>NC_069418.1:35035603-35098089 GCF_026875155.1 Cherax quadricarinatus | reverse complement strand
CCATTCATTGTGGTGTGTGGTAACGGAGATCATACGCATTTTTTGACTCTCTACACCTGGCAGCTTAGCTGTTGTATTAATATCAGTCAGAGAATTATCAAACCTTTCCATCTGGATAGAGGCCTCGGATTTTGTCACTTCCACACATAATACAACAGGAGAACAAATTTAAATCATTGTCGTCTACACTAATTCGAATTTTTATTATGTCTTATTCAATCCGATTTGTATAGGCAACAATATTTACATTTGCCTCCTCATATTCACATTTTACTATTCTGTTCTAAAATATTATTTACAATGTTAGAGACTATATTGCGCTTAGGAAATCAATCGAGTCTTTGTTGCTGTTTGCAGTCCCATAATGGTCTATGTTGTAATTGTAGTTTCATAGTTAATGTGTGATGTGCATGTGCAATATCTTTCTACGTTGACACTCGTGGATTTTGAAGGACAGGGTGATGATACCCAGACAGTGCGTCGATTTTCAGACTGAACTTTTCTTTCAATTCCCAAATGCAAAATTTTGGATAGTCTTCGATATCTGCATCCTTGGGGCCAGGTGACATTATGAGAGTTGTGTTTGGGGAGGATTGTAAGAGAGGGTGCACTACAGGTGTGTGCCAAACCTTGTTTGTGAGGCCTTGAGTGTGAAACTGTGAAAAAAAAGACTTTTATACAATGGCCTTGCATACTAAACTTAGGTGCGAGGAGAAACAATTACAATGTATGAAGCTGTGTGTGCAAGGAAGTTTGGGTGAAAGCGGTGCGTGGAGGGAGAGTGCGTTGTGAGTGCGAGGCCTTGCGTGCAAAGTCTTGAACGTGAGGCGACTCAGATGCACCTGAGTCCCTGCGTGAGGTGATCACCATCAACCACCACCGTCACCATACACCACCATCACCACCTCCACCACCTTCAAGCGGTTAGGAAGCATCTGGCCGACCGTGAAAAGAAACTTGAATTAACTTTGAGCGAGAGGTCACAGTGGGAGGAAGAACGGGAGGCGAGGGGAAGTAGTGGGGAAAATAAAGGGATAAAGGGAAAGGGAGTGGAGCGATATGTCACCGACGTTTTTCCTTAAATTGGTCTTCGTCTTTCATTCTCTTCTCTAGAGTGGGAGGCAAGGGAGGGAGGGAGCGACTGGGCGATGAGCGTAAGATACATCCTTACCTCTCGTATCCCCCCTAGAAACTTTTTTTCAGTTCTCTTATTTTTCTGATCTGCGAGCGTGATATGTTACATGTGATATGTTAATGGAAGTTTTAAACAAGTAATTTCATCTCCAGTGTTTCTAACGTAACGGTATCAGCATTCATAAGGTAAGACCACTATATCCTGTAGACGTTTAAGGCCGATATCCAAAGTTTGAGACCAAAGTTTTAAAATAGTGCGAGGAAAAAACTGGCGTCGTTTTAAGCAATTCGGAAATCAGCTCAGGTTCTTCCAATAGATATATACCTAAATAAACATTCAGTACACCTTCGTGAGTCCTCATTTTACTAACTGAGACAACAATAACAGGGAAAATCTGGTAAAATTTCGCTCTCATGATCAGGCACTTCTCTAGTCGTGGAAGGCAGAAAATATTTTTAATCACTGATCATTTCGAAATTTCATAATTCTTAATTTTATGCTGGATGTTAGGGCTGTTTACGTAGCACTAAGTGCATTTACCGATGCACAATACAGTAAATAAAATCTATTGATATGCATCCCTGAGGGCTTACAAACATTGCCAACAGAAAATGGTATTAGAAAAAAGTGCATTTATTTTACCCACATTGTCGATACTTCGCCTGCACACAGCGATTATAGCGCGGGAAAGACATAAGTGGAAAGGCAATTTAAGATGATCAGTCCCTTAGCCTTGAAAGGGGGTCATCTCTTAGTCTAGAGATGAAGGCAAGGAACTCTTTTTCTAAATAATCATATACATTTCTTCTGTGTGAGTCTTAAACCTAGAACTGAACCCATCAGAAGAGTCTTAACGACTATGGGGTGCTACATCTCAGGGACAAAACAGTCTTTCCCCTTCTCTGGTTTAAAAAGACCATTCTCGTTGTATAAATTTGACGTTTTCCATTTTTGTCCACATCGTTCCTAGACGAAAACATGGTATTTTTTTTTATAAAGAAAAAAAATATATAATATATATATTATATAATATATATATTTTATATATATTTTTCAGGAAGGTACCACCTCTAGAACTGTCCTAGGGCCCCCCATCCTCAGAGAAAAATAAACTTGCTTCAGGGGAAAAATCAAGGTTCTCCCTGAAAACGGTTTGAGAATTTTTCCTACCACCCTCTATATTTAATATATATTTTATTTAAAGACAAAATACATTGACAAAACATTCACAAAAAATACAACAGAAAGTAAAACAACATAGGTACTCAGGAAACTACATCTCGAATACTTCATTTCCCGTTCCCCGGTGGTGGCCGCGTGCCCAGAATGCTGCAGGCATTTCCTCTCTGGATCGCAACACTGATTCTCTGAAAGAGGAAGCTGGTCGCCCTGTCGTCCTTGGTTTCTATGATGAGCTTTTTCGCCCAGCTCTTTGAGAACTTTAGACACACTTACCCCATGCTCCAAGGGGCCCGACCCTATTGGATGAAGTTTTGCAAGGGGGGAAGGTCTTCTTATTTGAGGATCTTCTGGGTCCCCCTGGGGCTGGCAGCTCCACTACCTTCCACTACGGAGTATGGCAAGTAGGTGCCCTGCCAATGTGGCGGCACATGTGTAGTCCCAGGCAATCTGCTTTCCTCCTTCCAAGGTAGCATAGTGGCTCCATCGGGACGCTTTTGACTAAAGTCACACCTCTGCACTTGGGGTTTCCGTTGAGCTGGGCAACGGCTGTGGCGAGCTTTTCTTTATGACGTCATGACCTCCTCATGCCTGGCATACTTCCCCTTTCTGCTGTGTGACACACGAGCCCTTTGAAGTCCGAATTGATCAGCTGTCGCCCTGCCGCAAATACCCCTATGTTCAGTGAGGAGGGGGGGCGGCTGGGCGAAGAGCAAACCAATCCGAATGGCCTGTGGGTCTAGTCGAGTGCCCAAGGGGGAAATTTGGGGAAAACAGCTAACAGGAAATCTCCTGAGTGTGGTGCCTTCATGCCAGGAAAACAAGCTTTGTGTATATATATATAATAAAATATAAATATATATATATATATATATTTTATATATATAAAATTTTATAAATATAAATATATATTATATCCAAGGTAGGACTCTGTTTTGAAATGAGCTAAGGTTGGCCACCAGCTTTTGGGCACCAGCAGGTTTAAAACAAAATGTGAAATGAGCTTCCTCTGTACATAGAGGCAGTAAAAGAATCCGCAGTCTTTCGAAACATCAGATCTAAGAGATTCTCTCGTACCTCCCGACAATGTTCTTTTGCCCTCCACACGAAATACAATTTTAGTGTTTTTTTTTTTAATTCTTGAGCCCAGCAGAAAAGGGTTGAAACTGAAAATTTGGAAATTTAAATTTTTTTTTCTTTTGAAAATTTTATTATGTCAAGCCCCTGATCAAAAAATCCAAAAAATCCCATCATGGCAGCATTGGGGTTTTGTAGAATTCGCACAAATCCAAAGGGCCACAGAAAAATGGGAAAAATCGTTTTGGCCAAAACCTCGCTCTAATATGTTTTTTTATATGGAAAAAAATTACTTTAATTTTTTAAACCCGAAAAGGAAATTTTTTTGACCATAGAAACATCGGATTTTTTCAATTGAAATTAAAAATTTAAAAGGGTTGCAACCCCTAAAGGGTTACAATGATTTTTTGTTATATGTTTATATTACTTTTTCTTTTAATTTTATATTGCTTTTTTTGCGATAATGCTAAATCAAAAATGATGACTTTATTTATTATTTGACTGTTTATTGTTTTTTAGCATTTTTGTTGGGAATTTCAAAAAAATGTGTCAGTTAGGCTTGATTTAAAAACTACTTATTATCGCTTGTCGCTCGTTAAAAACTCCCGGGCTTCTGAGCTGCATTTGTCCACGTAGCTATCACGTATGAGGGGGGGTGCCTCCCCTCTCTAAAGTATTCAGTCTGGGGGAGACTCCTTGTTTACAATTGTCTGTCTCTTTATTCTTGTTAGTTCTGTAGAACTTTTGTTCACAGAACTTTGTAAAGACTTAGTGTTTTTCGACTTTGTACTGGGTTGTGTTACTAGACACTCGAGTATTTAGGTCCTTAGCTATCTTCTGACCAATTTTTTTTATGTTTTCTGTGTATTGTCCTCACAGTTTTCCTATGTGAACAAAGATTCATTTTGGGGAGTTTTGTAACTTTTGGGAGGATCTCAGAGGGTCCCTACTTAGTGTCTTTATATTTTCCTTTTTCATTTGTTCGCATGCTTGATATTGCATTGCTATTGGGTTTTAGTTTCTTGTTGTTCGCAGATGTTTGGGTTCCAGTCGGTCAAGAATTTATTTATTTGGGACTTTGTCTCCCTTTTTTAAGTTAATTGGGTCTTGAACACAGCTAACTACTTAAGACACTTATACGCAAACACACACTTGTAAAAATTTTGTAAATCTTTTTAAAAGTTAATGTCCCTGACGGTACTTAAAATTTAAAGGGATAGTGCTTTCACACAAAAATTTTGAACTCGGAGATTGATTTTATTTTGATTCGAAATTAAATTTTAATTTATAAATACCTCTAGAAAATTTACTACTTAATAAATTTTTTAAAATTTTAATTTTCCTTTTTAGTAGACCGTTATAATCCTAAACATATTAAACCCAAACTAAATTTTTTAATGGATTTTGGAAAGGATACTGACACTTGTTACGAAAACCTTAACAGGCTGATCTAGAAGGGCAGTCCTTTCTATATTCACGGAGATCTTAAACTTTTAGAATCGCGTTTTTTGTAAAAAGGGGGGGCCTGCCCGGGAGCTCTTGACCCAAGGTGTTGGAAAAAAATTGTAGTTTGAAAACTAGTACTTCTATGGTCAAACACTCTGAGACTTTTCTAATCTGAAGATTTTGATTTTAGTCTTGTACAAATACCATGGTGATGTCCTGATGAGTCTCTTGATCCAAGGAGTTTAAATACTGTTTAAGACCCTAACTCTAAGACAACTAACACTAAAATTCCTTTTAGGTTTATTTTCCCCCATTATCACTCTCTCGTATACAATTATTTTGTGATGTTTTCCAAAAAAAACAGTTAATTGTCTTGATTTTTTGAGTTAAAGTACTTTAAAATTTCAGCTTTTTTGGCAAGTAGCCAAATACCCGGTTGATTTTATAACAGGAATTTACACCGCGAAACGCAAGCTTAATTAAAGAAAATTTTGTTTCCTGCTCATACAAAGATTTCTGATTTGATCGATTCAAAAAGCCCTAGGCAAAATTAGGAAGTATGACTCTATTTGATGAAGAAAGAGAAACTAGAGCAAAGTGACCTGGGTTTTTGACCCTAGTGTGCTCTTCTCGCTCCGCCTTCCCTCATGACATATATACGGTTAGCTGGTAGTTGACCGCCAATACTAGTACAGTGTATACTACCCCTGTATTTACTTATCCTAGACCAATTACACCCTAGAGAGGGCTGGACCAAGGTCCACCAAAGGGAGCCAGACCATTTTAATTTCCCTATCCCCCCTTTACCCCTGGCCCTATCTTCAGAAAAGTTTGAGATTTTTGAACGCCTATTTATTTTCAAAAACCTGCACAAATAGACACAGAGGGTTGAAGAAGAATTTTCCCCAAAAAGAGAAAATGTTCTCTGTTAAGACAACAGACTGATAGAAACACAGGGAAAACATTTTAATGTGCCCGAAAGCTTGCATCATGGTTCCAAAAGTTTTTTGAAAGTGACTTAGACACATATTTTGATGTTTTGAAAAACCACCCCGTGCTTAACCCACGAAAAGGGGCAAATTTTTTCAAATTTTTTGAAAAAAGTTTAAATTGCGGCTGTTTTCCTTTTGCGTTATTTCGCCTTAAACAAAAATTTCAAATTAACTTTTTCCTGTGTTAAAAAACCTTTCGAGTAAAGGAAAAAAAAGTGAAATTTTGTAAAAAAAAGGCATTTGAGAGATTGTAATTAAAAAAACTGACAGCCTTGCGTGCCCCCAAGTTTCCGTATTCTCGCAACAAGAACACATAATCCTGATATCGGGAACCCGTTAGAAATTAAAAATTTAAATTGACTACAAAAAAAAGGAATAACAAAAATTGTTAGAATTGGACCTTACTTAAAGGCTGGTATGACAATTCCCCTTTCAAAAACTAAATAAATTTTCGGGAAAAGAAATTTGCGGGGGTTAAAATTTCCCTTTTTAAAGAAAAAGGACGTAAGAGATCTATTTAGAAAAATTGGGAAAATTTTGGGGCGGGGGGCCCCCCATAAGTGCCTTTTTGAAACAAAGAACCCAAAACCAGCTATTAATACTGTTTTAAATTTTGGGTAAATCGGGTGGTGTATTAAAAAAAATTCTTAGTGGTGCTTTTGAAAAAGGGAAACGAATCCTTTCAAGGGAAAAATTTTTTAAAACACTGGATTTTAAAAAGAAATTATCCCCTTTAAGCCCTTTTGAAGATAATTATTTTAAAACCTTGGGGGGGGGCTTTAAAAAAGGCCCTTGCCAAAGTTTCAAAACAACCTTTTCTGGTTTTTTTTATGGAACCAGGGTGTTTAAAAGGGGGGTTGTTTGGGGAAACGTTTTCGCGGAATTAAAAAGTTTAAAAAAAAAAAAAAAAAAAACCAAAATTTTAAAAAAAAATTTAAAAAAAAAAAAATTTTTTTAAAACCCTTTTAAACTAACCTGACCCCCCCCGGGTCATCAACCTGTCAGGACCCAATGACGTTAAATTTCTTACTTATGTTTTAATAAAGGGATCTTTTTTTGATCAGTCCGGGAAAACTAGGAATATAGCATTTTACTGAAGGAACAAAAGACCGATAATTGTTACATTATAGTAACGGTGTCGATGAGAAAAAACATGAAAGGGTTTTCACTGATAGTTTTTCTCCCCCAAAGTCAAAATTAGTTTGGTTACCGTTACTTTCGTGAACAAGCCATTATTTTGTCCAATGCCCTGGGAGGAAATTTGGGTTCAAGAAAAACCCTTAAGGGAAAAACTTTTATTGGCCAAAGAGAAGAAACAGTGCGATCATGTCGACGTTGCCATGTGTGTCAAGTGACGGGAAACCCAGCGCAACACCCCACCTGCGCCCCTTTCCTATTACCGTGCGGGGTGAACCTTCTCAGTCTTATTATTGATTTTGTTGGCCCTTTGCCTAAAAAAAACTGGGAAAACCAATACTTATTCTATTTGGACGCTGCAACACCTATCCGAACTTTTCCTTGAGAAAAAATTAATGCCCGGGTATTGTGAGGCGCTGATGAAAATTTTTTTTCCCAGGGTTTTTATTGCCCCCGGAAATACAATCAGTCAGGGATCAAAATTCACTTCAAACTTTCGAAAGCAAATCCCACCAGAAAAAAGTCTGTACTTTTTAACCAGTTTCCCACATCACAAGGGCTCTAGGAGATTTCATCAGCATGAAGTCTATGATGAGAGCTTTTGTGAACTTTTTTAGAGAGGATGAGGGATAAAACCTTTTTTCTGTTTGCTTGAGAGAAAGGACAAGAAAATCGGGTTTTGTCCGTTTTAAATAAATTTTGGACACCAGTGCGTTCCCTTTCAGTTTTGAAAAAATGTGGAAGGGAAAACAAATCCATCATTGGTATTCCCTTTATTTAAAGCGCAACATTTTACCCCGTGAGAGCTGCTTCGAAAAAATGTTTCAGCCCAAACTGAATGAGCAACATTAACAAGCGGCTGTCTCTCGTTCTTTTTAAAACAGGAGATAAGGTGATGGGTCGGAAATTAGTACCAGGGCATGCTCTACCCAACCAGGGATGTGGTCCCCCTGGAAAATATGAAAAAGCCCTTTCGACGTAAATTTTTTGGTACTCGCCCGGGGAAAAAGAAATTAATCATGTTACCCTGTTAACCCGTTAAAGGATACTACCATCCCCCTACCTATACTTCTATTCTTCCCAGGCAGAGGGAAGAAAACGGGCAGTCACCTACATCTCAGAGGTATAGAGGTGCGTTTTTGAAAATTCTGTGACTTACAGTCACTAGACGATTTTCTTAGTAACCTTGGAGTGATAAAACCGGGGATAAAAAACATGATTTTGCATTTCCCTGAATTGTTGGTGTGTTCCTAAACGTTTACTTGGGGGTACTGACGTTGATGACAGGGGGGGATCACCCATTAAGAAAACCATATGGTGAGTCCAACAAAGAAAAAATTTAGAGAAGAGGTTGATTTCTGTTTCTCACGGGGTTATTGAACGCAGAAAATTCCCCTGGGCATCTCCCCGTATTTTTGCCTAAACCCGCGGTAGTTTCAGGATGTGCATGTTCAGGAAATGAACTCTGCACCCTTCCTGATGGGTTATCCTCTACCTCGCTTGCGACCTTATTTACCTGTGTCAGGGGCCCATTTTTCAGCCGTTTAGATCTCTTACGAGGCTATTACAAGTCCCCCTACTGAACGGGTCAAGAAATATCGCTTTTAAAATGTTCAAAAAAAGGTTTTTTTAAATACCCGTCCCCCCTTCCGGCCTATTAACGCGGGTTCTCTTCCAACGTATAAGAAAGAGTTGACCCCCCAAAAAATTAAAGGATAGAAGCCACCTTACGACTTTGTGGGGTTTCAGTGACGGTGGAACAGCCTTTAGCGTCTCAGGCATTGTTTGAGAGACGGCGCCACAACTTTACTGTTTAAATTAAAATGTGTTTTGGGCAAGCCCAAATTACCTTTTTAGGCTTTTGTTCGGGCCCAAAGGGGAGGGGGGCCCTATTAGGCTAAGGTTTGGCAATTTCTGAATTTCCATGCCACAGGATGGAAAAGGATACAGAATTCCTGGGTATGGCAGGGTATACGAGGTTCGTCCAAATTTTTTCAGTTTTCAGCTCCCTCACTGAGCTTACTTACAAGTTCAGTTCCCTGACAGAGTTGTTGACTCGTTCAAAAGGTTGAAACGCTTGCTTTCCTTCTCCTTTTTGAAGAGTCCTAATTTTTAATTTCCCCTTTTTTTTACATTGATGCGAGGCTATGCATGGGTTTCTGTGCTGCTCCAAAATCAACCCACTATTTCTCCATCCTATATGTTTTCTATTCACTAAGCTTAAAAAACCCAAAAAAAATTTTGCCAATTGAGAAAGAGGCCTAGCTTTTGTTTTCCTTGGGGAAAATTTTTACGTGTATTTTTGGGGACTTCCCCATTTAAAATTAAGTTTTTTCAGACCACAATCCCTCACCTATAAAAACCATGAAGAGTAAGAATGCTAGGGTCAGAGGGGGGCCCCCCAAAACCCCAAACCCTTTTTCTATTGTATAAAAATAAGTGGTCATTTTAAAGTAATTGCTGACGCTCTCCGTCTTAATAAATTATCATTACATTAAAATTTGTAATTTTATGCCCAAATACCTTTTGTTACTTGCTATCTCAAATTCGTAAAGTAACTTAAACCCCCCCCCCCTATTAAATATAATACTCATCATGTTAAATTTTAATTTATATTTCACGTAATGTTGTGGAGGAGGGGAAAAAGTGAGTTTGGGGAGTAGGTGGTGCGGGGGAGTACTGCGTGGGGAACACTGTCCTGCCGCGCCCCCCCCCCCACTCACACCTTAAGCTGTTTCAAAAAAAGATGTTCATCTGCCTAGATTTCCCCAAACCCCTACTTAAGAGTGGAATCAGTCTCCTTACTAAGATCGAGCCTCAAATGCCTCCTTGTCAGCGCTTTCCCGTCTCTACAGAGTACATAACCCCGAGTATCAGATACTATGTGTACTGCCCTAAGTTCAGGGCATATCCTAGGGGCGGACGTGTGAAAATTTAGAGGTCTTAGCACAAGAGAGACTCGAATTAAAAATGTTTTTGAAAATATTGAATAGTAACCCAAAAAAATGGAAAGACATTTTATGCAACTCCTAGTGGACCCCCTGTGGTTGGGGGGGGGGGGGGTTGCAACCCCCGAATGGGTTTCAAAATTTTTATGTATTTAAAAGTAATGTATATTTTTTTCATTTAATTTATATTGCTTTTTGCGATAAACTAAAACGTAAAATTTTGCTTTATATTATTATTTGATGTTATATTTTTATTTACTTATGTTGTTGGATTCATAAAAAGTGCTCGTTAGGCTTTATTGTCAAAACTGAATTATCGCTTGTCGCCGTTATACTGCCGGCTTCTGAGCTGCGTTTCCACGAGCTATCACGTGATCGGGGGGGGGGTGTCCTCCCTCCGTAAAGTATTCAGCTGTGGAGACCCCTTGTGGGTTGGGCAGATTGCTGTCCATTTTTCTTGTTAGTTCTTAGAAATTTTTTCACGAACTTGAAAACTTAGTGATTTTCGACGTTGTAGAGGTTTTGTGTCACAAAAACATCGATATCCAGGTCCCCTTTGCTATAGCTTTTACCTAATTTTGTCGGTTTCTTGTATGTCACGTCACATTTTACCTTGCTGAACAAGATTTAGTATTTAGGGATTTTGGTTTTCTTTTGAGGGATCTGCAGTGGGCCCTTTTTATGTCTTAATATCTCCTTTTTTCCTGATTCTGTGTCGCAGTCGCTTGAAAAGCATTGCATTGGGGTTGCATTTTTTTTGTTCAAACAACTGTTTGGGGGCCAGTCGGGGCAAAAATTAGTTTATTTTGGGGCTTTGTCATCACTTTTTTAAGTCTAATTCGAGTCTTGAGACCAGCTAAACTTTAAAAGACTTTTACGCATACACAACTTGTACATATTTTTTATCTTTTTAAATTTAATGTACCTGACGGTACTTAAGAATTAAAATGTGAATGTCTTTCAGCACAAAAATATTTAACTGAGAATTGATTTTTTTTGATTGCTGTAAAAATTTAATTTATAAAAACCCCTTTGACAATTACTACTTAATAAATTTTTTAAAATTTTAATTTTCTATTAGTCCTACCCTTATAAACCAAAGCACATTGAACCAAAAGAATTTTAATGGATAATGGAAAAGGGAACTGATACTTGTTACAAAAACCCGTAAAAAGGGTGGTCAGAAGGGGAGTCCTTTCTGTATTTACTGAGATCTCTAAAATTTTTTAGAATCGCGTTTTTTGTAACATAAGGTGAGTACCGGAGATTTTACCATTTTAAAAATTTTTGGGTTTTCTAATAAATATCATATTTATAATGAAAGATAAATGAGTTACATGAAGGGCTTTCCCGGGTCAATACCCAGCGACCCATCCCAGCCCAAACCCCCTGGGATCAAACCCCTGACAACTAGGGTGTTACTACGGGCCCCACAGTCAACGAGGAATCACAGTTGTTGTTCAATAATCATTTGAGAAACCGCTTAAATTTTATTTTGAAGACCCCCAGAGGTTTTTTGTTAATTCCATATATGCATGAAGGAGAGCGTTGAAGAGTCGGGGACCTCTGAGATTCAACAAGTTCTCTATCGGTATATTCGTCGCGTCCTTGCTTCTTATTGGAGGCATTTTGGAACGTCTGCCTAGTCTTGTTTCACAAGGAGTGATTCCGTATAGAGGTTTGGGACCAGTCCCTCCAGGATTTTTCAGGGGTAAATTACTATGTTCCTTTAATCGTTCTCAGCATGATCTTAAGGCGTTTCTCAGTATTTAAATGTTTTGACTGCGTGTATACGGTCAGTGAAAGTTCTCTGTACGTTTTCTAGCTCAGCAGTATCGCCTGTCTTTGAGAGAGAACATAAGCAACTTGAGAAGTATCATTATTGGCTCAGCATCTCTTGTCTTGACAGAATTATAACCCAATCTATCCTTTTCCTTGCTATAACAATAGGAACATTGTTGTGACTCTTCAACATAAGATCTGATATCATCGTTCCCATGGAGCTTCCATTCTATTGAATGTTTCGAGTTTGCCTTGTACTCCGTTTCAGTCTATTTCCTCTAAATCTTCCATGGTGAAGCAGCTGAAACGTTTGCTCATTGAACATAATATTTTTGTCTGAGGCTCATTTGAGAGCCTAGTATATTTCTTATATGTTATAATTACGTTATAAAAATTTTACAAGCATTATCAGTTATTTTACAGATAATAACATGTAACGCATGCTGTATAAATATTACCTCTTATTTCCAGAAAGCTGTTCAGGACAGACGCTAAGGTTACTGGTTGCTTATACTGCAACCGCAAAAGAGAACTTCATGGAAGCTCCAACCAAGAAGTACAGATGTGAAATGAAGTGGCTCTTACCACACTTGCAGAGAAAATGATAGACACGATTATGTTCCGTTTTGAAACAAAATTGGTCTTTACCTACACAGAAAGTCAACAACAACACAGTGAATTAGTGCCAGTGAATCAGGTGAATCAGGCTGGGTAGCCAACAACTTTTTTCAGTAATCGTGTTCTTTAAAGATTCCGGTCAGTTATTGGAAGACTCAATTACGTTTTGAAATCTCCAAAAGAAAGGAGCACCACCATCAATCAAAACTCTCGCCCATCAACAACTGTTACCATTTGTGAACATTATAGATCTCAGGAAAATAAATGATAACGGCACTGTGGCAGTTTTCGGTTCTGGTCCTTTGTCCCTTCTGGCTGCTTTCGCGAGAGGTCATCCTGTAAGCCTCCCACATTCCGTAACCCTAAAAATACTTGATGTTGTGGTCGACTGGATAACACAGTGAATGAGCTCATGTCTATCTGTGACCTTGACATCACTAAACATAGGAGTATCTCCAGACATCTTGCTATTCCTATAATCTTAATCCCTACTGAGAAAAACAGCTCCCTTTTCCCTTCCAACGATCAAACAATTACCACTTTCCAATGTCATACGCCCTCCTTTAAAAAATAGGAAAAAAATGGTTTGATACGAGGAAAAACGAAATTCTTGGACAAAGAGCTTTTCCACCAGTACCAAATTCCTTCCTTAATAGTTTCCTTCCCCTTGCTCACTAGTCGCCGTGCGCAGGATACCCAACAATTTAAAATTTCCGACCCAACTCGGGGCTAAGAGGGAAAAAAAAGGATTCCTCCTGCTCCTGTTGTTCGGTGCCTTTTCCCCTGCACGACCCTCAGAGTTTTTTTGCGTCCCCCGTACGACCTCATGCTTTCGCTCGTTCCCCTGCACAACCCCCTGCGACCTCACGACATTTTTCATTCCGTCGTCCGATTCGGACCTCCACCTTCCCTTTTCCTCCCCCTGCACGACTTCAGCGTCTATTTACTTGTACCTCCTCCCGCTTTCCCCCCTCACTACGTCCTGTCCCTTCCGCCCTTGTCCTACTTGCGTCCAGCGTACGACCTCCAACGCCCTTTACTCCTCGCAAACCTTTGTATCCCCTCGTTACCAGTGACCGTTTTCCTTAGTTTTCCAGCCATTTCTTTTGTCTTTCTTTTTACTCGCTTGACCCTCATTTTCATCATTCTAAAGCGAATGCTGATAAATTTTTTTAAAAAAAAGGGGAGCAAAACACTGAGGAATTTTTAAGATATCAACCACATTAGGGGTTTCCCAGCAGACTCTTTCCCCCCAATAACTTCAGGTACAAATATGTCGGGGCCGACAAAGTGAAGAAAAACGGCGTTACAGAAAACGGCATTTTTTGGGGGAACTTTTTTGGTCTTGAAGAGCTTTTTCGGGTTTGAACCCATAAAGCTTTTTTAAAAAAAAAGTGTGTTTATTCAAGTAAATTTTTAGGGGGAAAAAAAGCCCAAAAAATGAATGCAAACCTTTATTTAGAAAAGTGTCGCTCAGCAAAAAGTAAAATTTTTTAAATAAAGGGTTTTCTCGCTTACGTCTCTTTTTTCCCAAATTCGGGTTTTTTCTCTCACTAACTTCATGCGTTAAACGTAATGTATAAAATCGGTAAAAGTCAGAAAAAAAAGAATAGATAACTTCAATTGTTGTATTATTTTTTTACGAAAAGATAACACCTCAAAAATTTTGGGCCTTTCAGTTTTCTTTCAAAAAAAAATTTCTTTGAAATAGGGAAAAAATTACAGATTAAAAAACTAACTTTTACAGTTTTTAAAAAAAAAATCAAACATTAACAAAGTTACCCATGTTTATGTACACACAGGGGGTGCCACTACTCGGTACACACAGGCGTGCCACACTCTACAACAGGCGTCCCCTACTCGGGGAACACAGGGCGTTGCCACTACCGGGTACAACAAAGGGGGTGGACTATCGGTCACACAGGGCGTGCCACTAGCTCCGTGTACACACAGGGCGTGCCACTGCTCGTGTACACACAGGCGTGCCATACTCGTGTACACACAGGGCGTGCCACATACTCGTGTACACAACAGGGCGTGGCCACTACTCGTGTACACACAGGGCGTGCACTACTTCGTGTACACCAGGCTGGCACTACTGTGTACACACAGGGCGTGCCACTACTCGTGTACCACCAGGGGCGTGGCCACTACTCGTGTACACACAGGCGTGCACTACTCGTGTACACACAGCGGCGTGCACTACTCGTGTACACACAGGGCGTGCACTACTCGTGTACACACAGGGCGTGCCACTACTCGTGTACACACAGGCGGCACATGGCACTACTGCGTGTACACACAGGGCGTAGGCACTACTCGTGTACCACAGGGCGGCACTACTCGTGCACACACAGGGCGTGGCACTACTCGTGTACACACAGGGCGTGGCACTACTCGTGTACACACAGGGCGTGCACTACTCGTGTACACACAGGGCGTGGCACTACTCGTGTACACACAGGGCGTGGCACTACTCGTGTACACACAGGGCGTGCACTACTCGTGTACACACAGGGCGTGGCACTACTCGTGTACACACAGGCGTGGCACTACTCGTGTCACACACAGGGCGTGCCACTACTCGTGTACACACAGGGCGTGGCACTACTCGTACACACAGGGCGTGGCACTACTCGTGTACACACAGGGCGTGCCACTACTCGTGTACACACAGGGCGTGCCACTACTCGTGTACACACAGGGCGTGCCACTACTCGTGTACACACAGGGCGTGGCACCGTGTACCCCACAGGCGTGGCACTACTCGTGTACACACAGGGCGTGCCACTACTCGTGTACACACAGGGCGTGCCACTACTCGTGTACACACAGGGCGTGGCACTACTCGTGTACACAGGGCGTGCACTACTCGTGTGCACACAGGCGTGGCACAACTCTCGTGTACACACAGGGCGTGGCACTACTCGTGTACACACAGGGCGTGGCACTACTCGTGAAACACACAGGGCGTGCACAACTCTTGTACACCCCAGGGCGTGCCACTACTCGTGTACACACAGGGCGGGCACTACTCTGTACACACGGGGCGGGGCCCACTACTCGTGTACACACAGGGCGTGCCACTACTCGTGTACACACAGGGCGTGCCACTACTCGTGTACACACAGGGCGTGGCACTACTCGTGTACACACAGGGCGTGCCACTACTCTTGTACACACAGGGCGTGCCACTACTCTTGACACACGGGGCGTGGCCACTACTCTTGTACACACAGGGCGTGCCACTACTCGTGTACACACAGGGCGTGGCATTTACTCGGTACACACAGGGCGTGCCGCTACTCGTGTACACACAGGGCGTGCCACTACTCGTGTACACACAGGGCGTGGCACTGCTCGTGTACACACAGGGCGTGCCACTACTCTTGTACACACAGGGCGTGCCACTACTCTTGTACACACAGGGCGTGGCACTACTCGTGTACACACAGGGCGTGCCACTACTCGTGTACACACAGGGCGTGGCACTACTCGTGTACACACAGGGCGTGGCACTACTCGTGTACACTCATGGCGTGGCACTACTCGTGTACACACAGGGCGTGGCACTACTCGTGTACACACAGGGCGTGGCACTACTCGTGTACAAATGTCATATCTTATACAACTTTCTTTGAGCGGTTCTTAGAGCTACCTTTAGTTTTTATTAATTTAACTTTTTTTTTTTATAACGTACAGTAACATTTATCAATCTTGATATTTATATTTTATGGTTGAGAGTTATTATGCTGTACAACACTAGATGACAGCAGAAATACTCCTAAACTTGTCGAGCAATAAACAATGTTTCAATTACCGGTACCGCAATGCATCTTCCTTATTTATTCCCTCTTCCCAAAGAATTCGTCTGTTGCTAATGTTTCAAGAAGCGCTAAGTGCGTCCTGCATAAATGAAAACACAGAGATTTAGTACACAACAAAGGCAGCTCATTTGCAAACGCAAATATAGCCAGAAAGCCTGGTCTATGATATGTCATATGGCTCCTGGGCACCTAGTCAGCCAGTCCTGCTGCAACAAAGACAATGGTATAAACCTTGGTAATAAATACCGACAAGTTGGTTTAGAAAGACACGTAAGCAAACACTATAACATATTTATTAAAAAACGTTTCGGTCCTGGGGCCCTTTGATCACTCAGAAGTGATCAAGGTCCCAGGACCGAAACGTTTTCTAATAAATATGTTATAGTGTTTGCTTACGTGTCTTTCTAAACCAACAAAGACAATGGGCTCGACACCGTTGCAGCTAGACCTTACCCACGTTTAAAAACCCGATATGTTCCTTACTTCTTTAAGACTAGATTCCATGAACTAAACATACTTATCAGCCATATTATTTATATTTTCGTGTAGATGAGCAGCAGTACCTACTGGGTAATATTGTCTAATATTTTATTTGATAAAGAAAATACGAAAGATACGTTTGTTATTGATTAACTCCAGCAAGAATGCTTGACAACATATCTCTCCTGACGCACTGACAAATATTTTCTAACAAGTTATTATTTAATGAAAAAATGCATAACGAGAATTTAAGTCAATGATGTGTAAACCTTATACTATTTCCATATTTTTTATTAATAAGAGAACTGAATATCGCAGATATCTTATTAATGCTATTTTTATTATTATTATTATTATTATTATTATTATTATTATTATTATTATTAAACTATTATTGTTATTGAATAGCTATAGTGCTTACTACGATTATTATTTTGTTAAAGTATGGTTAATACTGAGTGGTTATAGTTTATTTTAAGTGACTCACTGACATGTATTATGCAAATTATTCAAATTATAATGGTGGCAGTGCCAATACGGAAATAATTCCACTCGAACAGTGCACTCGTTCTTATCACTGTTAAGGTACTGTTTATTCCTTAATTATCACTGGCATTTTCTGCTTTTTGTATTCAGTTCTTTTTGACGTTAATGTTAAGGGTTTGAGTTCTTGTTATTGATTCTCTTCCATTCATGTATACTTCTTCGTTTTTGCTAGTTCCACCTGAGCTTTCCTTTTTATTAACAAGTTTTTTTTTATTCAGGTATTCTCGCTCACTTCTTGGGCTTTATTTTGTCTATACTTCTCTCTCTCTCTCTATCTATCTCTCTATCTTCTCTCTCTCCTTGCCTCTGTTCATTCTCCTTTTGTCCTCGTCTCTGTTTTTTCTCTTTTTCATATAAATTTTGGCCTTTTATTCTTTGTTTTCCATTGTAAGTCTGCGTTCTCATTTTCTTGTTATTGATCTTTTTTTTTTGTTTTGTTTTACCCTATTTGAGTTAATCGAACTTCATTTTCTTGTTTTTTTTTTATTCTTTTTGCGTTGTCGTCTTTCTCTGAATTCTTGCTTTCCTGTCGTCTCTGTTTTCTTGTTTTCCCATAATTTCTGAGCTCTCATTTTCCCTCTTCATTTCTTGACTCACGAAAACATAACACGATTGCAAACAAATCAGTGAACGGGTGGGGTTTGAACCCATGGCAAGCGAGTCCTGAAACGCACTGGCCTGCGAGTTTTGGACCTCTCATGCCACGGGTTCAGAGTCAACCCGTTCCGTGATTTCTCATTTCTTCTTTGCTCTTCCCCATTTCTTGCTGCACTGAAGCTGTACCCTCCCGTAACCTACAGGGTTTCTGGAGACTTTACGCTCAACATTCTCTTAATTTTGACTTCATCTCTAGAAAGGCATCCCTGTCTTTTTTTCCAGGTTTTTGTCTTCTTAGTTTTCTAACAATCTTAACCCTGTAAAGTAAAAGGACACAAGTGCAACTAATGTGACATTTTATTGTGGCAACGTTTCGCTCTCCAGGAGCTTTATAAAGCTTGATAAAGCTCCTGGAGAGCGAAACGTTGCCACAATAAAATGTCACATTAGTTGCACTTGTGTCCTTTTACTTTACATATTGTCGGTAATTCTACCAACTTTATTACAATCTTAACCCTGACAGATCCACATTCTGGTCGGAGACCCAGCAGAGGAAGGTGGATGCAGGCGCTAGTCACTCCCGCCATTGAATAACTACCGGTTCAGTGTTGTACGTAATCATATAGCAATATAAATTGCTTTATTTTTCTGTTGGTTTTCTAGTCTCTGCAGTAGTTTTATTAGTGTTTTAATTTATTCTCTACAAAAACGTATATCGTATAAAGAGAAGGAATCATCTGGGCTCGAATTCTCGCTTCACCGGCCGTGTTGCAAGTACTTTATCTCTGCGTCATGGGCATTAAGGAACTTGTAACTGCGAACTCTTACTGGATTCACTGGGATGCGAAAAGCTCCAAACTGTGGCCTAAATATTCGTTTTACACAACTCTCAGTGTCAAGTCAGGTGGCATGTATCCGTTTGTTCACGAGTCCCTACATTCCTGTCAATACTCACTGAAATTTCACACTACTGTACGGCCATGTCAGTATACCTTTGTCCAGACTGTCGATGTCCCGAAGTATTGTGTGTGTGTACTCACCTAGTTGTACTCACCTAGTTGAGGTTCCGGGGGTCGAGTCCGAGTTCCTGGCCCCGCCTCTTCACTGATCGCTACTAGGTCACTCTCCCTGAGCCGTGAGCTTTATCATACCTCTGCTTAAAGCTATGTATGGATCCTGCCTCCACTACATCGCTTCCCAAACTATTCCACTTACTGACTACTCTGTGGCTGAAGAAATACTTCCTAACATCCCTGTGATTCATCTGTGTCTTCAGCTTCCAACTGTGTCCCCTTGTTACTGTGTCCAATCTCTGGAACATTTCCCGCCCTTTTTCCCCTTGTCAATTCCTCTCAGTATTTTGTATGTCGTTATCATGTCCCCCCTATCTCTCCTGTCCTCCAGTGTCGTCAGGTTGATTTTTCCCCTTTAACCTTCCTCGTAGGGCATACCTCTTAGCTCTAGGACTAGTCCCTTTTTTGCAAACCTTTGCACTTTTCTCTAGTTTCTTCACGTGCTTGGCTAGGTGTGGGTTCCAAACTGTGGGCCGCATACTCCAATATGGGCCTAACATACACGGTGTACAGGGTCCTGAATGATTCCTTATTAAGATGTCGGAATTTCTGTTCTGAGGTTGCTAGGCCCCATAAAGCTGCAGCAGTTATTTGGTTGATGTGCGCTTCAGGAGATGTGCCCCGGGTTATACTCACCCAAGATCTTTTTCCTTGAGTGAGGTTTGTAGTCTCTGACCCCCTAGACTGTACTCCGTTCTGCGGCCTTCTTTGCCCTTCCCCAATCTTTTATGACTTTGCACTTGGTGGGATTGAACTCCAGGAGCCAATTGCTGGACCAGGTCTGCAGCCTGTCCAGATCCCTTTGTAGTTCTGCCCGGGCTTTGATCGAGTGTATTCTTCTCATCAACTTCACGTCATCTGCAAACAGGGACACCTCAGAGTCTATTCCTTCCGTCATGTCGTTCACAAAAACCAGAAACAGCACTGGTCCTAGGACTGACCCCTGCGGGACCCCGCTGGTCACAGGTGCCCACTCTGACACCTCGCCACGTACCATGACTCGCTGCTGTCTTCCTGACAAGTATTCCCTGATCCATTGTAGTGCCTTCCCTGTTATCCCTGCTTGGTCCTCCAGTTTTTGCACCAATCTCTTGTGTGGAACTGTGTCAAACGCCTTCTTGCAGTCCAAGAAAATGCAGTCCACCCACCCCTCTCTCTCTTGTCTTACTCCTGTCACCATGTCATAGAACTCCAGTAGGTTTGTGACACAGGATTTCCCGTCCCTGAAACCATGTTGGCTGCTGTTGATGAGATCGTTCCTTTCTAGGTGTTCCACCACTCTTCTCCTGATAATCTTCTCCATGATTTTGCATACTATACATGTCAGTGACACTGGTCTGTAGTTTAATGCTTCATGTCTGTCTCCTTTTTTAAAGATTGGGACTACATTTGCTGTCTTCCATGCCTCAGGCAATCTCCCTGTTTCGATAGATGTGTTGAATATTGTTGTTAGGGGTACACATAGTGTGTGTGTGTGTGTGTGTGTGTGTGTGTGTGTGTGTGTGTGTGTGTGTGTGTGTGTGTGTGTGTGTGTGTGTGTGTGTGTGTGTTCATCCAGCAGCATACGAGCGCGCGCACACGCGTGAATATGTAAGAATAAAATGTAAAATTCGGCTGAGAATAACTTTGGAAAAAGTTTCATAAAGAGCCGATGCACATGGAGGAAAATTAATGCATAATAATGTCATCCCAAAAGTTAGTGACAAAAAGCTGTGTCAAACTTTTCCTGTAACGTGATCGTCCATCATCCTGGCGGAGGCAGTGGTGGGTGGTGGTGGATGGGGGTGGTGGTGGGTGGAGGTGGTGGTGGTGGTGGTGGTGGTGGTGGTGGTTGTGGGTGGTTGTGGGTGGTGGTTGTGGGTGGTTGTGGGTGGTGGTGGTGGTGGTGGTGGGTGGTGGTGGTGGTGGTGGTTGTGGGTGGTGGTGGTGGTGGGTGGTGGTGGTGGTGTGTGGTGGGTGGTGTTGGTCGTGGGTGGTGTTGGTCGTGGGTGGTGTTGGTCGTGGGTGGTGTTGGTCGTGGGTGGTGTTGGTCGTGGGTGGTGTTGGTCGTGGATGGTGTTGGTCTTGGGTAGTGTTGGTCGTGGATGGTGTTGGTCTTGGGTAGTGTTGGTCGTGGATGGTGTTGGTCTTGGGTAGTGTTGGTCGTGGATGGTGTTGGTCTTGGGTAGTGTTGGTCTTGGGTGGTGTTGGTCATGTGTGGTGTTGGTCTTGGGTGTGTTAGTCATGGGTGGTGGTGGCGGGTGGTGGTGGGTGGTGGTGGTGGTGGTGGTGTTGGTCGTGGGTGGTGTTGGTCGTGGGTGGTGTTGGTCGTGGGTGGTGTTGGTCGTGGGTGGTGTTGGTCGTGGATGGTGTTGGTCTTGGGTAGTGTTGGTCTTGGGTGGTGTTGGTCATGTGTGGTGTTGGTCTTGGGTGGTGTTAGTCATGGGTGGTGGTGGCGGGTGGTGGTGGGTGGTGGTGGTGGTCGTGGGTGGTGTTGTTGGGTGGTGGTGGTAGTGGGTGGTGGTGGGTTGTGGTGGTTAGTTGCGGTGGTTCAGGGCTACATCACGTGCCAGCGCATCGCACTGTAGCGCACCGCATAGGTGCACCCGAAGGTCCTGCAGCTCACCCGCTTTCCTTATCCTATATAAATAACCTATCCAATATGATGGCATATCACAGAAAAAACATACACATGCCTTCAGTTCCTACAATGTAACTACGGTATCAGATTTTTTTTTTTTATCATACTTCAGTTCATATGAAAGCCCAGCCTTGAGGTACACTACCACCTTCCACCAGGATGCCACCCACAACAACTGAATAACACCTATGTACCTACTTACTACTAGGTGAACAGGGGCAGCCGATGTATGGGAACATGCAAAAGTGTTTCCAACCTGTGATCGAACCACGGACACTCAGTAAATTAGCAGAGTGCGTTGCCAACCGAACCGCGGGACACCCAATAACGTAGATGCTGTGGATGCTTTTAGAAGCTAACTATCATATAGAGTAATGCAGTCGTACACTGCTGTTCCTACAATATAACTCAAATATAAAGTAACCACACACTACCAGTATAGCAAAGCTTACTATATAAAATTTTAAATAATTCCGATAATGCTATGTGACAGTGGAAAGCGAGACATGAATCTCGAGTCAGAACAGGCAGTATCATGGGAAGGAACACAATTTTCTTGTATTGATGTATTTCAGGTATCTTACTGACAAAAACATCAGTGATTTACTGGTATAACTTATTTGCATATCTAAGGCTGAGTCAGGTCTGGAAAAAAAGAAAGGATGGGTTTGGGAAGTACAAGACCGAAAAAACTATTATAATCAACACTATTATAATCCGCGCAAATCCCGTAAGGGTGACACAGCACCTGGAGAATGGGAGGTACTCAGGTTTGATCAGAGGAAGTGGAGGGTAACACCAATAGCTTGGATCAGGACTCCTTTACGAGCTTCAAGATCCCCCCCCCCCCTTTTAAGTGAAGAGCAAGAGTGCCTGGATAGAAGAAAAAAATGATTTTAATATTAGAAATAGGCTGGGAAAGGGCATAAAGTTTGACAAACAAATTCTAGATATTTGGTCGTCGTTCTCCACGATAATTCACTTCCCTGAATAAGAGATGAATAACGCTTCCCCCCCTCCCTCATCTCCCCCTAGGGCAGTGATTCTCAACCAGGGGTAAATTTACCCTTTAGGGGTAAAAAAATTACATGGCGAAGGGTAAATATTTGATGTACCTGATAATTGAATAATTGAATAATTTATTTTGTTCTGACATTCTTGTTTTTCTGTCCCTTTATGAAGGTGATAAATTTTTTGTATGGAAGGGAGTAAATGGAGAAATACATCAAGCCGGGGGGGTTAATGATGGAGGAAAAGTTGAGAATCCCTGCACTAGGGGAAAGAGGTGCTTTTTAAGCTTTTCTTGGTTTCGATGTGTTAGAAAATATAGTTAATTCAATGTTTTTTGATTTACTTTCTCAAACTCAGTTCGTTTTTTTAAGTTCAGCTTATCTCTTTCTCCTGTTAATAGTTCATATTTCCTCCCGCCTCTCCCTCCCTGCCTCTCTCCTTCCCCCTCTCTCTCGCTCTCTATACTGACAAATACAAGGTAATTTATTTTAAATGTAATAATTTAAAACTTAAATACAGAATGTTTGACAAAGTAACTAGCCGAAACAAGTGGAGAAAAGGACCCTGGAGTAATCACACAGCAACGATCTAAAAAGTATCAAACAATGCCTCTCTATGTTCAGCAGAGCCAACAAAATTGTTAGATGTTCCGAGTACAAAACACCAGAAACCAACTTGACTCTAATGGATCTGTTAGGCCACATCTTGAATATGTCGTCTAGTTCTGAATAGAGTTGGGAGAGAAGATCAACCAAGTTCGTACAATCACTAAAAACCAAACACGGAGAGAGATTCATAACGCTTAACCTCTTCTCTCATAGAAAATGAAAGCTACGAGGAGACGTCACTCACACCCTTAAGATATTGATTCATTTTGACACAAACATGAAGAATTATTTGCAGTGCAAAGTAACTCGAAACGATGCAATAAAACCTTGAGCAGAGGATACAACACGAATGTTTGTGAAAATAATCTGCAAGCAGAACTTCACCAGAATGGAAGAAACTACCCAATGCAGCTGTAAGCGCAAAAACAATTTAGTTATTGAAAAAGCAGCTGGACAAGCTCATAGCAAATATGGGATTCAACTAGATACTACGCTGAGGAAACCGAAATCCACGGATCTCAACTGCATTAATGAGCCACTCGGGTGAATAATAATAATAATAGAGGTAGCGGTGATGGTGGGAATCATGGCAGCAGTATGTGTGCCCACCTGCAACACAGTATAAAGAAGTAAAGCGCAGTCGTAACTCGAAGTAAAACTTCTGATACATACAGCTCTGCAAGTGGTGGTTGATTAATGCAAGAGGTTAAGGTAGGAAGAGTATATATTATATATATTATATATATATATATATATATAATATATATATATATATATATATATATATATATATATATATATATATATATATAACACCCCGGCCGCTTCCCACCAAGGCAGGGTGGCCCAGAAACAAAGAAAAATTTTCATCATTCATCATTTTCACCATCACTCATACATAATCACTGGCATTGCAGAGGAACCCAGATACGACAGTTCAGATGTCCCTCGAAACTGCCAATATCCCAAAACCCTCCTTGAAAGTGTAGGCATTGTGCTTCCCAATTCCACGACTTAAGTCCGGCTAACCGGTTTCCCTGAATCCCTTCACAAAATATTACCCTGCTCACACTCCAACAGCTCGTTAGGTCCCAAAAACCATTTGTCTCCATTCGCTCTTATTCATGCATGCTTGCTGGAAGTCCAAGCTCCTCGCCCACATAACCTCCTATACCCCCTCCCTCCAACCTTCTCGGGGCCGGCCCTTACCCCGCCTTCCTTAACTCCACACCTCCTAATTTCCACACTACAAATTCTCTGCATAATATTTATACCACATATTGCCCTTAGACAGGGCATCTCCACTCCCTCCAGGCACTTCCTCGCTGCAACATTTACAACCCATGCTTCACACTCATATAAGAGTGTTGGTACCACTACACTCATATATTCCCTTCTTTGCCTCCATGGATAACATTTTTTGTCTCCAAAAATACATCAACGCACCACTCAACCTTTTTTCCTTCATCAATTCAATGGTTAACCTCATCCTTCGTAAACCCATCTGCTGACAAGTCAACTCCCAAATATCTGAAAACATTCACTTCTTCCATACTCCCTCCCTCCAATGTGATATCCATTTTTTCTATATCTTAGTCGTTTGATACTCTCATTACATTACCCTCATCTATGTTCACTTTCAACTTTCCATCTTTACACACCCTCCAAAACTCGTTAACTAACCTTAGCAACTTTTCTTTAGAATCAACAAAAGAACAGTATCATCAGCAAATAGTAACTGTGTCAACTCCCATTTTGTATTTGATTCCCCATAATTTAATCCCACCCCTCTCCCGAACACCCTAACATTTATTTCTTTTGCAACTCCATCTATAAATATGTTAAACAACCATGGTGACATTACACATCCCAGTCTAAGACCTACTTTTACTGGGAAGTAGTCTCCCTCTCTTCTACACACCCTAACCTGAGCCTCACTATCCTCATAAAAACTCTTTACAACATTTAGTAACTTACTACCTATTCCATATACTTGCAACATCTGCCAAATTGCTCCCCTATCCACTCTATCATATGCCTTTTCTAAATCCATATATGCAATGAAAACTTCCCTACCTTTATCTAAATACATATATGCTTCAATGTAAACACTTGATCTACATATCCTTTATGCATTCTAAAGCCTCCTTGCTCATCTGCAGTCCTGCTCTCTGTCTTACCTCTAATTCTTTCAGTAATAACCTTACCATACACTTTACCTGCTATACTCAGTAAACTTATTCTCCTACAATTTTTACAGTCTCTTTTGTCCCCCTCCCTTTATGTAAAGGAACTATACACGCCAATCCCTAGGTACCTTCCTCTCTTTCATACATTTATTGAACAAAAATACCAACCACTTCAACACTATATCCCCCCACTGTTTTTAACATTTCTGTCATGATCCCGTCAGTTCCAGCTGCTTTACCCTCTTTCATTCTACGTAATGCCACACGCACCTTTCGCACTCATATCTTGCTCTTCTTCATTCCTAAAAGATGTTATACCTCCCTAGCCAGTGCAGGAAATTACTGCCTCCTTTTCTTCATCGACATTTTAAGTTCCTCAAAATATTCCTGCCATCTTCCCAATACCTTCAGCTCCCCATTTACTAACTCTGTTTTTAACTGACAAATCCATTCATTTCCTAGCCTTTCTTATCTCACTCCAAAAAAAATTTCTTGACAGTGCCTCTCCCACTATCATTTGTTTTCTTTTTGCACTCTCTCACCACTCTCTTCGCCTTTCTTTTACTCTCCATATACTCTGCCCTTCTTATAATACTTCTTTGTAAAAAACCTCTCATAAGCTACCTTTTTATCTTTTAACGCACCCTTTACCTCATCATTCCACCAATCATTCCTTTTTCCTCCTGCACCCACCCACCTATAACCACAAACTTCTGCCCCACATTCTAATACTGCATTTTTAAAACTATCCCATCCCACTTCAACCCCCCCCCCCACTACCCAAACTTGCACTAGCCCATCTTTCTGCCAATATGTAAAGTAAAAGGACGCAAGTGCAACTAATGTGACATTTTTATTCTGCCAATAGTTGCTTATATATCACCCTAACTTCCTTCTCCCTTAGTTTATAAACTTTCACCTCTCTCTTACTGTAGCCATTTTCCTTTTGTCTCATCTACTTCTTACTCTAACTGTAGCTACAACTATATAATGATCCGATATATCCGTTGCCCCTCTATAAACATATACATCCTGAAACATACCCTTCAACCTTTTATCCACCAATGCATAATTTAAAAAACTACTTTCATTACATGCTGTCATATCTTGTACACTTATCCTCTTTTTCATAAAATATGTATTACTTATTACCAAACCTCTTTCTACACATAATTCAATTAATGGCTCCCCATTTTCATTTACCCTTGGCACCCCAAATTTACCTAATACTTCCTCTGCAGCATTTTTACCCACTTTAGCATTGAGATCCCCAACCACAGGTACTCTCTCACATGGTTCAAAACTCCCCATGCACTCAACATTTCCCCAAAACACTCCTCTACACTTCTCTCTTTACCAGTTGCATAAACAGTTACTACAACCCACTTTTCACAGCCAACCTTTATTTTACTTCGCATAAGCCTTGAATTTATACATATTCCTTATTTTCCTGCCATAACATTATTGCTACTCCTTCGGTATCTCTAACTCTATTAGAAACCCCTAGCCTAATCGCATTTATTTCTCCCCACTGAAACTCTCCTACCCCTTTCAGCTTTGTTTCACTTAGAGCCCGGACATCCAGCTTCTTTTCATTCATAACATCCATAGTCATCTCTTTCTTATCATTTGCTCAACATCCAAGCACATTCATCCCACTTTGGCGGTTTTCTTCTCTTTCTTTTTAGTAAGTTATACGGGAAAAGGGATTACAAGCCCATTGCTCCCGGTATTTTAATTGACTTTTACAACATGCATGGCTTACGGAGGAAAGATTCTTATTCCACTCCCCCATGGATATGAAAGGAAAAGTAATAAGAACAAGTGCAATTAAGATAAAAATCAAAGAAAATTCAGATGAATGTGTATACATAAGCGTGTACATGTATGTGTAGTGTGACCTAAGTGTAAGCAGAAGTAGCATCTTGCATGTTTATGAGACGATAAACCCACCAGTAATCCTGCAATCATATAAAATACAGAGTTCCGTTTTACACTCACTTGGTAGTACGGTAATACCTCCCCGAGCGGTTGCTGTCTACCAACCTACTACTACATATAAATATATAAATAACATAGGAGTCAACCTGAAGCCATCTGTTCAGAGAGAGTTTTCGTTCGCTCGCTTGTGTTCTTGAATATCTGGCAGGAAAAGACGTTCCGAGGGAGTCATTAGAGGAATAAATTACTGTTTCCCTCCTCTCTTTTCTCTCGTTTAGTCCATCTCTATTCTTTCCTGTCTTGCCCTCTCTTTTTTTCCTTCCCTTTTAATCCTTCCCTCTTTTTTTCTTCTCTTAAACACTCATCTCTCTTCTCCACTGTTGCCCTTTATCTTTGTTTTTCTGTTTTTCTTTCCCTTCCTGCCTTATTCTTTCCTTCCGTCCTTTCTCTTTCATTTTCCCTTTTCAAACCCTCCTGTTCCTACTTTTTCCTAACCTTCTTTATTTCCACCTTGCTTACGTGTTTCCTTTTCCTTCCTTCCTCCCTTCTTTCCTTCCAATTTTCCTTTTGTCCTTTCCACCTCCATTCCCCCTTTCAAACCCTCCTTTTCCAGCCCTTTCCCCCACCCTTTTCTCTTCCCTCCTTTCCTGCCTCTGTTTTCCCAATTTACTGGCCATGATTCACCCCCAGTGTTGTCGTCATTAATTGCACCATCTCATGCATTACATACTGTATATATAATTAACAATACTGTTGCCGCAGCTTGCCTCCCTCCATGAATTTCTTCCTGGAGCTGTCTGCCACCAGCTTCCGTTGCTCGAGTTTCGTTAACGATATATTATTATTTTAATTATTAATTTTATTTTATTACTTATGTTTAATAATTTTATCATTTTATTACTTATTATTAGTAATAATTTTGATTATTAATTTCATAATTTTATTACTTAAAATAATTTAAAAATAATAATATTTTATTATTATTATTATTATTATTATTATTATTATTAAGAGCTAAAACCCTGGGGGTTATGCAGCGCCTTGGGATTGGAAGGTAAATAGGCTTGATCCGAGGTAGAGAAAGATAGCTCCAATTCCTCGCATGAAAAGCCCCTTAATTTAGGCATTACGGTTGAAATTTGGCTGTAATAATAGGTTTTCTTTCTTGCTGTTAGCGGAAGGAGGATCGAGCCTTCGCAAGTCTTAGACTCCCTAGAGTTTAACGCTTAATATAATTTACTTTTGCCAAACAACTAGGCAGGCACAACTAGATAGCATTCACTTTCACGATTAGGTGGATCATCGGGCCTCACAACGCTTCTTTCGCTAAATAATTCAGGTTTGGCGCTTGGCGATAACTTTATAAAATAGTGATTTTTCAAGACGAAGAAAGAAGAAAAGATCTCTTTGCAAAGCCAAAATCTTTCGAGATGCACACTATCCTCTCAGTATATCGTGTACGCAAATATCTCTCCGTCATCCAGTTTTTTTGCAGACGTTAGTTATTCAAGGGACATCTCGCCCCACCTTGTATAGCGGCGCCCGAAGGTAGGTAAAATGGCTTCGAAGCTTTAGGAATCTTGAGATCGTGATATTCAGATACTTTGCAAACCTCACAACACAGCCCAAGACGCCGTGCATGGGCCTATGAGACACATGCTTGCCTCTGGCTCTAAAGCAGGGCCTAAACATCTTACAAGTGTAAATAAGAAGTTTTTTCCTAGGGATTTGATAAAAAAAAGTATTATCCGCCTATCTTTAATGGAAAGAGACATCCAATATATATATATATATATATATATATATATATATATATATATATATATATATATATATATATATATAATGTCGTGCCGAATAGGCAGAACTTGCGATCTTGGCTTAAATAGCAACGCTCATCTTGCCATATAGGACAAGTGAAAATTTGTGTATGCAATAATTTCGCCGAAATCATTCTGAACCTAACGAAAAAAATATATTTGATTGCGTTTGTTTATTACTAAATTATTGTAAACGTATTTAAAATATATTTAGTTGGGTTAGGCTAAAATAAATTGTTCTTGTTATAATAAGGTTAGGTAAGTTTTCTAAGTTCCTTTTGGTGCAAAATTAAAAAGTTTTACATTAACATTAATGAAAAAAATATATCTTTAAACATATAAGAGAAAATTTCAGAAAGGAGTTAATTTTAAATGAGTTCTTGCTAATTGACCAGTTTTACATATTCGGCACGACATAATATATATATATATATATATATATATATATATATATATATATATATATATATATATATATATATATATATATATATAGCTGCGTAAGAAATGGTAGACATAATATAGATATAACAGAAGTAATAACTGCTTCCAAGTTCATCAACCCCTAAGACTGAGTTTCTGTCTCCATATGGGTTATTATTGAGCATTGATAAGTGTTCAATATTCTTTAGTTATTCACCAGACTAATCATTTAAAAGATACTTTATAAACAACTTCTAAGATACACACAAACTTCTAGGTATGAAGCTCACTGGCAAATATACATCTGTGCAGTTCAGGGATTAAATCCACAATGTACAGGATGTGGACACCATCAAGGGAATCAGTAACGATGTTCATTCAATCCTAGCATAGGCCAAGCCCACAAAGGTGAGCAAACTGGGTAAGACGTAACATGTTTTTCCAGTTCTCAGAGGACTAGGGATCGAGCTCTTTGTGACCCATGAGAATTCAGAGCTTCACTTAGATATAATAATAATTCCTTCGTCTCCAACAAATTCATCAAGGTTAAGGGACTGATCACCTCAAATTACTTCATGTCTTCAGCCTTCCCCAGTATTACTTTCAGTATTGGAGTGAAAACCCCACTGATTGGAGAGATGTCTTCTCAAGAAAGATACCCAAGTGTTGCACGTCTGATTCATTTATCTGTCAGTTTTAGACCATTAATATATCAACGACTGTAGGAGAAAGGCTGTTAAGATCTTCCACACCACTAGTTAAAAGCGAACTCAGATTGGTAGTGTGTTTTCCTGATTACTCTGGTATCGGCGAACACCCACAACCTTGTTACTGAAATCGTAGCCCACTCATTCCACATAGCTTCCAACACCATTAAGAACCTATTAACTAAGAAGAACTTGCAACACACTGAATAAAATGTTGATATTCGCACCATTTCATGTGAATGATGTGGTAATTGTAAATGAAGGATAAACATCTAGGACCCAAAGGAACGATTTAAACTGCTCCTGCACCATACACTGCAACACTCAAAACTATATCATAAACTTCCAAAATGACAAACTTTTAATCTAGAAATCAGACCTGCATCGCTCACACTGTTTAGATTCTGCTCTCACTGCTACCACCAACATAATCGCTTAAAGCACAGGCGATTTTATGATAAGAGGAAACACTTACCATCTTCTAGTTCCGATCACCAGCCTATGCAGCGCATCTCTGATATTTCTTGCCTCTGCGTTGGATTGACAAAAGCCCTTGGTGCGCGACACTTATCCCTAATCAGTGCCCTAATACAAGTGTCTCCTACATTACTCTGGGTGTCAATCACCATTTGTAACTCCTGCTTTTCGCCCCTCTCATCCCCCTTGTTTCTTCCCCTCGTCTTTCTGTGATTCTCTCTTATCCTTTCTCATCTTTTATCTAACCCCCTTACTTATGCGTTTCGCGTTTCTCTCGCACCCTTTCCATTCTCGCCTTTTTCTCACTTTCTCCTGGCTTCCAATCTAACCCCTTCTCATGTCTTTTGTCTTTCTGCAACTAGCCAAAGTAATAGCATAGTTATACTACGAATATATGTATATATGTGGGGTCTACGTTAGGCAGCACGCTGCTAACAACAGCCTGAATAATCAGGCCTGGATTTGGACACGGCCACGGAGGGCGATGACCCTCGAAATCGACTACATGCAAGTGGCACTGGTTGAATTAATACTTGGTTTTACATCAGTAGGTTTCAATGTTTGACCCGCCTTAATCTGCAACGAAAACTATAGCCTCATCTAGTTAAGAAAAGAGACGTTGATAAAATAGCTTTTATTGAGACAAAGCTTCGCTTTGTGGCGAGATTTATCACCTTGATGAACCTCTACACAGCGATAGGTTGTCCCAATAAGGGCTTATTCTACAACGTGTCAGTTCTTTACTATTGTCGGCAGTGCGCCATTTGGATCCAGCTTCGTTTACATGTTTGTTGTTGCAAGGTTTGCTTCCCGTTGTAATCCTTTGTATTCATTTCATACTGTTCCCTGGCTATACAAGCCTTCCTTCCTCAATAGTCATCGATTTCGAATTCTAGTATGAAGCTGGTTGATCCCGGTCGAGTGTTTAGTTTTAGGCATCATTGCTATCATGAGTGCATTTTCCCTCTTGCTTTATGTACGTATATTTCTAGCCGTGTCCGTATCTTTATCTTTGCTATCGTGTGTGTGTGTCTTGGTATTTGTGAGGCATCATTACTTTCGCGTGTGCATATTTGCACTCGTGAGCATATCTTTGCTCTCGTGTATCTTTTATTCATGTGCGCATCACTTTTATGTACGTATGTTCCCCAACTGTGTAACTATTTTGCAGACTATATGATGAAAACTGACTTTAATAACGAATTATATATATATATATATATATATATATATATATATATATATATATATATATATATATATATATATAATAATATATATATATATATATATACACACACACACACACATCAGTCAGGGAGATTGCCGGGCTCCAAGCTGTGAGTGCACGTCATTCTTGGGACTTCCTCCAAACAATTCCCATTTCGGCAATGGGAACATGCCTCGACCCTAAGACTTTCCGTATTACAGTTGTTCTTCGCCTTGCTGCCCCAGTTCACATGGAATATACGTGTATTTGCGGCGCAAGCCTACCAATATGGTCTGTATGGCCTTTGCTCCAAAACCAAGGGTTGGCACGCAAAACACAATGAAGTCAACAACATCATAAAGAGAAGCCTTGCTACAGCTGGATGCCCAGCTGAGAGAGAACCCCGATCACTAGCAGCCAACAATATTCACAACCCAGCAAACCACCCTGATGAGATCACCATCTACCCTTGGAAGATTGGCAAGCTCTTAGCATGGGACTATATCTGTATGTCGATGCTGGCTGACACCTACAGCCATCACAGTGTCGAGCGACAGGGAGGAGCTGCTGATCACAGGGAGGAGTACAAGATCAGCAAGTACAGGGACATAAGCCAAAAACATCAATTTGTCCCAGTGGGATCAAAGACCTTGGAATCATGAGGGAAAAATGCCACTCGTTTCTTTAAAGAACTGAGTTCCAGACTCATCGACACCATCAGGGACCAAAGGGCAGCCACTTTCATGTTTCAACGCCTCAGCGTGGCCATCCAAAAGGGAAATGCTTGCTGCATATTTGGCTCGCGTCCGGCTTCGGAGGAGCTGGAGGAGATTCATAATCTTTGGTATAATGTACCATTGTATTCATGTTTATATATTTTTTGTCAGTGTATTCTGTCTATAAAGTTCACATAGAATATAGAATATAGTGGGTGGTAGGAGAAGAAAATATTCAAACAGCTCCAGGGAGAACCTTGAGTTTTCCCTGACGTACGTTTGTACTCTTCTCTGAGGATGAGGGTCCCCAGTACAATTCTAGAGGTGGTATCTCCCAATATATTCCATGATAATCTACCAGGATTTTGTCACAAATCTCGCCTGCTTTACTGGCTTAAGTAAGAAAATTTCCATATTTTCGGACATATAGGGCGCACGAGCATATGTGATTTACAAGACGATGTTTTCATGCATTTTTAACGTAACGTTAGCAATTAACTGCTAAAGTATAACCCAAAGCCTTCCCTTGACCCTGACTTTGATAACATGAGTTCATGTGTAAATAAACGCCCCAAAATGGCACAGCAGTTGAAAGGAATTTTGCAGCTCAAATCTGATGAAAAAAATCTCGTCTTTGAGCATGTGTGTGGAACCCACAACACAATAATATCACCTCAGTTCACGCTGTAGGTATTAACCTAATTCAGGCATTACAGTGTCTTGTGGTCAGGGAATGACAGATTTCTGTTAGTTTCTGTTATTCCTTCAATCATTAAAATATACAGCCACTACGCACTAGTACCTATCATACAGTTCCTTTCATTTGTCGATAAAGATATTATGTTACGTGATATGACAACATGATTAATTTAATGTACAAGATCCAAACGTGGTAACGCAAGGATCATGATGGTCTAGGACCAGCCAGGAAAGAGGACCAAACTCCTCCCCTAGAAAGACAAATTTATTGTGGGTTGTCTGCAATATCTCACACCTCTGGCGTACCTATCACAGCTTTAGTGTTCAAATTACCGTATACGTGTGCATATTTTTGCCATCGCGTGCCTATCTTCGCCCTGGGGTGCCTATCCTCTCTCTCGTGTGCCTATCTTCGCCCTCGAGTGCCTACCTTCGCCCTCATCTACCTATCTTCGTCCTCTTATTTGCTGTTCACGTAACCATTGGATTCTGTTCTCTAATTTCCGTCGATTTATGACCTTCCTGCGGGTCATGTTTTCCACAGGTGGTTAATTGACTGTTTTGAGGCCGACAGGAAAGTCTGCTAATTGGCTCGTTTGCAAATGCTGCAAAGCTGGTTATTTGGTTCATTTTCGAATGGTCTGAATTTGGCTAATTGGGTGGCTTTTCACCGCGTATGAAACATTTGTTTTCTGACTTGAAACAGTTGTTGGCGTGATTAATCTCTAGTTTCTTTTATACATTATGTTTGTTAAGCAGTGATTATTGTAGTCATTTAATGACCATCTCAGTGGCTCAGCATCCCTTCCCTTATCAGAGATGCATTTTTTCCACCATTAAAATAACCAAAAAATGACCACTTAGTAACATGCAACATTTTCCACCCCTTTAAAATAACTAATAGATCACCACTTGGTAATTCAACATTTTCCATAAATTAACCAAAAGATCTCTACTTAGTAACATCCAAGGATTGTTTAGTAACGTTGTGATACAATGTTGTCTTTCATTTTTTTGACTATCGTTATTAAGTGGGCCCAGTAATCTGGGACTTTTACAAACACACAGATTTCAACTAGTCTCACTCACAGAAGTTTAAAGTTGCACTCGTCAACATTTCATTAATGAGACGGTATCACATGATTCGCATTTCGAATTTCATATGCAAAACAGTCCTTTCGACCATATTTTAATTATAAAAAAAATGCTTTCATTATTCAAAAAGGTTCCTCTGTGATTGACTAGCTTTAATTAAATTTGTTGATCTTTCTCTTTTTTTCGAAACTGTGAATAAATGGTTCTGGTTTTTAACCTGGAATTTGTTACGTGAAGATTTTTAAGTTGCATATGTTTCTTTAAGTTTTGTAGTGTGGAGATCTCCTGCATTGTGAACAGGCCTGTAGTGTTTTTTAGCTGTTCTGTAATGTGTAGGACACTTGCAATGTTTAGCCATCCTGTAATATGTAGGCCTCCTGCAGTTTTTAGCCGCCCTGTAATGTCTTGGCCTCTTGTAGTGTTCACTTACCCATGTAGTGCTTCTGTAAACCTCTTCTAGTTTTCGTACAGACATCCTGTAGTGTGTTGGTAGGTCTTCTATTGTGCGTGTAAAGTTGTGTGTGTGTGTGTGTGTGTGTGTGTGTGTGTGTGTGTGTGTGTGTGTGTATGCTATATTGTGTAGGCCTCCTGTAGTTTGAATTGACCACCTTCAAAGTTTGGGCCTCCTGTAAACTGTATTTATAGGTTTTCTGTAGTGTTTGTAGGCTTTCTGTACGTTTATATGCCTATGGTGTTAGTAGCCTCTTATAGCATTTGTAGGCTTTCTGTACTGTGAGTTTAGGTCGCCTGTATTGTGTCGGTTCACTGTAGTGCGTGTAGGTCTCCTACTCTGTGTTGGCCGCCTCTATTGCTTACAGACCCGAAGTGTTCAGGCCTCCTGTAATGTGTGTCTACAGTGTGTAGGTAACAGCTCTTAGCTTGTCAGTAAAGTTAGGAATCCTTAACCTAACCTTGGGTAGAGAGAGAGAGAGAGATTGTGTAAATGTATTTGCCTCCTGGAGTATATGTAAGCATGTTTTAGTGTGTGTAGGTTTTCGGTGCTTTATATAGACCTCTTTCCATGTGTGTAAACCTTTGTAGTCTGTGGAGGCCTAACGCCTCTTGTGTATGTATGTGTGTATGTGTATGTGTATGTGTGTGTGTGTGTGTGTGTGTGTGTGGTGTGTGTGTGTGTGTGTGTGTGTGTGTGTGTGTGTGTGTGTGTGTGTGTGAAGGCTCCTGTGGGGTGCACTGGACTCCTGTAGGTCATTAAGTAGTAGCTCAATGCTTTTATTACTTGGTAATAGTGGTATTAGCTTGTTTTAGTAGGTGAAATTCTCCTTTTCTCTCTGGCTTTGAGTAAGAGATTTCAGGGCTGTGGAATTGTCTCTGCACCACTGTGTAAGCCTCTGACCTTATCTCTATCTTTCACTTATATATATATATATGTCGTGCCGAATATGTAAAACTGGTCAATTAGCAAGAACTCATTTAAAATTAAGTCCTTTCTGAAATTTTCTTTTATACGTTTAAAGATGTATTTTTTTTATTAATGTTAATGTAAAATTTTTTGATTTTGCACCAAAAGAATCTTAGAAAACTTACCTAACCTTATTATAACAAGAGCAATTTATTTTAGCCTAACCCAACTAAATTTATTTTAGATTTGTTTACAATATTTTAATACTAAACAAACACAGTGAAATATATTTTTTTCGTTAGGTTCAGAATGATTTTGGCGAAATTATTGCATACACAAATTTTCGCTTGTCCTATATGGCAAGATGAGCGTTGCTATTTAAGCCAAGATCGCAAGTTCTGCCTATTCGGTACGACATATATAATATATATATTATATATATATATATATATATATATATATATATATATATATATATATATATATATATTTATTTATATTTATAGGGAAGTACCACCTCTATAGCTGGACTGGGGACCCTCATCCTCAGAGAAGACAATAAACGTACCTCGGGAAAACTCATGGTTCTCCCCGGAGCTGTTTGAATATTTTCTTCTACCACCCCGTATATTATATATATATATATATATGTGTGTGTGTGTGTGTGTGTGTGTGCGTATATAACAATTCTTCCTCTGTAAGCCATGCGTGTTGTAAGAGGTGACTAAAATGGCAGGAGCAAGGGGCTAGTAACCCCTTCTCCGGTATATATTACTAAATTTAAAATTATTATTATTATTATTATTATCAAAAAGAAGCGCTAAGCCACAAGGGCTATACAGCGCTGCAGGGTAGGGAAGGAAGCGAGGGTATTGGGCGGCAGAAGGGGGGAGGGATGATCAGTAGGTTACAGAAAACAGTTGGGCAGGGGATAGTGCGGGGGTAGAGGGTAGCAAGAGTTTGAGGTAGAAAGGGCTGAAGGCATCAGAGTTTGTGAAGTAAGAAATTTAAAAATAGAAACTTTCGCTTTTCTTTTTGGGCCACCCCGCCTCGGTGGGATACGGCCGGTGCGTTGAAAGAAATGTATTTATATAATTTAATATGTGGCTCTTGACTTTTAAGTTTAATGCTGAGGTGGCCCACGGTGTCGATGAAGTTGAACCAACATCTGGGTAAATTTGCTCTGCATGCGTATCGCCAATCTGTGGCTAACTGGTTGGTGAAACATGTGTGAATACCCAGATTTGCACGTGTGTCTAATTCATCTTGTCGGTATTATATACCACTGATTAGAAGCCAGGAGGAAGTGAGGAAAAGGAGAGAATGGAAAGGGTGCGAGAGAAACGCGAATGTCGTGATCTCCTGCCACTTTATCAGCCATTGAACGCGTCTCTACCTTCCTTCGTCTTCTCCTTCTATTGTCTTGTTCGGTCTGTCTTTTCTGACATATGTTTCTCGTTTGTATTTGCCTTTCTCCTCGCCTTTAGTTTACAACTTAGAGTATTTCTTGCATCATTCTCCTTACCCACTTTGAGCTTTCCCACGCGATTCCCTCCTCCCTCAATTACTCTTTCTTTTTTTTTCTCTCTCTCTTGAAGTCCCCTTCCTCCCCCCCTTTCTCTTTCTCCCTTTATTTTTTTTCTCGTTTGAAGCTCTCTTGAATACTTGAAGCTTCCTCTGTCGATTTTCTCCCTTTTCCGTCTCTCATTTTAAGCCCCCCCCCCTCTCTCTCTCTCTCTCTCTCTCCCTCCCCTCGCTGGCTTCAGCATCTGCTACGCAGCTTCCTCCACCTGGAACGGGTGACATACTGCCCCAACACCCAACCATATTCATAACCAACAAATTTAGTGCGAGTTAAATTAGGGCAGCCGAGTTGTGGGTTTCAGTTCCCGCTGATTCATTATAACTTCGGTAGAGATTTGTTTCCATTTGACGTAACTCGTAGTAACTTCAATGATACGAGCAACTTGGTTTCAACTTTCTGGGTTCGTTTGTTTAATTTGGAATGAAAAAGTGCAGTGTGTGTTACACGTTGGTTTACTGGATAATGCTGCGTCAACTGGCAGGGTCTGACGTGAACCTAGACTAATAAAAGTTGTATGCTGCTTAAATGGGATTGGTTAATTCCTATGTATTTTCATGTCCTGAATCCAAGTATCACCTTGAAAAATGCTTATTGGTTATAGATTTAAAGATACGAGACATGTAATATTTGATTATTTTATTGTAACGTACGCTGAGGTCAGTGGTCACCTGCGGTCATACCTGCTCTTGGGAGTTAGCGTGGGCTGTTACCAAGCACCATGGCTTGTTGTAGTGTTTTAGAATCTCAGGTTCAAGTGTTGAAGAAGATTCTACTTCTTCAGGAGGAAAATAGGAGGCTGAAGCTTCGCATAGATGAGTTTGGGAGCGAGTGTGAGAAGGATTTAGCTGGTAAAGAAGGAATGGTCACCAGCAGTGATAGTGGCAGCCGCTTTAAGTGGCAAGTGGTTCATAGTTCAGGAAGAAGGAAGATGAGGAGAGTTAATAGAGAAGATGTGAAAGTAGGAAATCGATTCTCTGTTCTCCAAGACGAGTGTACTTCAGTGGTTAGTGATGTTGAAGGTACCACTGATTCCCCTGCTAATCAAGGTAAGAATATTTTAATAGTAGGCGATTCTCAGGTAAGATATATGGACCGTGCATTTTGTAACAGAGACAGAAAGGTCAGACAGAGAGTGTGCCTTCCTGGAGCTGGTGTTGGTGACATAGTCAGCAGGTTGGATAATATTATGGCAGATAATGAGAACAAATCAATTGTTTTAGTGCTGGGGATAATGACATTGAGAAGGGCAGGAGAGAGGAGCTGCTGGATATGTACAGGTTAGCCATAGTAGCAGTTAGGTCTAAGGGAGGGATCCCAGTCATATGTAGCATCTTGCCTAGAAAGGGAGTGGGCAATGAATGGATGTCTAGGGCAATTGGTATAAATTGTTGGCTAGACAGGTACTGCAAGGAACTTGCAATCCCATTCATTGATAACTGGGACCTATTCTTTGGCAAACGTGATATGTATGCAAGGGATGGGGTTCATCACTCTGGGGATGGAGTGGTTGTATTAGCCAATTCAATTGAGAGGGTAATTGATGACTTGTCTAGGAATTTAAACTGATAGGTTATAGAGGTATGGGTGTTTGTGGGAAACAATCAGGCTGCAGCATTAGGGTTAAAAACAGCAGTTATTACCGGGATACCTCAGGGATATGTTTAAAAGACAATATTCAAAATAAAGTTGCTAGTAATGGCAAATCAATTGATCAACAAACAAAGAGAGATAGAAGAGGGCAACGAGTGACTAGCTCCCTTAAGGTTTACTATACATATAGTAGGAGTCTAAGAAATAAGATAGATGAGCTAAGATTACTTGCAAGTGTAGGTAATATAGATATTATTGGTATAACAGAGACCCGGTTCAACCTGAAAGATAGAGATATGCCTTCTGAATGCAACATACAGGGTTATAAACTATTCCACACTGACAGGGTCAACAGGAAGGGTGGTGGAGTGGCGATGTATGTCAGAGAAAATTTAAATTGTCTTAGACATGATATAAGATTAGAAACATCGAACACTGAATCTGTTTAGCTACAGTTTCTCGAGGAACGTGACAAATTAATTTTGGGTGTGATTTATAGGCCTCCCAAACCTTGATAGGGAGTGCAGTAAGCTGTTATGGGACGAAATTCATAAGGCATCTAGATATGAAAATGTTGTGATAATGGGAGATTTTAACTTTAGACAAGTTGATTGGAACAATATGACAGGAAATCTTGAGTCTAGTGACTTTCTTGGTACGGTTCAGGATTGCTTTTTAGAACAGGTTGTGACAGAACCAACTAGAGGAAACAATCTGCTTGACTTGGTTCTTGTCAACAAAGATTCACTAATTAATAATCTCGAGGTTAATGATGAACTTGGGGAAAGTGATCACAAATCACTTAGTTTCAATATATCATGGAATTACCGAGATAACTGCAATCAAATCTTTGTCCCAGATTTTCGCTTGGCCGACTTCATGGGACTGAAAAATTACCTGGGTGGGCTAAATTGAGATGTCCTGACTATGGGTCACGTAGGTGATCTTGGTCGCCAATATGACGAGTAGGGAAATGAGATCTAACAAAAATGATCCCAAATGGATGAACAATAGATTAAAACATCTCATTGGTCAAAAGAGAGGCATATATAGGCGTATCAAAAGAGGGAATGGGCAGTTTAGAAATCAATATATTCAATTAAAGAGAGAAATAAAGAAAGGAATAAGAAAAGCAAAAAGGGATTATGAGGCTAAGGTCGCAAGGGATTCAAAGACTAACCTAAAAGGGTTCCTTCAGGTATTAGGGACAAGATTGGCCCACTTAAGAGTAACTCTGGTCAGATCACTAACTGTGATAAGGATGTGTGTGAAATTCTCAATACCTACTTCCTCTCAGTTTTCACCCAGGAAAATACTAGCGATATTCCTGAAATAATAGATTATGTAGAACAGGATAATAAACTATGTACGATTGCGGTAACTAGTGACATGGTCCTCAGACAAATAGAGAAACTAAAACCTAACTAATCCCCAGGCCCTGATGAGCTGTTTGCAAGGGTGCTAAAGGAATGTAAAGAGGAACTTAGCATACCTTTGGCTAATCTTTTTAACATATCACTACAAACTGACGTAATGCCTGATAAGTGGAAAATGGCAAATGTAATACCTATTTACAAGGCAGGTGACAGGTCCTTGGCTTCGAACTATAGACCAATAAGCCTTACCTCCATAGTGGGAAAATTTATGGAATCAATAATTGCCGAAGCAATTCGTAGCCTGCTTGACAGGCACAGATTGATTAATGAATCTCAGCATGGTTTTACAAAGGGGCGTTTCTGTCTTACGAATTTACTAACTTTTTTCACTAAGGTGTTTGAGGAGGAAGATCATGGTAATGAATATGATATTGTGTATATGGACTTCAGTAAGGATTTCGATAGAGTTCCACGCCAGAGGCTACTGAGGAAACTTAAGGCACATGGAATAGCAGGAGAAATTTTTTCCTGGGTAGAGGCATGGCTGACAAATAGACAGCAGAGAGTTTGCATAAATGGGGAGAAATCAGAATGGGGGCAAGTCACAAGCGGTGTTCCTCAGGGGTCAGTGTTGGGCCCGTTGTTGTTCACAATTTACATAAAGGACATAGATGAGGGCATAAATAGCGACATAAGCAAATTTGCTGATGACACCAAAATAGGCCGTCCAGGATGATTTGAATAGACTGATGCAATAGTCGGAGAAGTGGCAGATGCAGTTTAATATTGACAAATGCAAAGTTCTAAATGTTGGACAGTTAAATAACAATGCCACATATAAACTAATGTAGATCTTAATACTGATTGCGAAAAGGATTTAGGAGTTCTGGTTAGCAGTAATCTAAAACCAAGACAACAGTGCATTAGTGTTCGCAATAAAGCTAACAGAATTCTTGGCTTCATATCAAGAAGTATAAATAATAGAAGTCTTCAGGATGTTCTTCAACTCTATATATCCTTGGTTAGGCCTCATTTAGACTATGCTGCTCAGTTCTGGTCACCGCTCTGGAAAACGTACAGAGGAGGATGACAAAGATGATCCCATGTATCAGAAATCTTCCCTATGAAGATAGACTGAGGACCCTGAATCTGCACTCTCTCGAAAGGCGTAGAATTTGGGGGGATATGATCGAGGTGTATAAATGGAAAACAGGAATAAATAAAGGGGACGTAAATAGCGTGCTGAAAATTTCCAGCCAAGACAGGACTCGCAGCAATGGTTTCAAGATGAAAAAATTCAGAATCAGGAAGGATATAGGAAAGCACTGGTTTGGTAATAGAGTTGTGGATGAGTGGAACAAACTCCCGAGTACAGTTATTGAGGCTAAAACGTTGTGTAATTTTAAAAATAGGTTAGATAAATACATGACTGGGTGTGGGTGGGTGTGAGTTGGACCTGATTAGCTTGTGCTGCTTGGTCTGGTGCCGTGCTCCTTCCTTGAGTGGAGGTGACCAGACTGGGTGGGTCATTGGGCTAATCGGGGTGGGTGGGTCATTGGTCTAATCCGGGGGGGGGACATGGACCTGCTCCGCATGGGTCAGTAGGCCTGTTGCAGTGTTCCTTGATTCTTATGTTATGTTCTTATACTGTCGTACCTACTCTCTGCCTTTTTGCTTGACGCTCATAGTGGGCTGAAGAATCATCTCTTTCCAATGTCCAGCAATAGTCTGCAAGCATTCTTGTGCCCCATTTACCCTGGTACCAGTTTTCCATGGTTGAAATATCCTGGTGAAACCTTTTACCATGTTCGTCACTGGAAAAGAGTCTAAATGTGAGTCCAAAAAGTGGATTTTAAGTGACATATTACATCCCATGTTCTTGTAAGCCTTGATGAGGTTTTCCACCAATTCTTCATAGTTGCCTTCCCTTCTGTTTCTGAGAAATTCCTTCGCCATTAACCTAAATGCTTCCCAAGCAGCTTTTCCCTCCCCGTGAATGTCTCACTCAAAGTCACCATCTTTAAGAAGCTCTCGAATCTGAGTACCATTGAAGACTCCCTCTCTTATTTTATCGTCGCTCAGTGAGAGGAATTTTGATGTTAAATACTTGAATCCATGACTGGATTTATTCATAGCTTTTACAAAGCTTTTCATGAACTCCAGTTTTATGTGTAGTGGTAGCAAAATTTTGTTTGGTTCAATGAGAGGTGAATGTTGAACATTTTTCATCACAGGCTCAATGATTGACAAAGTGGCCAGTCTCTCCTGATGTACTGGGAACCTGTTGTATGCTTCACATGCATATCAATAGCTTGCTCAATGAATATTTATTATAAGTTTAAAAAGTGTTTGGCTAAGAAAATCACCTACCTTTCCCATCAAAATATAAATATGCACAGCACAACCACCTTCTACGACTGCTGGAACAATAATGAAGGTCAGTGTGACTGTGAGTGTGGTGAGAACCACATTACCACAAGCCTATTGGAACCTGTTGTGACACGTAGGTGTATACTGAAAAGTAGACCTAACAATTTTAACAATAATATTCATCATCAGTGACCTAAAATTAGTTGGATATTGCTAATCTGGTTTCGAAAGCATTCTGGTTGTTGACCAGTGTTATGGAACCCGTCCTTCGATATCTTGCATATATTATATATATATATATATATATATATATATATATATATATATATATATATATATATATATATATATATTAATATATATATTTATTATCACACTGGCCGATTCCCACCGAGGCAGGGTGGCCGAAAAAGAAAAACTTTCACCATCATTCACTCCATCACTGTCTTGCCAGAAGGGTGCTTTACACTACAGTTTTTAAACTGCAACATTAACATATATATATATATATATATATTATATTTTATATATATATTATTATATATATATATATATATATATATATATATTTTATTATATATATATATACAATAAGATCACAGTAAAAGGTGATTTCAGAATATGCAACAAGATAGAGTCAAACTGTCTGTTTTCTCATCAATGTTTTTGAGAGCTTTACTTTTGATAAAGAATTCCCCCCAAAATGCTGATGGATGTGTCTATAAGATTCCTTGTAAAATTTGCGATAAAGTTTATTATGGTCAAACTGGTAAAAATCTCGATCTAAGATTAAAAAAACATATATATAGCATTAGAACTGGACAAGATTCCAATGCTCTATTTATTCATGTAGGAGATTTTAACCATCCAATTGATTTTCAAAAAGCTGAGAAAGTAGTATCAAGCAAGTCCATGGTCGACAGGAATATAATTGAATCTTGTTTCATAAAAAGCAGTTTTGACAATAATATGAATATTTCCTTTGCTTTATAATTAATAGAATTTGGGAAGAATTTAATAATACACTGGACAAATAATAATTTTAAAAATTTTCTTGGGTAGAATAGTTTGTTGGTGGGTTGTGCGAAGGACCTGTCCAGTTGGGCCGGCGCGCGTCAGGTGTTTAACCGTTGTGGGATCTGATAGTGAGGTGTTGGCCAGACCCCTTATATACCTTCCTTGGATGCTTTACTTTCATAGTTCCTTGATAATGTGAGTAGTCACGAAAGCGCTTGGAATTTCTCTATTCTTTCAGAGTGGTTGTTTTGCACACACACACACACACACATTATATATATATATATATATATATATATATATATATATATATATATATATATATATATATATATATATATATATTATATATAGGTTACGTTAGGTTTGATTACACTGAATTGTCTATTACCAAAAATCAACACATTATAACATCCCATAATGCCACAAATTGGATTAATACATGTAGGTGATAAAGACTTTTGGAATGTTAATAAATATCAGGGACCCACCGAGTGGGCGGTACAATACAGTTACATTTTTCATTTAATTATCAGTCACACTCCCAGCTGTTTAAGTCACAGTAAAATACTGACATTGAATGTCAGTATTTTACTTTATTTTACAGTATTTTACTAAATGTTGCTCACAAAATGATAGAAAAGGAGAATTTGGAATTGGATGATATAGACTGAATAATATATCAAGTACAAGAAGACATGTTTTCCACACTCTTATACATACAAACACACTTTTCAGCATGTGTGCATAGAAATCCAGGTAAACCATGGAAATTTGTAATGTAAACTAAACAATACTGAAAATCTGAAGACAGAGTTGTTAACAGTCCTTCGTTTCACTGTATTCTCTAGACAGGCTACGTACAAATGAATAAACTTACATTAGTAATGAGTCTCCTGTTACAATTAAATATAAGAAGTCAGTGAAATTATTCATGATACAGAACTCTTTGACTATGGGATGTGATTGTTGTGTCCCATGAAAATTATGTCTAGATAAATAGGTCAGGTAGTTCAAGTTGTTTGATTTAAGCCCAATTATGTATCCATGAATCTTGGAATAGACTGATAATATATTGTATTTGCCGTCAAAATTGAAATTTCCTCGCGTGCTGTTTTACCAATCCAATTATTTTGGTGATATTCACCTGTATGTCATAGGATTCCTTTCTATTTTCTGTAATGTTGCTGTGCTGCAGCCATCCAGCTTCTCTGAGCCACCTTGCCTGGACCTCGATTTCCCTTTTAACGTGCATCTATAAACTTCTTAAATCCATTACAACCATGATGTTTCTAGGTCATTCGTGATCAGGAACATCATGCTACCTGGACAGATTTTTTTTTAAATATGTCCTAATGTTTGCTCACATGTCTTTAAATCATTGTCTGTCTGGTGGTTAAAGCTCTCGCTTCACACGGCGAGGGTCTGGGTTCGATTCCCAGCCAGGGTAGAAACACTGGGCGTGTTTCTTTGCACATGTTGTCTATGGTCACCCATTAGTACAATGGGTACCTGGGTGTTAGTTGACTGGTGTGGGTTGTATCGTGGGACACTGACCTAATTTGCCAGAAATGCTCACCATAACAAGCGGCTTTCTATACAGTAGTATGTCATTGATGTCAGTTAGGCCTGTATACCTTGTACATGTACTTGTAGTAAATAAAGATATATTATTATTACTATTATATGCTCCTGAGTACCACATACGTGAAGGTGTTCTCGTTTATATCACTGGCTTGTGCCATGTTTATTTCGGAACTATTTTCCTATTAGTCCTTCACGTTTTAATGTGATCCAGCACACATATAGTGTGTGCACTGGATATTAGTGTCCAAATTACATACCCTTAGAGAAATTGGGGTAAAAGATCCGTTATTTTCTGCAATTATTTTTAGAGTCGATTATTTTTGGTTTGAATATAAGGGTGGTCTGTGCACAGCGGTCAGGGCAGAGTATTTGATTATTTAAAAATAATTATGCAAGTGAATAGACGTCTGCCTCAACATAAAGTTTGGTTTGCACCGTACACTCGTTACTGGAAGCATCGCGGTGGATGTCAAAAGGAACTCTTATCCCCAATCGTCAAAAAAAGTATTTCGAGATATCTTGTTTGAGGGGATACTAGTACTTGCGTATATTACTAGTTACTGTGTAACTGTTACCTTCGTTAAAAAAAAAATCCCATTGCAATGGTCTTTGTCATAAGACGATCCGCTCAGTGGCGTTGGCACCACAACAAAAACGTGACAAACTGAGGGTATCTCAAGGATAAATGCGACTTCGTAGAAGCGGGGCTGGATGGCCTCGACACTTGTGACTGCTGGCTTACCAGCTAGACTCATTGATCTGAGTGAACTGGGTAGTCATAAAGCTATTGTGAAAACGTGTATTAACTCCTACCTGCAGTGGATGAAAGGAGCAGGGGCCGTCACAGGAAGGATAAGCCAGACAGTTACTGAATGAGCGTTGGTGAATGTGCTTCTTTAGGTAATCCTACCTTGCTGTGAAACGGCCAATGAGTTATAAAAAAAGTAAACAGACTAGTTGCGGATGCAATAATCAGCGAGGTAGTGAAATGTTGATGTAAGGAAAACATGGGGCTACTTTTGAAAAGGTGCACATATATACGTAATGCATGCATACACATCTATTCACTTCATCCGTCTTGCCAGAGGTGTGCCTACACTACAGTTCAAAAACTGCAACATTTCTCCACCCTTCCTTCAGAGTGAAGGCACTGTAGTTCCCACCTCCAGAACTCAAGCCCGGCTGACCCGTTTCCCTGAATCCCTTCAAAAATGTCGCTTTGCTCACACTCCAACAGCACGTCAAGTCATAAAACCCATTTGCCTCCATTCGTTCCTATGTAATACGTTCACGCACGCCTGATAGAAGTCTAAGCCCCTCACACACAAACCCTCCTTTACCCCCTCCCTCCAACTTTTCCTAGGACTACCCCTCCCCTGCTTTGCTTCCATTAAAGATTTATACGCCCTCCAAGCCATTCTATCTTGTTCCATCCTCTCTAAATGTTCGAACTACATCAACAACCTCTCCTCAGCCCTCAGGATAATACTTTTAGAGACCCCGCACCTCCTCCTAAACTTTAAGCTACGAATTCTCTGCATGATATTCAAACCACACATTGTCTTCAGACACGACATCAATGTCTCCACCCTTCTCCTTGTTGCAACATTCACCACTCATGCTTCACATACATATAAGAGAATTCGTATCAATATGCTCTCATATATTCCCCTCTTTACTTCTATGAATAACGCTCTTTGCCTCTACAGACTTCTCAGTGCACCACTTACCTTTATCCCCTCATCAGTTCTGTGATTCACCTCGTCTTTTAAAAACCCATCTGCTGACAAGTCCACTCCCAAATATTTGAATACATTTACTTCCTCTATACTCCCTCCCTCCAAATCTGATATCCAATCTTTCATTACCTAAATTTTTGTTAGCCTCTTCACTTTGCTCTTTTCTATATTCATTTCTGATATCCTTTTTTTATATATACCCTCCCAAACTCGTCCATCAACCTCTGCAACTTCTCTTTAGAATCTCAAAAAAAAAAAAAAAACAGCGTTATCAGCCAAAAGCAACTGTGTCAACTCCCACTTTGTGTTAGATTTTGTATTTTTTAATCTCACACCACTTCCCATCACCCGAGTATTTACTCTCTCTCTCTCTCTCTCTCTCTCTCTCCTCTCTCTCTCTATATATATATATATATATATATATATATATATATATATATATATATATATATATATATATATATATATATATTAGTTTAATTGGTGTTTTAGGCTCAATGTAGGAAAATGGTCAGTCAAGATTCAAGCAGCTTATGAACGAATGTATAAATATAAGGAGAATGAAAGAAACATTTAAAAGGGAAAAGTCGATAAAAACGAGGTAGATCCAAATCTTTTAATCGTGCTGGTAAAATGTAAACTAAATGATAAAGGCAAAATGCGAAGAATAAATGACGAACTGAAAACTCATTAAAGTAGAGGAGGAAATCTGTCAATTATTAAATACAAAGTTTCACTGTTCACAAAAGAAGATATTTCAAATGCTGTAAATTAACACTGAACAAATAGACGAAATGGAGAAAAATGAAGCAATCGTGGAGAAATTAAAGAAATTATTACCGTATTTTCAACAAGTAAAAACCAGCATGGGTTTAAAGCAGGTCGCTCATACCTCTTGCTGTTGCTTGGCTATTACGATATGGAATGGAAGACAAGCAAAATGTAGATGTAATTTACAGCGACTTTGTAAAAGCCTTTGACATGTGGGATCACGATGTAATAGCTCTCCGAATACGTGCAAAAGGAATTACTGGAAAAGTGGGCAGATCCGTTATTTAATTACCTAAAGAATAGAACATCGTGTTTACATCACTGCTTCTGCTGCCTCATCTGTATTCAACTGAAGGAGGTTGTTGTGTACGCGATACATCTCGGAATAAAGATGCGTACTGTTGGACATTGTGTCTTACTTATCAACTCATCGGTATTGTATACCATTATCATACTCACAATATACATTGTGACAATATTAAGAAAGATGACAGGGAAGACCCTATAAACCGGAAGACATAAATGAAATTGTGAGAAACTCGTATGGTGTATTGGCGAAATATAAAATAGCTTTCCAGTATAACAGAATTCTTGACTTCATATCTAGAAGTATAAATAATAGAAGTCCTCAGGTTGTTCTTCAACTCTATATATCCTTGGTTTGGCCTCATTTAGACTATGCTGCTCAGTTCTGGTCACTGTATTGCAGAATGGATATAAATGCTCTGGAAAACGTACAGAGGAGGATGACAAAGATGACCCCATGTATCAGAAATCTTCCCTATGGGGATAGACTGAGGACCATGAATCTGCACTCTCTCGAAAGGTGTAGAATTAGGGGGGATATGATCGAGGTGTATAAATGGAAAACAGGAATAAAGGATATAAATAGCATGCTGAAAATTTTCAGCCAAGACAGGACTCGTAGCAATGGTTTCAAGTTGGAAAAATTCAGATTCAGGAAGGATATAGGAAAGCACTGGTTTGGTAATAGAGTTGTGGAAGAGTGGAACAAACTCCCTGTACAGTTATTGAGGCTAAAACGTTGTGTAGTTTTAAAAATAGGTTAGATAAATACACGAGTGGGTGTGGGTGGGTGTGAGTTGGACCTGATTAGCTTGTGCTGCTTGGTCTGGTGCCGTGCTCCTTCCTTGAGTGGAGGTGACCAGACTGGGTGGGTCATTGGGCTAATCCGGGGGGTGGCAGACATGGACTTGCTCCGTATGGGTCAGTAGGTCTGTTGCAGTGCTCCTTTCTTATGTTCTTATAGTATTTACTATTAAGCTGTTGGCCAAAACTGGAATATGCAGCAATTGTGTTCCCACATACCTAAAAAATACATGGATGAAGAAAAAGTTGAAAGAAAAACTTTTAAATGGCTACCAAAGTTGGAAATTATGAGCTATGATAAAGGACTAAAAAAATACTGAAGACAATTACGATGGTTTATAAGAGGAAAAGAGGAGACGTGACAACCACATGTGTCTTAAAAAGGACTTGAAAAAATATGAAAAAAAAAGATTCCTCAGTGCCTGCAACAGGGATAACAGGAGGCCACAGTTGCATATTAATGAAAGAGCAAAGCCGAATGGAGATTAGAACATTGCTTTTCGCAGAGTGACTGACCAATGAACTTATTTAAACGCTAAGGCAGAGCTTGAACCACAGGACATCTAAGAAAAAACATACAATGTACGAATTGTTGAAATGACACCACGAGCATAATTCTGCTCTTATACTTACAATTGCAATTGGGTAGTTAATCCCTCTCTCTCTCTCTCTCTCTCACACACACACACAAACCACTGCAACCACAATTAGGCGAGTACAATTAGGTGAGTAAACAACAACAACAACAACAACAACAACAACACAACAACAACAACAACAACAACAACAACAACAACAACAACAACAACAACAACAACAACAACAACAACAACAACAACAACAACAACACAAATATAAGCTTATTTCCACAAATTAAGTAAAACACAATCCCATTCACGAGTACACGCAATTTTTTTTTGTCACGCGCTGGCTGTGCTCACTTTCTCTCTCTCTCTCTCTCTCTCTCTCTCTCTCTCTCTCTCTCAGCACCTGAGATGAAAACTGACTTAAGTTAATCAGTTTCCCCTCAAAATAAAATATAAGTGTTACACTTTTATCTTTCAACAACAGAATTCTAGTTTTAAACTTCGGGTTCTCGCATTTTTTACCCCCAAGAGGAACTTGATTTATATGCTGGGAGCATAAAGAGGCTTTCCAACCCATTGCCCACACACCTTTCTGCGAGCAATACTAAACATCTCTTCCACCTTCTCTTATCGAACACAAATTTTAGATATTTTGTGAATGGCTGGCGGGCGAAAAGTATCTTCGTGGGAGGGGAAAGTCTGGAAGGTATTGATTCCAGCGGCGCCAAAAGCAAAACTTTCTCGCTGAAGCTGGAGAATTTGAGGGACCATTTTCCTCACAGGTGAATAGTTCGTAGCCTAATCCCCCCCCCCCTCCTTCCGAGTTATTTTTTTTATATGGGATGGGGGGGTTGTCGATTAACTGTGCTGTTTCTAAAGTGTTCAAATTACTTTTCATATTTTACCAATTTTGCCATAAACTGAAGCTTTAAAACAAGAGACTATTTTTTTTCTTCCTACTTTTATTATTATTATAATTATTATGAACGAGTATATATGATAGAGCGCCTGGGAATGCGATGATATTATGTATGATCCAAAGGGTGTGATTTATACTTTAGAATACCGAATACACGGACTTGTCAGTACCTCTTCGTAGCTAATATTACCAGTTATTATATTCATGTGGAAGCGCTAAACCGTAAGTCATACAGCTCCCAGGATGTTTGAAGATTGAGGTGTAATCAGTGTAGATCTCAGAAACCCTTCACCAATTTCAAGGTATATCTTTGAAAGATTCGAGTTCTTCAATTCGTGAGAAAATGGGGTTTCCAAACATCTCATGGAGGGTACGTATTATTTTTAGAATAAAATTTGTACAACATTCCCACCTCGGATGTTCACTTTATTTGAATATATCAAACGAGAATAATTTTGTATCTCAATATGTGAACACTAAACTTGTTTCTTAATTTTTTTTAAGAAGGGAGAATTCAGGTTAATCATTTCTTATTGAGTAGACGCAAACCTGCGTATGTTTTGAAGACTCTAAGTTCCATGTTTCCTGGAGGAGACTCAACCCTCCACGTCATGTGGAGGAGACTCAACCCTCCACGTCATGTGGAGGAGACTCAACCCTCCACGTCATGTGGAGGAGACTCAACCCTCCACGTCATGTGGAGGAGACTCAACCCTCCACGTCATGTGGAGGAGACTCAACCCTCCACGTCATGTGGAAGAGACTCAACCCTCCACGTCATGTGGAGGAGACTCAACCCTCCACGTCATGTGGAGGAGACTCAACCCTCCACGTCATGTGGAGGAGACTCAACCCTCCACGTCATGTGGAGGAGACTCAACCCTCCACGTCATGTGGAGGAGACTCAACCCTCCACGTCATGTGGAGGAGACCCAAACCTCCACGTCTGTTGAGAACATTCATACCTTCACGTCTCTTGGAGGAGACTCAACCCTCCTCGTCATTTGGAGGAAACTCAGATTTTCACGTCATTTGGAGGAGATCCAAACCTCCAAGTCATTTCGAGGAGACTCGTGCCTCCACGTATCTTGGAGGGACTAATACCTCCACGTCTCTTGGAGGAGACTCAAACCTCCACGTCTCTTGGAGGAGACTCAAACCTCCACGTCTCTTGGATGAGACTCAAACCTCCACGTCTCTTGGATGAGACTCAAACCTCCACGTCTCTTGGAGGAGACTCAAACCTCCACGTCTCTTGAAGGAGACAAACCTCGAAGCCTGTTTTTTAGGATCAAAACCTCCACGTCTCCTGGAAAGTCAAACTTCCACTTCTCTTGGAGGCTCGTACCTCCTAACCTCCAAGTCTTTTTTAGGAGGCCAGACCTCCACCTCTCTCTGGGTACCCCAAATAGGGCGCCGTTCCAACTTCACTGCTGCTGTCAAAAAGTTGGAGAACGTCTAAATGCAGTTTAATCTCCTTTTATAAAAAGCGAAAAAATTTAAAGATCATGTTCCATATGGAAGATCTAAAAGTATTTTAGAGTGTTGGTTATACAACGTGTGATAAAGCTCATTATACAATGTGATATTGTTTATTATAACGTACTGTATGGCTTATTATTTAGTGTCATAGTGTTTATTACATGTGATACCGCTTATTACACAGTCACTGACATTTCAAACATCTCCGAGGTCTGCGTCTACAAGAAAATGCTCAACTCTCTTAGTTATTGCATTCCGAACCTCACTCAACTTTTTTACAGCTTTTATTGGCCTACTACTTTCATGCACTCGCAACACCTGTGAAAATGAAGAATAAAGGGGCACAATACTATGAATGGAACATTACACAAATAACGGCACTTAATAGTCCAAGTCGGACCGCAACGTCGTCATAAGTTTCATCCACCTATGTGCTGGTTACTTGTGTATTATTCCTGCTAAAAATGTTCTTCTCTCCATCCTATTGTATGTGTTTTTCCTGAATCCATAAATGCAACGGCTCTTTCCCTTAATCAAAGTAAGGCTCACGACTATGGTGCTCTTCGCACCTACTCCTACTGTCTTCAAGTTATGTCCTAGAATTTGTATTGATGAAGCCACTGGATGGCGAAACGTCTACAATAAAGATACCCAGATGTTGCACATGTGTCTTTATTTCATCTTGTCGGTATTATATACCATTCTTACACAAGGCTCACTCACAAACTTTAATGTAAATACGTATTCTATTCATCACCTTTCACTTTCTGATTCATTCATGCAATTCTAAAATTCCACTGTATGCCTGTCCCATATTTTGTTATTAATTCTTCCGTGTACTTTTCCAATCATACTTAATATTTCAAAATTGGATGTAGAAGCGTCATGCAGAAAAGTTGAGGTTAATGAAGTAAAAACTCTAAGCATCACAGTCCCAGTCAAGGCTTGGTCTGCACATTGCGTCTTGAAAAACTTGCTAACCTTCCTATGGTGTACAAATATACCTAGTTGGATGAATCTTATTGTAGCCAGCTGGCCAGTGGCTAACGCGTCGGTCTGGAGTTTTATGACTTTCTGACCGCGGGTTCTATCCCCACCCGTGGTATGGTTTGTTTGCAATCGTGTCATTACGATTTCGTGAGTCATATTGCGTCTTAGCTGAAGCATGGGGTAGCTGTCAAGTGTTAAAAAGAAACATAGTCAAGGAAAACTGAATTACTATGACTCTTCACCTACAAGAGGCTTTATCAAGTTTGTGTCGTTACCATTTTGTGCCTTTATTCCCTTATTCAACACGTTCGTTCACTATAATTCGTACACTCACTCCAGCTGTTTCTTTTTCCCCTTACACAAAGGAACTAACTATGCGTACTTTCTGTCAATCCTCAGGTACCTTTCTTCTATGAATATATTTAACAAAGTTTCCAATCATTTCAAAACAATATTCCCAGTTTTCTTTCAGGATTTCAGTCATACTCCATCTATCCCAGCTACTTTGCTATTTTTCACCCTACCCAGTGCCTTGCTTCCTACCCCCACAGTCACCTTCGTAACGTATCCTCTTCCTTCCTGCATGAAATCAGTGCCTTACTTTCATTAACATTTAACTATTCAATATATTCTATTGTCCTAATACTATAAGCTTCCCATCAAACATCTCACCACTTTTTTCTTAGCTTCTAAATCTATTTAATCCCCAAGTTTAGTCAGCCTGTAATTCTCAGTATAATTTGCTCATAAATACTCTCGCATTTTCTCATTTAATTTCTCACTTAATTTCTCTTTTCTTCTTAATTTGGAGAGAGAACTATTTTTTCATTATTGTTAATTTTTTTTTCATTGTTTAAAATAGTTTGTATTATTACTTTTTCTTCCCTATTACCCCATTATTATCTCATCTTTCCAACAATCTTCCATATTCCTATTCGCACCGACGCTCCAATAATCACAAAACTCTGATGAAATCCTCTAGCATAAGAGTGTTCAACCGGGGGTGAAGGATCGTCAACAAGGGGTACATGAACGCTCCCTAGGATTCAAGAGTGTTTTATACTCTTATTTTGTTTACGAATATTCTATTAATTCTACTTAATAATTACATGATAAATTATGGAATATATTACGAACCATGGACAATAAATAATCAGTCGAGCTCATGTTCAAACCAAGTCAGCTTCTGGTCGCTCAGATAGCTGGACTTAGCTGCTTCAAATTGATCGTGAGTAAAATTCAAAGCTAAAAGTCTCACTGAACTATTTTATTGTTTCTGCTAAGTTTAATTAATTCACATGTTTTGTTGACTTCATCCAAACAGAGAATTTGCTTTTCTGCACGTTTGAATATATACATTTTTCTTATTACTATAGTACTTTGCCTATAAAAATATGAGATGGGATGCACGGGCTGGGTCAAATTTGACATTGGTGCACAAGTTAATGAAGGTTTGACAACCCTGCTCTATTTAGCACTATATTCATAAATCCACACCATATCTCCTCGATCTTCTCATTGCTCCAGTCCAAGTACGCTTTTTTTGCAACATCTACTCCTGCCTCCCACTAACCATCCCTTACAATAATTTATTTTCTTTCACCTTTCAATGACACTTTTCTCTTTGAACTTCATCTTCGTCTAATTCTTACTGTTGCAATCACAAAATAAGTAAGTAAGTAAGTTTATTCAGGTATACACAAATACAGTTACATAGAATTATCATACATAGCAGCATATGTGTAGGGAACCTAGGATAACCCAAAAAAGTCAGACAGAGTGACTTATTTCCATTGGGGTTTGACATAATGACTCCTTAAAAAACAAAAACGTCCAGATATCTACCAATGAACCTTTCATTCACTAATGAATGATGAGCAAGATGGAAGCAGTTTACTGCTATTGCACACTTTATTTTACTTTGAATACATGTTTTCATTCTTTAAACATGGATTAAATATTACCAAGCCTCTTTTTAAACACAATTCAGTGTCTTCCATTGTTGCTCGCCTCTGCGCCAATAAATAAGAGAGGATCTCAGAAATACATTTATTCATATGTAATGATTTCTGTCACCGCCAGACAAAATTTCCGAAAAAATTCCGAAAAGAGCTTAAATCACTAAAGGTAATCTACATTTTACAGGGTCACACACATCTATGTATGTCATTCCGATTAAGCCGAACAGACGAGTTTGGCCTTATTCGACATAAGTCAACGGAATAAATCTGAGTGTGTGTGTGTGTGTGTGTGTGTGTGTGTGTGTGTGTGTGTGTGTGTGTGTGTGTGTGTGTGTGTGTGTTGTATATATATGTCGTGCCGAATAGGCAGAACTTGCGATCTTGGCTTAAATAGCAACGCTCATCTTGCCATATAGGACAAGCGAAAATTTGTGAATGCAATAATTTCGCCAAAATCATTCTGAACCTAACGAAAAATATATATTTCACTGTGCTTGTTTAGTATTAAATTATTGTAAACAAATCTAAAATATATTTAGTTGGGTTAGGCTAAAATAAATAGTTCTTGTTATAATAAGGTTAGGTAAGTTTTAAATAACAAAAAAAGGCACAATACCGTGACTGGAACGATACACAAATAACCCGCACATAAAAGAGAGAAGCTTACGACGACGTTTCGGTCCGACTTGGACCATTGACAATGTCACACTAACCAGAAGTGGAGCAGGACGGCTATATATAGGCAGGAAGAGGTGGTGGTAGTAGTAGTAGTAGTAGTAGTACAAGAATGGTATATAATACCGACTAGATGAAATTAAGACACATGCGCAACACCCGGGCATCCCTATCGTAGACGTTTCGCCATCCAGCCAGCCACTGGATGGCGAAACGTCCACAACAAAGACAACCAGACGCCGCACATGTGTCTTAATTTCATCAGTAGTTGTAGTAGTAGTAGTAGTGGTAGAAGTGGGAAATAAGGAGGACGAGCCAGTCAAATACAAAGGAAGGGGAGCACTGCAAGAGAGCTAGGTGCCCACTGAGGGAGAGCAAGCGCACAGAGGTGCGTGAAAGGGGAAGTGGTGAAATAAATGAAGAAGGAACAGAAAAACGAGACAGAAGAGAGAAAGACAACCCAGAGGAGAAAAGGAAAGAGGAAAGGGGAAGAGGGAGAAGAAGAAAAAGAAAAAGAATAAATGAGAAGTCAGGTTAAGTCACGGGTGTTCTGAAGTTTGGAGCATTTTACAATGTAGTGGGAGAGGAAGGCATCTACAGAGACGAAGCCAGGGCTAAGGTTCATACAAGGAAAGTTGTGTATTAGAGAGGAATCAACTAGACGGCGACTGTAAGTTTTCTAAGATTCTTTTGGAGCAAAATTAATTTTTTTACATTAACATTAATAAAAAATATATATCTTTAAACGTATAAGAGAAAATTTTAGAAAGGACTTAATTTTAAATGAGTTCTTGCTAATTGACCAGTTTTACATATTCGGCACGACATTATATATATATATTATAATATATATATATATATATATATTATATATATATATATATATATATATATATATATATATATATATATATATATATATATGTCGTGCCGAATATGTAAAACTGGTCACTTAGCAAGAACTCATTTAAAATTAAGTCCTTTCTAAAAATTTCTCTTATACGTTTAAAGATATATTTTTTTTATTAATGTTAATGTAAAAATTTTTAATTTTGCACCAAAAGAATCTTAGAAAACTTACCTAACCTTATTATAAGAAGAGCAATTTATTTTAGCCTAACCCAACTAAATATATTTAGATTTGTTTACAGTAATTTAATACTAAACAAACACAGTGAAATATATTTTTTTCGTTAGGTTCAGAATGATTTTGGCGAAATTATTGCATACACAAATTTTCACTTGTCTTATATGGCAAGATGAGCGTTGCTATTTAAGCCAAGCTCGCAAGTTCTGCCTATTCGGCACGACATATATATATATTATATATATATATATATATATATATATATATAATATATATATATATATATATATAAAAATATATATATATATATATATATATATATATATATATATATATATATATAAAATGTCGTGCCGAATAGGCAGAATATGCGATCTTGGCTTAAATAGCAACGTTCATCTTGCCATATAGGACAAATGAAAATCTGTGTATGCAATAATTTCGCCATAATCATTCTGAACCTAACGAAAAAAATATACTTCACTGTGTTTGTTTGATATTAAATTACTGTAAACAAATCTAATATATATATAGTTGGGTTAGGCTAAATTAAATTGCTCTTGTTATAATAAGGTTAGGTAAGTTTTCTAAGATTCTTTTAGTGCAAAATTAAAAAAAATTACATTAACATTAATGAAAAAAATATATTTTTAAACGCATAAGAGAAAATTTTAGAAAGGACTTAATTTTAAATGAGTTCTTGCTAATTGACCAGTTTTACATATTCGGCACGACATATATATATATATATATTATATATATATATATATATATATATATATATATATATATATATATATATATTATATATATATATAATATTTATTATTTTTTTTATTATCACACTGGCCGATTCCCACCAAGGCAGGGTGGCCCGAAAAAGAAAAACTTTCACCATCATTCACTCCATCACTGTCTTGCCAGAAGGGTGCTTTACACTACAGTTTTTAAACTGCAACATTAACACCCCTCCTTCAGAGTGCAGGCACTGTACTTCCCATCTCCAGGACTCAAGTCCGGCCTGCCGGTTTCCCTGAATCCCTTCATAAATGTTACTTTGCTCACACTCCAACAGCACGTCAAGTATTAAAAACCATTTGTCTCCATTCACTCCTATCAAACACGCTCACGCATACCTGCTGGAAGTCCAAGCCCCTCGCACACAAAACCTCCTTTACCCCCTCCCTCCAACCTTTCCTAGGCCGACCCCTTTTTACTTCGAAAGTTGTTCAGGCAAGTTCGGCAGTTCAGGGTCCTGCCCAGATGTTACCGGAATTCAGTAGTCACCGAGATCTCTTAAGAAACTTTGTTAAGCTTGCGTGTCAACACCAGCAGGTGCGTCACGAACGAGTACCAGTTTTGTATACGATGTTAGGGTCACAACTAGATATAAAATATCTCTATGAAAGTTACATTTTGCTGCCCCAACTCTAAAAATTGATAAAGATAATTGAAGCTTTACTGACGTATCCTCATCTTAATGATGAAACCTCACTGACGTATGTTTCAGCCTGACGATGAAGCCTCAGACATATGGATTTTATAACCGGACGTTGAAGCCTCAGACGTATGGGTCTTAAACCGGACGATGAAGCTTAAAGGATGCACGTTTCTTCCACTTCATTATTGGTTTATTACCGAAGTCCAGGAATGAAAGTCGGGGGAATCACCATGTCCGAGACATTACCTGTAGGTGGTGGTTCGTACTCCATACAATTATTTTCAAATTTTAAGATCATAAGAAAGAAGGAACACTACAACAGGCCTACTGGCCTATGCGAGGCAGGTCCAATTCTCCCACCGGCTTAAGCCAACGCCTTGACCTAGGCAGGTCAGTCAGTCATTCAGAGCACGGCATGCAATCTCATAGAACAAGCTAGTCAGGTCCAACTCACACCCACCCACACCCTCTCATGTATTTATCCAACCTATTTTTAAGACTACACAAGGTCTTAGCTTCTATGACGGTACTCAGGAGTTTGTTCCATTCACCCACAACTCTATTACAAAATCAGGGGTTCCCAGGTTCGAAACACATGGTGTGGATCTTTCATGTACAACTGTATCTTCAGGTGCCAGGCGTAACAGTGGAGTTTTAGGTCTAAGTACGTGTCGCTGTAGACTAATAGCTTATTTTACACCCATCATATTCATATGATAAGAATCGAAACCGGACCTCCTAGGTAAGAACATACTGACAAATTTGCATTATTCTCAAATTATTTTAATTTTAGGGCTACTATTATGTTTCATAAAATAAATACCCTCATTCTCTCTCTCTCTCTCTCTCTCTCTCTCTCTCTCTCTCTCTATAATATATATATATATATATATATATATATATATATATATATTATTGTGTGTGTGTGTGTGTGTGTGTTCGTATCCGTGTGTGTCTGTGTTCATGAGAAAGCGTTAAATTCGTAGGGGTCATTCGGCATCTGGTTAAGAGAGAGTAAAATGAAAGTTAAGACACATGTGCAACTTCTGGATATCTTTATTGTAGACGTTTCGCCATCCAATGGCTTTATCAATACAGATTCTAGGACATAATAGGAAGACAGTAGAACTATATACAAAAGATGAGGTAATCAGTCCCTCAGCCTTGGAGTTAGTGTTCACAGCATCGTGGTGGAGGAGAATCTGGAGCAAAGGCAAGAAGACTGGCGGTTATATAGGCGTCAGTGGATCAGGACGTGCAGCAGACGAGGGCATAGTCACTGGTAGGCGGGATTCCCCAGTGGAAGTAGGTCCTTCCCAAAGAGATGGGTTAGTTGCAGCAGCCGTGAAGAAGGTCTTGTAGATGTCCTATTATGTCCTAGAATCTGTATTGATAAAGGCACTGGATGGCGAAACGTCTACAATAAAGATATCCAGATGTTGCACATGTGTCTTAACTTTCATATTGTCGGTATTTTATACCTTTCTTGCACAGAGAGTAAAATGTTGGGTTCATGGGGTGGGTGGATCCAATTTGTTTTTCAGGTTAACAGCCCCTCACCTTGAAGGGTTCCTTCCCCCAATTTAATAAATTCAAGCAATGATATTATTGTGTTTTGTTTACCAAAGTTTCCCCTGACGCTGCACTTTATCATATGACCAGATTTGTGTTAAATTTTCAACATCGGGTTAAAGTAAAGGAATAAGATATAACGCTACAGCAAGTACCGATGTCATCAATCATCGTTGACGCTATCACACTGTCGACGCCAGTCTCACAAAGTTTGATTAAAATTGAGAAGGAAACCTAGTCTAAGGCAGAGCAGCCAGGGTAGAAAAACCTCCGAAACATGTCACGGTTGACACAATATTACACCACCGGTCTAAAGTCCTGAGAGCAATAATGCTTACTTGTATTTATTATTTTTTTACTGCCAGCTAGGTGATGCATAATGAAACACAGTTTCACCCACATCAAATTCCCAATATAATAGTCACCAACGATTTTACATTAGAAAATTTGTCGCATCTAAAAAATTTAGTATCGCCAAATCTACTAGATCATTTAAAAAACGATTTTTTCCAAGATGAGGAAAATACATAAAAGATCCACTAACCTAATATGGTCAACAAAATTGCTGTTCTCCCTGCCAGTCCTGTGCTATCCATTCTCAGGCATTTTGTCCTTGAAAAACTGGTCAGTCTGGCCAGTGTTTCCATTCCCTTCCCTTGCCAGCGTCCCCCAGCTCTTCCGTAGTTAGTCCTGAATCACCACAAAGTGACACCCGAGTGTAAGGGTCGTAACGTGCCTAACAACTGGAATTCCTGGGTAGTTGGCGCTGGCGTGAGGGGAATGGGTAGGGGAGCTGGATAGGGGGTGAAAGAGGGGAGATCAAACGAGCCAATTAGCCTTGTAGATGAGGGGATGACGTAGTGGAAGAGAGGAGAGAGGGTGGGTGTGAGGATGGAGTTAAGGTAGAAGGGGAGATGGAGGGAGGGTAGAACTGAAGATGGAGGGAGGCTGGTAGGGAAGATGAAGAGACGATAGAAGAATGAGGGCAGGAATCAGCTGGTATAGTTATCTACTTACGTTTAAGACTGGTATTCTATCAGTACTATTATATAATTATTAATGCATTTTCATTTGTTTTTTTGCACAGTTTTTTGTATTTTAATTAGCAGCATCCTTTCATTTTTTATTCGCGACTATATGTATGCCACTTTTATTACTTTTTTTCTGGTGTGTGTGTGTGTGTGTGTATGCATGTGTGTGTGTGTATATATATATATATATATATATAATTTTATTATCACACTGGCCGATTCCCACCAAGGCACGGTGGCCCGAAAAAGAAAAACTTTCACCATCATTCACTCCATCACTGTCTAGCCAGAAGGGTGCTTTACACTGCAGTTTTTAAACTGCAACATTAACACCCCTCCTTCAGAGTGCAGGCACTGTACTTCCCATCTCCAGGACTCAAGTCCGGCTGCCGGTTTCCCTGAACCCCTTCAAAAATGTTACTTTGCTCACACTCCAACAGCACGTCAAGTATTAAAAACCATTCGTCTCCATTCACTCCTATCAAACACGCTCACGCACGCCTGCTGGAAGTCCAAGCCCCTCGCACACAAAACCTCCTTTACCCCCTCCCTCCAACCTTTCCTAGGTCGACCCCTACCCCGCCTTCCTTCCACTACAGACTGATACACTCTTGAAGTCATTCTGTCTCGCTCCATTCTCTCTGCATGTCCGAACCACCTCAACAACCCTTCCTCAGCCCTCAGGACAACAGTTTTGGTAATCCCGCACCTCCTCCTAACTTCCAAACTACGAATTCTCTGCATTATATTCACACCACACATTGCCCTTATATATATATATATATTTTAAATATATATATATATATATATATATTTAAATATATATACATATATATATTATATATATATATATATATATATATATATATATATATATATATATATATATACTTATATATCGAGAAAGCATTATTTGTCAGTTTTTAACCCAATGGCAATCTGTCTTAACGATAGTGAAAACCTGAAGCTATCATGCCAATTGCTACGAAATCCTACATTCAAGTGTTCAGACTAGACACGCAGCCTCCACAAAGAATCTAAGCTGGAAACTTACCTCTCCATTTCTCACCAACCTTCACTACGACAGACTCTTCTTCATTCTCACTAATTCATCGTCAGCCAGGTCACAGGCACGACTGCATATAAAGTATCTCGGGTAATATATATAGTTTTCTGCTAAAAACTGTCTCTTAGAGAGGCCGAAGTGAACGGCTAGAAGGGCGGAGTGTGGGAGTGAATTGTAAGGATGTATAATTAGATTGTTGGGATGTAGGAGTATATGCCAAGGCAGATAACAGAAGACATTGCAGTCTCTACTGAAGTTATCTATTGAAGAGGATTATACTACAGTCCAGCAAGTCCAGCACTCTAATAGTAAAACCACAAATTTAGACCTGAGCTCGTCAAATCACGACTCGAGTACGTCTCATCAAGGCGCAAATGCATCAAATTACGATCCACTCAACATCAAGCACCAAACATGAATTATCAAAGAAGTTATACTAGCTCTCATCATCGTCGTAAATTATTTGCACCAGGAGCCAAACCAGAATAATATTGACCAAACCACGCACTACTTTGATCTGCCGAAAATAATTTAATTTGCATTTTTCGACGAGACTGAAAACATTAATTATCCACCGCCCATAACAGGAAGTGAATATATCTGCTCTAGGATTTTTATATTCATGTAGCAAGTGGCACAGTAGACAAACACAGGAAAGCGAAAATTTGACTTGTTACTAAATCTTGTATTAATAAGGTATATGCTAATTCTAAACACTTTAAATTACATACATACATACATATATAAATATAGATACTATATATATATATAGATATATATATATATATATATATACATTATATATATATATATATAT
>NC_069418.1:35020603-35028103 GCF_026875155.1 Cherax quadricarinatus | reverse complement strand
TATATATATATATATATATATATTTAAATATATATATATCCATATATATTATATATATATTAATGAATAATATATATAATATATATATATATTTATATATATAAATACCAACTAAATATATATATTTATATATATAAATATATATATATATCCAAAATATATATATATATATATATATATATAATATAATTAATATATATCCAATATATATATTAAATAATAAATATAATATAAAAAAAATAATATATATATATATCCCATATATAATATATATATATATATTATTTATATATATATAAAAATATATCCAAATATAATATATATATATATATTAATTTATAATATATATTATCCATATATATATATATAATATATAATATAATATGGATATAATATATATATATAATATATATATATCTTGGATATATATCTGGATATATATATATATATATAGTGATATAAATGGATAATATATATATATATATGTATATATATATATATATACTATATATATATATATGGAATATGTATATATAGATATATATATGGATATAAAAATATAATATATATATATGGATATGTATATATATATATATAATGAATATATATAAAATATATATGATATATATAATATATATATATATATAACTATATATATATAATATATTATATATAGATAATATATAAAATGGATATATTATTATATATAATATAATATAAATATGGTATTATATATATATATATGATAATATATATATATATATATATATGGATATATATATAATATATATAATATAATATATTTATATAATAAATATATATATATTTATATAAATAATATTATATATACGGATATATAATATATATCTAAAAATATATATATATATATATATATATAAATATATATATATGTATAAATATATATATGGATAAATATATATATATATATAATATATAATATTATATTAATGGATAATATATATATAATATATATAAATATATATATATATAATATATGTATATATATATAGGATATAATATATATATATATATTACCTATATATATATATATAAAATATAAATATATATATATAAATGTAAAAATATATAAATATGGAAAAATATATATATAATAATATATATAATATATATATATATAATATATATATAAATATATATGGATATATATATATATATATAATAAAGATATAATATATATAATATATAAATATGGATATAATATAATATATAAATTATATATATATATGGATATATATATATAATATAATATATATATAAATATATAATATATTATATATCAATATATATATATATATATATATATGGATATAAATATATAAATATATATATATATAAAGGATATATATATAAATATATATAAAAATATATGGATATATATATATATATATAAAATATATATATATAAATATAAAATATATATATATATTCGTAGGATATAAATCATATAAATATATAAATATATATATATAATATGGAGTATATTATATAATATATATAAATGAATATATATATAAAATATATATATAAATATATATATGGATATATATAAATATATATAATATTATGGATATATATATATATATATATAATATATTATATATAAAAAATATATATATTATATATGGAAAGATATATATATATATTTATATATAAATATATATCATATATAAAGGGATAAATATATATATATATATATATATGGATATATATATAAATATATATATATATATATATATATAAATATCTATATATATATATATATATATATTATGGATTATATATATAAACTATATATATATATATAAATATATATATATATATATATATATGGATATTAATATATATATATATATATATAGGATATATATTATATATATTATTTATATCTAAATCAATATATATTATATATATATGGATATATATATAGTATATATATATAAAAATTATATATATTATTGATAAATATATGGATAATATATACTATATATATATATATATATATATATATATATAAATATATAAATATATATGGATATATAAATATATATATATATATATATAATATATATATAAATATATATATATAATATAATGGATATAAATATATATATATATATATAATATATATATATATATATATATATATGGAAATATATATATATATATATATATATATATATATAAAATATGGATATATATATATATATATATAAAATATATATATATAATAATAAAATATATGGAAAATATAAAAAAATATAAAATAAATATAAATATATATTAATACTATATATATAAATAAAATAATAATATAAAAATATATGATATATCTATGGTAATACATATATATATATATATAAATATAAATATATATATAAAAATAAAATGTATATATAAAAATAATAAAATATAAATATAATATATATATTATATATATAAAAAATAAAATGGATATATATATGAGATATTTAAATATATATAAATATATATATATATATATATATAAATAAATTATATAAATAAATATGGAAATAAATAAATCAAATAAATATATAATATAATAAAAATTATATAATCCATATATATAAAATATATATAAAAAATAATATATATATATATAAATACAATTATATATAACTATATGGATATATATATATATATACATATATAAATAATAATATGGAAATATATCTATAATATATATATATATATATAATATATATATAATATATAAGGAAATATATAAATATATATATATGTATAATAAATATATATAATACTCTATTAATATATATATATGGATATATATATATATATATATATATAGATAATATATATATATATAATAATATATATATAGTATAAATATAATATATATATATATGACAATAAATAAAATATATATATATATATATATATATATATATATATATAATAAATATCTCCATATATAAATATATCTATAAAATATAAATATATATATAAATATATATAATATAAGTTAAATAATATATATATAATAAATAAATATGTTAATAGTATAATATTATATAATTAAATAATAATTATAATATATATATCTCCATATATATATATATATGGATATATATATATAATTATATAATATATAAAATATATATCATATGATATATAAAATATATATTCCATATATAAATATATATATATAATATGGATATATATATAAATATATATAAATATTATATATATATATTATATATATATATATATACTCCATAGATAAAATATATGGATATATATATAAAATATACATATATATAATATAATGTATATATATATATATTATATATATATATATATATTAATAAAAATATATATCTCCATATATATATATATATGGATATAAAATATATATAAATAAATATTATAAATATATATATATCCCCATATATATATAATATAATAATATGGATAAAAATATATATAATATATAATATATATATATATATCTATAAATATATAATATACATATATATATAAATCCATATATAAATATTTATATATATGGATATATATATAATATATATATATATTATATAATATATATATATATATATATATAAATATATATATTGATACATATATATATATTATATATAATATATATATCTAATATATATATATATAATATATAAATAATGGATTATATATATATATATATATATATATATATAAAATATATATATATATAAATATATATATATATATATGGATATATAAATATATATGGATATATAAATAAATATGGATAATATATAATATATAAAATATATATAAAATATATAAATATATATATATATAATATATATATATATGGATATATATAAATAAATTGATATATAAATTATATATATAATATATAAAATATATATATAATATAAATATAAGGGAAAAATATGATATATGGAAATATATATATATAATATATCTATATATAATATATATAACTAAATGGATATATATATAATATATATATATAAATATATATATATATTTGATATATATATATGTATATATATATATATATAAGTAAATAAATAGGATATATACATATTATTTATTAAAATATATATATAAATACTTATATATATATATATAACATGGTATATATAATATATACATAATACATATATATAAATATTATAAATATACATATATATCTATAATATATATATATATATATATATATATATATATATAAATATACACATATACATATATACATATATAAATTACATATATACATATACAAATATACATATACATATATACATATATACATATATACATATATATATAATATATATAATATATATATATAAATATATATATATTAAGAATATATATATATATATGTATATATAAAAGTATTTCCATGGCTGTGATACAAAACTGCTGATAAACAGACGCTCACGAGCAAACACGAGCGCGCGCTCACAAGTAATCACCTCCTCCTCTTCCCCCAATGGATAAGGCACCTCTGTGCCCCCAGAAGCAGTCTAAAGTTTTCGTTACCATGGTTTTAAACAATGTGCTGGAAACTTTCTTAAATGTTCTGGTCCATGGTTTACATAGAATAGCATCACGTAGTTGTTGCGATTTTTTTTGTTAACGCTTTCAGCTGTGGAACTCCTGTTTCTCCTCATCTTAAGTCAATACGTCAAAATTTGAGTCTACACCAGCAGAAAAAAGTAATTCGATCAAACCAGGGCGAATGTATTCCAATGCTCCGAGTGGTTTCCCCCCCCCCACCCCCCAGTTTTCTGAACCATGTGCCACTGTAACCTCAGTTTCTTGTTCTTATTGACATGAGTGGAGCCCTGAAGCTGCCTCCTGCTGCTGTTTGTCCATGCCGCTCAGGGTCGACGGTTATGCATTCAGAGATGCTAGTTTGCACACCACATGTGTGCATAACTCATTGTTATTTGAATTACTGATACCTCCGGTCGTTTGAACTAATCTGGCCATTCTCCTCTGACCATACTCATAACCAGGAGTTTTTTCGCCCACAAGATCTGCAGTTCACTGGATGTTTTTGTGTTTTTCGTACTAACTCTGGTAGAACTCCAAAGACGGTTGAGCGTGAGTATCCCCGGAGATCAACCGTTTCTGAGATACTTAAACCAACTCGTCTAGCACCAACAATCATTCCAAGATCAAATTCACTTGTTCATTTGTTCCTTATTCTGATGTTCGGTTTGAAAAAAAGCGAACCTCTTTACTAATGTCCCTAGAAAGCTTTTTAGGCAATCCAGTGTTGCGACGTGATTCATATGTACTAATAAAGTGGACCAATGCGTGTATACGTGGACCTCGGATGGAAACATCAATAATTAGAGGAGTGAAGGCATGTATTATGTGTGTTAGTTATGAAAGACAAGGAATACACTGACACAACAAGCATTTATTAAAGCAATACTTCGCTTAGTGTGAACCTTTTCAAGATACATTGAAATCACAACAAAATATAAAGGCCAACAATCAGGAAAGTTTGGTGAGGTGACTGGGGAAAATGCAGGCGAGATCTGAGTTCCAGAGTAGGTAGTGAAGTGCTGAAAAATGTAGTAGGCGAGAGAAGTGCAGGTGACACGTTGGGTCAGGGGACCGGAGCACATGCATGAGGGGAATTCCGTGGACCACAATGTGCTAGAATGGTGAGGGTGAGTGCTTCTGCAATGGTGATGGAACCATGGTTTTTGTTTGGTGTCTTGAGACCTGGAAGGTGGCAGCCACCAGACACTTTTACCTGTTCCTGTCACTCTCTCGTAGGATTAACTGTGTCTTACAATAGTCCACGGCGCTCATATCGTGTAGGATTAGCTGCCTTTTTCTAATCCATGGGTGCTCATGTCACTCTTGCGCTGGATTAGCTGCGTCTTACACCAGTTCATGGGTGTGTTGACTTTTCTAAGAAAGAGGTGCCTAGTTCTCAATGTAACTTGATAAGATTTTCACTGAGCGAGAATTTGTGTTAATAAAGGTTTGATTTGTCTTTGACTTACCACTTGTATTATCTAAATTTAATATTAATGACACATTGAATTTCAATTTTATCATATTGTCTTATTACATTTTAATTTTTTTCTGCATTTGAAATATTATCGATATTATCATAATTATTATTGCCAGTAATATCATTAAATTTGCTTTTATTATTGTTGCTTTAGTACTATCGTAATATTCATAAAATTTTCGTCTTACCTTTGCAAATTGATGCCAATGAAAATAAACTTTGTAAAGAAATAAGAGTGATGGCAAGACTTACGAGGGAAAAAGACTGGGTTTACCTGGAGAGGGTTTCAGGGGTCAACGCCCCCGCGGCCCGGTCTGAGACCAGGCCTCATGGTGGATCAGGGTCTGATCAACCAGGCTGTTACTGCTGGCCGCACGCAAGCTAACGTACGAACCACAGCCCGGTTGGTCAGGTGCTGACTTTAGCTTAAAAAAAACTTGTGTGTAGACAAAGCTTAAGTGTCCTGACCATTGTAAGTGTATGATGAGCTGTTTTTGTTAGTAACAAATATGGAATAATAAGTATCATTATCTGAACATATCGTTATACATATATTTTTAAAATCTATGTATATCATACTTTATTAATAATAAAACAAATAGTACATTTTAAATCTTTAAATAATAAAATATTACTACTAGTACTAGTATTAAAATTGGTATATTATTAGCACTAAATAAATATTTTTATATAACAAAAGAAATCTATGTGAATTTATATTTTTCCATGTACTTATACAAACTTGAACATGATCATTATTCTTGCAACAAAATAAGAGGCTCAGGAAGGTTTTTTAAAAGCTTAAGGAGAAATATATTATTCAGCTCTAATCGGATTGTCTTTATCGCCAGCAAGGAAACAACACGAACTTAGGAAATGATTTCTCGTACCCGAGAATGTTTATAGCAAATGTTAATCAAAAGAGAATTTGCTCAAAACATGTTGGAAATTTTAGCTTTTCGCAGACTCTGGTTCACGCTGCTTTATCACTGTGTTTATAGTTGCACATGTTGCATTCGTGTTCTGATATTTAAAAATCTGAATATGAATTTATTATTGAAAATTATAATGATACATTACTTGATTCATATAACGTTGAAATACTGAAACATTCGGGAAAAAATGAATAATATTTTTACATTGCAGCAAGATTTTCATTTCAGTACAAACTACGAGGTGTGGATTAAACCAGTAATTTAATAGTTAAAATTGTAGTAGATGTGGCAGGGATCAGCATCAGCAGGTAAACCCTCATTTTTTTGTTTAGGAAAAGCGACAAATTTGAGACGTGAAAATCATTTACGCTGCCACGAGAAGTGATCTCAATTTTTATTTCTCTAAGCTACCTTATTTAGGTAGTAAATGGTATTGTGATATCACAGTTCAGGACATTTATTAGAGGAAAC
>NC_069418.1:34973103-35015603 GCF_026875155.1 Cherax quadricarinatus | reverse complement strand
GATCTTTCAACATCTGAGTTCTTACCTCTCCTAGTGGCCTACGTCTCACCTCTTGGCGCTATAAAAAGCTCCATTCTGTCACTTCATCTCCATATTGTTTCATACTATGGAACAATGCTCTTCTCCAGACTGAGGGACTGACCACCTCAAAACTTTAAGGGTGATGGACTGATTACATCGTCTTCAAGTATCTTCTGCTTCTATCAACTTTTCTGTACTTGACTGAAGAAGCCTACTGTGTAGGCGAAACGTTTCATAATAAAGATACCTAACTGTTGCATATGTGTCTTACCTAACAACCTGTCGGTATTTTATACCATTTTAATGTTCATTTCTTTCAGTCATGGAAGTATTGGGTACGATGGCCTCAGCTGCTACCCACTTCGGCGGATGATTGCAAGTACTAACATAGTTAAAGACGTCATTCAACTCCTGAGCCGTCCTAATCGAATACCAATGTTGGGCTACAGTGATTTCGAGCAGATTACCTGAAAGAGGGCATATTGTGCATGGGACCTTGTGAACATCACCAAATGCGTTGCAGGTTGCCTTATTCAACTTCTGCTTCACTGTCTTAATGTTCTTGGAGACAATATTTATATTGAGCTTTTTTAAATCATGAAGGCTGACCATATTCTCACTGTAAGGCAAAATCAATATTTATCCTGGAAGGCACTTCCTTAGGATAAATTATGCATAAAGAATTGCTGGTTGCCAATAATGCCTTCTCAATAAAATCCCTAGGACATCTCAGTTTAGTTACTATGTTCATTATCTTAATTTCATTATCTAAATACTCCGAGCTTTAAGTGCGCAAAGCTCTCAAAAGCATTCCTTTTAACCCTAAGTTAGGGTTAAGTTAGGGAAGTTAGGCATGAAAAGCAATCGTGTTTTCTGTCGAATAAGGAGAATGAAAATTAGTTTTTCTCATAGATCTCCGAAAATCTATCTGAACATGATAAAATAAATTGATATTACAGGCTTTTAGTAATATTAAATAAATTTAAACCGCTCTATGATAAATACAACAAAATTTAGGAAAAAAATATTACGTTGGTTAGGTGAGGTTTCTAAGCCAGGTTTGGTCCAAGTATAATTTTTGTTACATTGTCAGTAAAAAAAATATATCACTTATAAAATGCTTTTTATATAAGTCCAATTTTTAAGGGAGTTTGACGTGTGCGTCGAGCACCAGATACTGATAATGATGTTGCTGGTTTATGTTTTTATAACTACTGCCGAGAAATTAGTAATGAATGGAAGGTTGAAGAATGAACAGAAGGAGGGAGAGAGAGAGGGAGGGAGAGGAGAGAGAGAGAGAGAAGAGAGAGGAGAGAGAGAGAGAGAGAGGAGAGAGAGAGGGAGGGAGAGGAGAGAGAGAGAGAGGAGAGAGAGGAGGGAGAGAGGAGGAGAGGAGGGAGAGAGGAGAGAGAGAGAGAGAGAGAGAGAGAGAGAGAGAGAGAGAGAGAGAGAGAGAGAGAGAGAGAGAGAGAGAGGGAGAGAGAGAGAGAGAGAGGGAGGGAGAGAGGGAGAGAGAGAGAGAGAGAGAGGGAGAGAGAGAGGAGGAGTGAGAGAGAGAGGGAGTGAGAGAGAGAGGGAGTGAGAGAGGGAGTGAGAGAGGGAGTGAGAGAGGGAGTGAGAGAGGGAGTGAGAGAGGGAGTGAGAGAGAGAGGGAGTGAGAGAGAGAGGGAGAGAGAGTGAGAGAGAGAAATACAGGGAGAGAGAAATACAGGGAGAGGGAGAGAGAGAAATACAGGGAGAGGGAGAGAAATACAGGGAGAGGGAGAGAGAGAAATACAGGGAGAGGGAGAGAGAGAAATACAGGGAGAGAGAGGGAGAGAGTGGTAGGTTGGAGAAGGGGGAGAGGGGCACGAGTTTGTGTTGTGCAGTTATATTAAACTGGAATAAGTCAGATCTTAGTGGATCAGCCATGAGGCGGAACAACAGGTTGTTAGTGAAAACAACAGGTTATTAGTGGGAACAGCAGGTTGTTAGTGAGAACAACAGATCACGTTGATGGAAAGATGCTCCGGTCACTTCGACTTGTGTGTGTGTTGATCATTTGTGGAATTGCTCACCTATTTAATACTACAGAATATGAGTTTTCGCTTGCAGTGTCCCAGCTTTTAAGCTTATCGAAAATATTTTTAAAAATTACAAGGGATTTGACTCCCTAATTTTTTTTATGTTATTCCACTTGCTACAGTATTTGAGAAGAAATATCGTTATAATTATTAGGAAGTTCTAAACCCATGGAAGTCTAACAACGAATAGAAATGAGAAGCAATCAAATATGATTCGTGGAAAGGAAGGGTAACCCAAATTTCTTGCATCATTAGCTTTTCACTACTGTTAAAGTATTCTCTTGAAGGGCGTTTCAACCTCTTTTTCATATTACTGATACCACGAAAATTCCTTGTCCACTTTTCCCACATGTTTTTTAAACTATATATATATATATATATATATATTATATATATATATATATATATATATATATATTATATATATATATATATATATATATATATATATATGTAGAGAGAGAAAGAGAGAGAGAGAGAGAGAGAGAGAGAGAGAGAGAGAGAGAGAGAGAGAGAGAGAGAGAGAGAGAGAGAGAGAGAGAGAGTGAGTGAGTGAGTTATCATATTAGCTCTGGATGCTTTTAGTCTTTGTCTTTTTTTTCAGTTCTGGAATCTACTGTATCGCCCGTCTTCGAGCATTTTATAATCCGTATATTTTCTTAGGCACCAACAACATACCACAGCCGCAAACATCAAATTTTGGCCTAATGTACAATATACAAAATGAAAGCATTTCGTTATCCGTATAACTGATTTTCTTAATTAGTCTATGTAGCGCAGGAGTTTCTAAATACTACATAAATGCTTTTCAGACTATAACTTATTTATAATCCATCATCTTGTTGGGTGTGTACATTAAAATGGCATGTAATACCGTCAGGCCGTTGGAAAAAGAAAAAAAAATCAAGACGACATTTTGTTGGCAACGTTTCGGTCCTGGAACCGTGGTCACTTCAAATGTGCATATGAAGTGACCAAAATAATTTCCTGATAATTGTTTTAGTCATAAGATGACCTTTTCAATGAAGCTTTTGGTTATATGACCTACACCTTCTGTTGATGTACATTTGTATTAAAATATTTGGACTGGAATGTACTACTGCTTTTGTGGGGGTTTGCTCACGGGATGCGCGAAGCTGCTCAGTAAACTTGTTCCTGGGAGCAAAATCTTATAACCTTCATCAATTTAATTCTTATTCTCGTTCTGCCATTTATTTATATTTTATACCCTCTGGCTGAGGATAAATCTACGCTTATCTCAGATATAGGTGTGAGGATAACATTTAGAAAATTAATATTGTAATGTGAAATGTATTTTGCGAAGGGTTTCGGAAGTGTAGTGATCGTGAAGAAGGGTAATGTAGCGTAAGTGATATACGGATCGAGGTGAGGCAGTATCGAGAAGGGTGTGATATACCAGTCAAGAAAAAATGCAGGTATCAAATGCCTCCATAACAAGAACATTTATTGAAAGAAAAGAAAATGAATGAGAAACAAGGACGAAGGCAAATACGTCGGCCCTTTTTTTTTTTGCGAGTTCAGGGGAAATTAAATGAAAGTCAATTACTTGGTTCAATGAAACGAGCCTAACAACGTCTGATAAAGGAAAAGAAGAAAGAAGTAGCTGATATATTTCTGTTTTGGAAGTCACGATCTGCAAAAATTGCAATTAAATGAATTTCAAGGTTTACCGTAAATCCAATAACAGAAACTAACAACTACATTTCCTATCTCATCAAGACAATAAAAAAAAAACACTGAGATTATTGGATTCTTCCTTTAAGCCCAAAGGATTTGTTCTTGGCCTGTGTCCCTGGAACTAGAATGCGACTACAACAACAGGATTTTCATCGAACTACACTACCCCAGCACTTCATCACCTACTGCAGAAGAGCTGAGAAGATATTACACAAAACCAGACCTGACTTCACCCCAGAAGATACATAGTCCATTTAGAAACACAGATAGTAACCTATAGTAACATTGTAACAGAGAGTAACCTAGATAGTAACCAAAGCCAACTTCAGATTTGCTTACATATCTTCCAATAACATCAAAGATTTAGTCAGTGTGTCTACTACTTCTTACCTTGCTGAGGACGTGAGAAGAATTACGTAGATAAAACTTTCAAGAATCTGAACACAAGAATCAGAGAACACAGGTATGCTTTTCCAACTAATGACACATACAACACGTGCACAATACATTGTAACACAGATTATTATTATTATTATAATCAAAAAGAAGCGCTAAGCCAATGTAACACAGATAATCATGTTATAAACTTCTCAGAAGCAGACAGGCGAAGCCGATTTTGTTTAGGATCAGCATTGATAGCAACAACTAAAACCATTACATAAAACTCAAACCCATTCTTAGTCTTAGAAGTACTGCCTAACCTAATTCTCACTAAACCTTACAACACTATCACACAGCTACAGGTGACTTCACCAGCAACTCTGTACCTGACGATCCTTTCCTCAATCACCATGTATTCGCTCATGTCTCTTGTCTATGTATGAATTGATAAGGTTCCTAGTGGACGATACGTCTTCTAAATAAGGTGCCATAACCCATTGTGTCATGCATTCAAAATACGGAAAAGACACAGGCGTTGAAACTGCAACGCAAATTGAGAATAAAGAACTTCCCAAGAGAGTAGCAACTCCGTAGAAGGCAACTTTAAGCGCAGACGAAGGAAATTTTTAAGATAAAATGAGGCCAGCAGGGGAGAATGGATATGAATGCAATGACCAGCAGGAGGAATTATGCGAACGGAGAGAGCGGGACGAAGCAGCAGGGGAAAACTCAATTCTCGCTTAGGAAACATTCTGGGGAAATATCTAGAAGTGAGAGGCAGTGGAATAGGGGTGAATACATTAACACTTACAGCCCTCTCAATACCGACGGGAAATTTACATAAGTTGTTAATTCCAGGAGGCTAGGTTAAGGACAAATGCGGATGTATTATCTCTTCAGTACAGATGTTCTTCCCTGTTTTAGCCACATTTTCTTAATTTTCCTTCTCGTTCTGGTAAACTGCATATCTCCTCTGAAGTACCTTAATAACAATTCTTCCCTCTGGATAATATCCTTCTCCTCGTCCTTTCGCCCTGGTAATTAGTGTGTGGAACGAGGGGATAATCCTTTTAACATCAACCTCCATACTGCGGTGCAGTCAACGGCAAGCAAGCAACTTATCAAGAAAACAGTGGGAACAATCAGTGATCGAATGACTTGACTGGCACGAACATAGTCTCCTCAAGACTCGTGGTCAGCTTATATTTATTCACGAAAATGTACTAAACCCATTTGTTCTTTTCTGTATAACAGGAAAAGCCAAATGGGTATTACAAAAAATTAATGGAATATAAAAACAATGTTATATACACTTGCAAAGGCATTACGAGACAAATTTATGGGAAAAAATTATACAGAACAGGCGTTGCATATTATGAATCCATCACACAAAAAGCGCGCGTCATTGCAAGAGAGCATCTGTTTTACATAATCCAATATTTGTTGCAAATCAAAGCCTACGTAGAAGCCAAAAAAATATTGGGTAAGAGCGAGACAAAGCCTTCAAGAAAGAGTCCATAATATATAATCCAAAATTTATTATAGGTCAAAACAGACAGATCAGTCTAAGTTTAAAAGTATGGGGTTCTATTAATTTTTTTTTCATTGTTAAAAACTTATGAGGTTACTGACATGTCTTTGTTATTACTATTACTCTACTTTTTCTTGTTATTGCTAGTATTACGCAGGGCATTGTAGAAAATGAGTAAAAAACACTCAATAATGTCAGTGACTGGATTTGTTCTGAAACCGGACGCGTATTATTCCTGGTCAGTCAGAGCAGCCAGAACAGGACAGGAGACGAGTGGTGTGCAGTCAGTACTGGAAGAGCGGTGGCTGGAACAAGACGTTATAGTCTGGTGTTTGTGTAAGTAGGGGGATATTTTGGGTAAGTTTGTGAATTATTATATCATTATTATGTGAACAAATTACCTGCATGGGGTTTACAGGGCATTACCTGAATTATGTGCAAGTAATTTGGGTGAGATAAGTGGGATTTAAGTTACAGCAGGTCGCTGAACTGTAACTCCCTCGATGCCCACTTCTTCACCACTCACAAAAAAGCTAGACTTGACATTAAATTAAAAATTATAATATTAAAACCAGGTACTCTGGTAAGTTAAAGTTGTGGACTGAATATTATTAGGTTTGCTGGGCACACAAAATATAATTGGTATTAACACTTACCATTTAATTACTGGAAAACACTTAATGCTGATGGAACACAACCTAACATTACCCTAGCAGCTAGGATTTACGATGGCCAACGCAAAAACTACTGTACATTATGGGTAACTTTCACTTAGTTAAGGTGTGTTGTTAGGAAGGATTCATTGAAGTCCTAAATTTTTCCGTCCTGGTTGCCAAATTGTAAGGGCTTTCTACACTATTTATCCCAATTCTTCAGCAGGAACGTGTCAGAAATTTCTAAATTACGGACTGAGGCCGATATACACCAATTGACCTTCGAGAACGCCTCAATACATTGTACAATTCAGTCCAGTATTCACACATTAAATTCAATATGGCGTCTCTCCCCGGCTTCTCCGCAGCTCTTCTACACCCCCTCACTCGAAATTTCTCGAAAGGCTCAAATCAGCATCATATTTTATTACACATTATATTATTCATTTATATAAGTTTTACAGTTAGGAAATTATGTAAAAAAAAAAAATCCACAAAGTTTATGCCATAGGTTGTTTAATAATTTTGTATGTACTCTCCTAATTTTACCTGTAAGGCCATAGTGTGCACGGGCCTGGGTAGTGGAGAGTACAGATAATAATGTTTTGCCTGCAGGTTAAGATGCCGGCAGAAGGGAGGGGGGGGGAGTTGTTAAGGAGCCCCTCTGTTAATATGTACAGGTTCAGTTGTATAAGTAAATTTACTATTAATATAGTTATATTTTTGTATATGTTAGTTTTTGTGCCCTTCCTGATAGTTAATATAAATAGTGACCATTTACCTAATGTTTTTTGTGAAGAAACAAGATTGGCCCTAGCTTGGTTTTGTTTAATATTTTAAATGCCCCTAGACATGCTGGCGCATGGGCGTAAAGCCCATGCGCCAGCATTTATTTTTACGTAACGTAAATAACTACGTTACACTAGCACTACTTGGGTGTTGCTATATTGTTTTGGATTACGACGACTGTCAACAAAGCTACAGCTAATTACGACACAGACTATGAATGATGATAATGATTATAACTAATATTACTGGATTATTATTATTGTTATTACTGGGTAAAGTTGCCTCCCATAAACACCAAGGAGGACGTTTCATACTCTATCTTCGTTTTCAAATCTTTCATTATTCTTTCGAGGACCAGAGATCATCCATACATGCCTTGTGTAGGCGTAGGTTTAGCCCCCAGAAGGTGGCGGATATTACTCCAGAACTGTTCAGGACGGTGTTTGTATTGCTTAGCCTGGAGAACAAGATACGTATTTCCAAATTATGTTTTTTTGCTGGGTAATTAGAAAGTAGGGATGTATAATAAGAATATCAGAGAATGATTCACCTGACATGAAATAATGTTTGGTGAATGAACCGGAGTTTGCTAAGGAGGCTTTTAACCGTAAGGTTTCATTGGGGGTGAAGCAATTTCAGTACTTGTCTAGCGCCATTCCGATGGCAAGCGCACCGCAGGGCTAGAACGTTTAAAGAGAAAGAGGTAATAACGTTTGTCTTCAACTTTTAGCGTGTAAGAATTTAGCGTTGGAGCACTGAAGAGAATAACAACTAGGCATGTGTGTATGTGTGTCTCAGCAGTGTTTATCACGGTAAGGGATTATGAGAGAGGGAACCGTCTAGTCGTGGCGGGTGTGGCTATGCAGCACTTTTTCACATCAAAAGTTACAAGCATTCAGAATTTAATGTTTTTATTATTCTCGGTAACTTTGTACCCAGGCATATAGTGACTGATTTTTTACTGTATTTATGGATACAAAATACTTGTGTATCTGTTAGAGAGAGGATGTTGAAGCTACCATCCTCTTACTCAAATCAAACCTGATTAGCTCTCCCATTCTCGAGGAGCAGTAAGATATCTACGAGTTTAAAGGAAAAAACGGAATAACAAAGTTTTTAATATTAAATAGTAAAATTATATTATTTATTTTTTGATGTTCATTTAACAATATACTCTTGTTATTTTAGTTTGTGTGTGGTGTTTGTTCATTAGTGTTGAGTGAAACTGCGAGTAGCGGGTCAAGATAATCCAGCTATTGTTTCTCAGTCATTGTTCTTCCCTTGACAACAACCTGTTCCACCATCACCACCACACACTGTACCATGGCAACAACCTGTTCCACCACCACCACACACTGTACCATGGCAACAACCTGTTCCACCACCACCACCACCACCACCACCACCACCACACACTGTACCATGGCAACAACCTGTTCCACCACCACCACACACTGTACCATGGCAACAACCTGTTCCACACACCACCACACACTGTACCATGGCAACAACCTGTTCCACCACCACCACACACTGTACCATGGCAACAACCTGTTCCACCACCACCACACACTGTACCATGGCAACAACCTGTTCCACCACCGCCACACACTGTACCATGGCAACAACCTGTTCCACCACCATCACACACTGTACCATGGCAACAACCTGTTCCACCACCACCACACACTGTACCATAGCAACAGCCTGTTCCACCACCACCACACTGTACCATGGCAACCAGTACCACCACCACACACTGTACCATAGCAACAGCCTGTTCCACCACCACCACACTGTACCATGGCAACCAGTACCACCACCACACACTGTACCATGGCAACAAAACCTGTACCACACACACGGTACCATGAAAGCTGTACCATCATCCCCCACACTATACCATGACAGTAACCAGTACCACCACCCCACACACTGTACCATGACAGTAACCAGTACCACCACCCCCACACACTGTACCATGACAGTAACCAGTACCACCACCACACACTGTACCATGACAGTAACCAGTACCACCACCACACACTGTACCATGACAGTAACCAGTACCACCACCACCACCACACGCACTGTGCCATGATAGTAACCACCACCACCACACACTATACCATGACAGTAACCAGTACCACCACCCACCTCACACTGTGCCATGACAGTAACCGGTACCACCACCACCACACACTGTACCATGACAGTAACCAGTACCACCTCCACACTGTACCATGACAGTAACTAGTACCACCACCACCACACACTGTACCATGACAGTAACCAGTACCACCCCCACCACCACACACTGTACCATGACAGTAACCAGTACCACCTCCACACTACCATGACAGTAACTAGTACCACCACCACCACACACTCTACCATGACAGTAACCAGTACCACCCCCACCACCACACACTGTACCATAACAGTAACCAGTACCACCCCCACCACCACACACTGTACCATGACAGTAACCAGTACCACCCCCACCACCACACACTGTACCATAACAGTAACCAGTACCACCCCCACCACCACACACTGTACCATAACAGTAACCAGTACCACTCTGCTTCACACAATAATTAAGAATCCTCCCAAGAATGCTGTATTCTCGGGATTTAATATATATTCATGGGTAAGGGCTAAATGCATATGGGTCCTACAGCGCCTGAGGAATGGGAAGTATTCAAGTTCAATCCGAGGAAAGGAAGATTAGCTCTAATTCCTTAGAATAAGAGTCCACTGGTCTTTCTCAGAGGAGCTCTAATTTAGAGCCTCTGAACACTAGTAGATCAGCTTTCAATAGTCCTATAGTAAATGTTAGTGCAGATTCGCATAACAAAAAATGCAGTGATGTTGGTGTGGCTGGAGATAGTAGTTAATGATTGTAATGATGATAAGTAATAATGAAATAGGAAACAATCAACCGTCTGACACGTAAAAAAATCAATGATATGTATTAAAGAAACAGGAAAGAAAGAGAGAGAGAGAGAGAGAGAGAGAGAGAGACAGACAGACAGAGAGAAACCACAGAACGAACGATAAATCTTCCTCCCTCGCCCCTATTTCCAAGTACACGATAAATGGGAAATCCTGAAGGCGTCGGCGGCCGGATTAAGGTCATCAGAGCGGCAGGTTCTCCCTTCGTCCTTCGGAGTGGCTGCACCTCTGATTTTCAAGGGCGCCCACCACCTGTTACGACGAGCCGCATTCCCATCCTCCTGTTTCTCCCTTTTTTTTTTTTTAACCTTGTGAGCTGCTACGTCTTTCTGAACGGATCACTTTTGTTTGTGCGTGTCGCACTGGAAGGGAAAACTGCTGATTCCTGTTATTATTTTTAATCTCAATGATTTTTGTACTTAAATGATTATCTGATGCTGAACTATTTATCTTAGACATAACTGTGGACATATTTTCCTTGTAATATTTAGTTTTACTAATAAAAAGGTCCATCTCTGATTAAGTTAATGAAGGCAGGCTTTTGTGTAAAATGCAGGCACTGTATTTTCCACAAGCAAAATTCGAGTTCAGGTAACATAGATAACATAAATATAAACTTACACCATCATCATGTTAAATCCCTAACACCACTTACTTCCATTCTCATCTAACAAGCTCACACATGACGTCTAAAACCTCCTTCACACCTTCCTTTGAATCATTCCTATTTTTACACACTTTTATAATAAGCATTCCTTCTCCAGCCTTTTACGTGACTCGACCATCTTTACCTCTCGTCTGTTCCCTGAATTATACACTCGAAATATTCTAATTTCTTCACTTAATAATCTCTGCAATACACATCTTTACAACACATTGAGTTAACGCACAACTTCACTACCTCCAGCTTCTTCCTCGGTGCAATGTTGGCGCTAATTACGGGGTTTTACTTTGACACTAATCACACGTTAGTCCAGCTCACGTTGATCCCAGCCATCCCAGTTCTAAACCATGTAAACTCGTTCCTACGACAGGGTTATTACTGCTAAGCAGACTGATTACTTACCAATCTGATGTCTCTGATGACACCTGGCGCCTGATCCATTATCCAGGCAGTAATATCCTGTACGTTCAGCCTAACCCACGTGGTCGACACAATTAACTGTGGTACTGACTCCCTATAATCTGAACCTTATACCACACTAAGCTAGATCACTACCTACCTCGAACGAGATTATGGCTTGCAGTGTACACTGGACAAGGTTGTAAGCTCTAGGGAGGTCAACCGCGAACACGGACGGGTAAGGTAACAAGGTCATGTTCACTACACTTGACTGAATCGGTATGAGTCCAAAGATCGACAAATCACTTAACTGAGCCTTCAGTACTCTAACACCGTCAACCTTAACTAAGCGATGAAAGCAGTGTCGCTGAACGTCCCTTGCTGGACGTCGTGGGACGTCTTACATTGTGTCTGGTTGGACTGAGACAGTTATCCATGGTTGTTCAAATCGTACGTCGCCTCTCACCTAGGTATGGTTGCCAGAGGCGGAAAAAATGAACACTTACCAAGGGCTCTAGGCATGTGAGACAGTCACTGTGACATTCATAAATTCGAAATCCCAGCCTTATGGGTTAGGGTCTCGATAGCTATATCAAGCCACTGACGACTGAGATATGTCATAGGAACGGCCTCTCTAAAGAGGGAGGGGTTGAGTAGGCAATACCCCTCTTTTTCCCCCAGTGGGTATGTTAATAGTCACTATGACACTGGGGTCAAGCACTCATCCCTAGTGGAATGGTGGAGAAGTCGGTGGAATCAAATTCCACCACAGCAACATTCAAAGACCATGGCCTCAACCCCATACATAAGTATCGGGACCACTTTTACATATTCGGCACGACATATATAATATATATATATATATATATATATATATATATATATATATATATATTATATATATATATATATATATTATATATATATATATATTTTATTATTATTTTATTATCACACTGGCCGATTCCCACCAAGGCAGGGTGGCCCGAAAAAGAAAAACTTTCACCATCATTCACTCCATCACTGTCTTGCCAGAAGGGTGCTTTACACTACAGTTTTTAAACTGCAACATTAACACCCCTCCTTCAGAGTGCAGGCACTGTACTTCCCATCTCCAGGACTCAAGTCCGGCCTGCCGGTTTCCCTGAATCCCTTCATAAATGTTACTTTGCTCACACTCCAACAGCACGTCAAGTATTAAAAACCATTTGTCTCCATTCACTCCTATCAAACACGCTCACGCATGCCTGCTGGAAGTCCAAGCCCCTCGCACACAAAACCTCCTTTACCCCTCCCTCCAACCCTTCCTAGGCCGACCCCTACCCCGCCTTCCTTCCACTACAGACTGATACACTCTTGAAGTCATTCTGTTTCGCTCCATTCTCTCTCTCTCTCTCTCTCTCTATATATAATATATATATATATATATATATATATATATATATATATATATATATATATATATATATATATATATATATATATATATAAAATATATATTGGCGATTTTGGCTGAAATAGCAACGTTTTTCTTGCCGAATAAGGCAAGCGAAAATTTGTGTATGCAATAATTTCACAAAAATCATTCTAAACCTAACGGAAAAAAATATATTTCATTGTATTTATTATTAAATTATTGTAATCTTATGTAAGGTTCTTTTGGTACAAAATGAAAACAAATATATCTTTAAATGAATAAGAGAAAATTTTAGAAAGGACTTAATTTTAAACGAGTTCTTGCTAATTGACCGGTTTTACCTATTTGGTACGACATATATATAATTTTTATTGCAGGCACATTTTGCAAGATTATTTTTCTAAAAAAAAAAAAAAAATACGAATGTTCATTTTGATGGAATTTCCCTGAGATAAGGAGCATTTGATAGCGAAGGCAATTTTTTACAACACAGGGAATTCGCTTTGATACAATGATTATCTCGAGGAAAGGACATTAATGTGATGAAGGGAGATTATTGTGATTTAGGGAAATTATTTTGATGCAGGGATATTATTCTGATGCAGAATAATTATTTTGGTACAGGGAAATTATTCTGTTGTGGGGAGATTTCATTGAGACCTGAAGAGAGTTTAAGCTAAGAGAAAAAAAAAATATTTTGATGGATTTTGAGAACCTTGACACAGGTTATCATGACACAATGATGTTATATTGGATTAAGGAGAAATGTCAAACATCGATTTTTTTTTCTTGCGCAATGAGATTTCTCTAACGCAGGTGGGATGTTCGAGTTAGAGTACTGGATGTTGTGTGGATGTTCGGAAAGGGAGTGACTGTTGAAGTTATAAATGAAAAGAAGTTGTATTGAGTGGCACAAAAGTAAAAGTTTGAGAGTCATAAAGAACATGACGGAATAATTTAGATGATTTTGGTTGAATCAAGAGCTAAAGAAGGCGTGGCATTAACTGGTATTAACGCCACGCTCTCAGTAATCGTCTAAAGATTATCAAAGTTTACATTCAAGAAACATGTGATTTAAACTATAATGGGCATATGAGAAATAGGGAATAGCCAATGTTTCTATGTTTGTGTCAGGGACATATGATAATAAAGTACCTGTAAGTGACGAATGCTTTAAAGCATTGTGTCAAAGAATGTGTGATTTTTGGTACTTCCCGGTGAATATTGTGTTTGTGCCCTTCAACGTGAATAGAAATGGCCAAATTCTGTTGTGTGCGCCTAGTAGAGCTAGTGGTTTCACTAATTCTTACAGCTAGGCTTCTTCCAGATTTGACCTATGTGCTCATATAATGATTTAAAAGTCCTTGTATGGTGTTTCATGGATCTTGGGTGTGTCCCTTTGGATACACAGTTTCCAAAGTGACAATGCATTTCTCCTCTTTTCCTCTTGTCAACTAACAATACAATATCCAGTGTTTCAAAGCTCACATTTCATATTTCGTAGCAACGGGAGCTTCTGTATGCTATTACATAGTCTTTGGAGTTTTCATATTGTATTTGTTTGTGTTGCATGTCACACTATCCATCTAGCATTTTGGCAGCTATAAATGAAATTACTATTTTTGTAGTTTGCAAAGGTAACATGAGTTTCTTACCACCGCATTTATATGATCTGGAGACAATTTATCGTCTGTCATTATCAGATATCCCCCCCTCCCTCCCTCTTTTTTTTTTTTACATAGGGTTTGACAAGGTTAAGGATCCCTAGCTTTATTGACAAGCTATTTACAAGTTAAGGATTCCTAACTTTATTGGCAAGCTAAGAGCTGTTACCTACATCAGCTCATTTGAAAGCAATTTTTATTGTTATGAGACATACAAGTAGGGAACAGAATGAAGTTGGAGCCATCTGTGGGCCAGCATTTTCATTTGATCAACTGACTTTATCTCGTTGACATCATTATGCTGTACGAATGTGTTCCATACTCGAGTCATCCTGGGTATATAGGATCTCAGATGGAGTGAAGTTCTGGAGAAGGGTACAGCCACAGTGAAGTTGCTGCTTTCTGCCCGTCTTGTGGCATAAAAGCTTGTTTCACGCTGTCCTCGAAGTGGATCCAAGTGTGGTACTTTGACAATATTGGCCTTGTACATAACAGCAAGGCCACCCACATCCCTCCTGTGTTGAAGGCTCTGCTGAAATGACAGATCTATCCAGGATGGGTCCAGGCGAGAGATGAGACGTCTTGCTCTGTTCTCTACTCTGTCAAGCAGTCGCAGATGAGAGGGGGGGGGGCAGGCAAACCAAGAAAGTGGAGCATACTCAAGGTGTGAGCGTACTTGTGCCTCGTACTCTCTCTCTTTCTCTCTTGGACGTTCTCGATATTTTACAACACACTATCCCTCATGTATCCTGGTAGAGTTTTCTCCTGTTTCCATTACATGTCTAAATATATTCCATCAAATATCTATCACACAGTTTGCTCAGTTTATCAAAGTCTTCTGGAAGGGATCTACAACGGTTTTGATTAATCATTTTGTAAATGATTTTTGCATCATCTTCATATTTACATAGTTATATTTCTGGATTTTTTTTTATCATCACACTGGCCGATTCCCACCAAGGCAGGGTGGCCCGAAAAAGAAAAACTTTCACCATCATTCACTCCATCACTGTCTTGCCAGAAGGGTGCTTTACACTACAGTTTTTAAACTGCAACATTAACACCCCTCCTTCAGAGTGCAGGCACTGTACTTCCCATCTCCAGGACTCAAGTCCGGCCTGCCGGTTTCCCTGAACCCCTTCATAAATGTTACTTTGCTCACACTCCAACAGCACGTCAAGTATTAAAAACTATTCGTCTCCATTCACTCCTATCAAACACGCTCACGCACGCCTGCTGGAAGTCCAAGCCCCTCGCACACAAAACCTCCTTTCTGGATGTACTGGTATAAAGCCGACGTCTGTAGGTATAAATTGTAATGTGCAAAATAAACTGTTACTGGGACTTCGTTTAGCTCAGCGATGAGCTTTAACACGTCATGTTAAAGCTCTACCTTGAGCGAAACTTAACCCCAGTAAAATTTTGTTATACATTTACAGTACTGTAGTCTTGCTTAAACTTAGATTCCTTCTGAAAAATCATTTACAGAACGTATAAGTATTAAGATCTTGCTCTATTTTCCCCTTAAAATGCAACTTAGAAAGCAAGTTTCAAATACAGTTACGATCATTTGTGTGAGAAATGGTTTAGAAAACCGACAAGTTGAAGAATGAGACACTTGTGCAACATTTGGGAATCTTTCTTGAAGAAACGTTTCGCCAGCCAGCGGCTTCTTCAGTCCAATATAAAGACGAGCGGAGGAAGGAGGAGTTTGAGGTAATTTCTTCTGTATTTCAAAATTTTTAGATGTCTGTAAAATACTTTTGTTTCTCTTCTTAAGACACTGCATGGATCTGCTAACATTTTCAATATTCCTCAGTTTCTGTTCGCCAATGAAAGCTCTGAATCCCTTTTGTCTGCGATCATCATCAACTTGACAGATCGAGTACAGAACCGCAGTTGGTGGAGGGAGGATCGATCCTCCACCTCTCCTTCCTTGAATGACCCAAAGCAAAGTTCCGAGTCGTGTACTTCTTTTCGTACAGCAAATAATGTACAGCAGCTTCGCATGATAGAAGAAAATAATACAGAGAACAAGCTGTAATGCGACAACTTTCCTCTCCGAGTACAGCCTTATCAAGTCAATCATTGACGTGATGTTTACACAGGGTGAAACGTTGCCACAATAAAAGTTTACTCTCCCTTTTATCTTTTCTTCAATACTGTAGGTATTCCTGTGCAGGACACAAGTCTCTGAGAGCACAACAGAATGCTGAATGTAAACGGGGATGGGAGGGGGAGAATAAAAGAAACACATAAATGAATAATAAAACTCGAAGTATAACAGAGTAAGACTAAAGGAAAGATGCAGGAAAAAACAATACAGAGGAAAGAAAACTGAGGTGTGCACAGGGGCGGAACAAGACGGTAATAGTGAGCCTAGACAGAGTTTAAGGTTGACTCAAGCTTGCCCAGGATTACTGTGTGCTAACACCCTCTGAAGTAGAATAAAGAATTCTCCCTCAAGCAGCGCGAATAGCTTATTCCTTTTCTGGGAGGATAAGGGTGATGGATGAAGAGAATTTTTTGGAAGATGAAAGGGAATGGATAAAGAGAAAGGAGAACAGCTTGAATGAGATTTATAGACAGTTTGGGAAAGGTGAACCAACTCCTGCACTGTTATATTCGTAAATAATATAGATATGAAGTGGTGGTATTTCTGTGAAATTTACTCTCAAGACAAACCTTGATGGGCTGTGTCAATCTCCAACGATAACTCAAGCGATGAATAACTTGTCGAGATAAATAGTAATGGAGAATCTCACGTGGTGGGCTGAAGCAACCTCTTCCCATTTACTGCTTTTCTATTTATCTCTACGTCACTTTCTAAACGTTCAGTGCAAATTTGCAATTATTATTGATTTTTAAGTTGGGTTAGAATAGGGTACCTTATATTATCCTATAAAACTGTATTTTTAGCCACGGAGACGAACAGAAACACTGCCAGTCACCATTCGTCTAACAAATGCGGTGACTGAACAGTCCCAGGAAACGTTCAAGTCTGCACGCGTATCACTAGCGAGGGGAGAACTGGTTGCCGAAGAGGCCTGCAGGTGTTCAAAGTTGGTGACCTCTGTCTTTGTGTATTCTTCATCTGCTGTCTGTTCACTGCAAATTTGCGCCAACAGGACAAGACGTCTTGTAGGCGTAAAACTATGCTAGCCAAGCTAAGTCATGTTTGGACAAACGTGTTACCGCCAGGTGATCCATTATACAATTATCATTTTGATCGTGGACGAATTACGACGTCATAACAGCGTATTGGACTGAAGAAGCCACTGGCTGGCAAAACGTTTCCTCAGTAAAGATTCCCCTAATGACGTGTCTCATTCCTCAACTTGTCGGTTTTCGAAACCATATTTATCACACAGCGGATGTTCTAATGGTCAGATTATAACAGTTTGAGTTTGTGTTGAGATTGCCTGGTTCCGAGAGTTTCTTTTCACTGTTAGTGGACGGATAATAGTTTTCGCCATTCCTTGCCCTAAATGGCCGACACGGATTTAACTGCTACCAATAGAGCTTATCCGTCCATTGGGGTATTCTAAGAATAAGTTGGTCCCTCACAGTAGGATGTTGCAGCTGGCGATCATGCCCAGTGGAACTGTGTTGTATTAATATTGTCCTTTGAGAAGCTCGAGAACATGTTTGTTAATTATAACTTCCGTTAGTTCAAAAAATAATTATAAGCCTGATTACGTTGTGTTTTTTATTTTTGCATTATGCGGGTAAAGGAGTAAATCAACGCCACTCGACCTGACGTGGATCGCCCTCACTCGACCTGCCGCGGATCACCCTCACTCGACCTAACGTAGATCACCTACACTCTACCTGCTGCCCATCACCACTCACTCAACCTGACGTGGATTGTCCTCACTCGCCCTGACGTGGATCATCCCTCACTCGACCTGACGGGGATCATCATTTAACCTGACGAGGATCACCATTACTTCACCTGGCTTCGTAAAGTAACAGTGATTTACTGTTATGGTTCCCGCACGTGGGTGCTGGCGGCGGGTGGAAGGGATATACGAAGTCAAAGCTATTTCACATGCCTTAACCTTGTCATTTTGGTCGAATCTCTGAAAAAATGATAACGTAATTATCCTCGTGGGTTTGGTCGACTATGAACAAATCATAAAGCCACTGAGAGGCGAAGACAGGATGTAAAATTGATTCTGGGTGAAAATGAGTATCACATCCTCAAGCATTAGAGCGACGCTGTGCATGGCAGAGCTCTGCACTCATTCGCTCGTCATTACGTCCCTGGTTACACGTGTACCGAGGTCGTCGTCTCTCCTTGTTATTGGGTGATGAATTTGCATACATATGGAAGTTACGTTATTCAGGCACCTCTGAATCCCGCGACAGTAATATGCATAACTGTTGGAATAATGTGATTTTATATATATATATATATATATATATATATATATATATATATATATATATATATATATATATATATCGTGCCGAATAGGTAAAACTTGCGATTTTGGATTAAATAACAACGCCCTTCTTGCTGAATAAGACAAGCGAAAATTTGTGTATGCAACAAATTCGCAAAAAAACATTCTGAACCTAACTAAAAAATATGTTTCATTGTGTTTGTTTATTATTAAATTATTGCAAACTTATGTCCCCTCAAGGAAGGTTCCTTGATGTTGGTGAGGGGCTCTTGATTTAGGGAATTGGATCTGTGCTCCAGTTCCCCGAATTAAGCCTGAATGCCTTCCACATCCCCCCCAGGCGCTGTATAATCCTCCGGGTTTAGCGCTTCCCCCTTGATTATAATAATAATAATGCAAACTTATGTAAAATACATTTAGTAGGATTAGGCTTGTGCTTGTTATAATATGGTTAGGTAAGTTTTCTAAGGTTCTTTTGGTACAAAACTATTAATTTTTACATTAACATAACTGAAAAAAAATATCTTGAAGCGTATAAAAGAAAGTTGTAGAAAGGATTTAATTTTAAAAGAGTTCTTGCTAATTGACCAGTTTTACCTATTAGGCATGACATCATATTTATATAAAGTATCTCCGTCCGTCCGTTCTAAATGATTCTTTGTTAAAATTCTTTAAGATTTTCTAGCAATTACCCTGACTGATGTGCTCCTAGGGTAATATCTTCGGCGTGGTGTTGTCTCCCATTTACGTTACTAACATAGATGTTTGTTTCTCTTCGCCCATTGTGTACTTTGTCTCTGGTTTACCTCTCTTCTCCAATATTCATTGTCTTGCACTTCTCCAATAAATCTCCAGAAGCCACGTATTGGACCACCCCTGCAAAGTAAGTCTACTTTAAGGTTTTATCTGTTTTCTCCAGTTTAAATTCTTAGCCATAGTTTGACATGATCCACTTGAACCTGTGTGTTGAATTAGCCTCCACGACTTCAGTCACGTGGTACATTCCACACACCGCATAACACTGTAGAGAAGATTCTTATCTCTACTTCATTACTGAATATTGTTTTCCCCTTTGTTTTTTCCTAGTCCAGTTTCCAGCTCTTATAAAATAGAGCGCTAACAGCTGTGTATCCCTTGCGAATGCTAGTAATTACCGCCATGTATCCCAGCACTTGTTAGTGCAAGTAATGACAGCCGTGTAACAGAGCTCTTGTTAATGCAAATAATGAGTATCCCAGCCCTCATGAATGCAAGCAGTATTAGCTGTGCATCTCAGCCCTTGTGAATGCAAGTAATGACAGCCGTGTATTCCTGCCTTTGTGAATACAAGTAATGACAGCCGTGTATCCCAGTCCATGCGAATACAAGTAATAATAACCGTGTATCTCAGCCCTTGTGAATGTAATATTTATGAATGTAATACTAGCCCTTATATAAGAAGGGCAGTGCTGACACTTGTATATCCCAACCCTTGTGAATGGTAGTGCTGACGACATAGACCGCTTGGCAATGCCGCTAAAGGTATACCGTGAAATATTGTAAAAATATTGGGCGATATTTTTAAATTTTCGATCAAGCAAAATGGGCAATTGGCTTTGAAAGGTCGATGGTTTATGTTGGATCCATGTTTTCCTTTTATTTTTGTTTCACTTTTTTTAATGCAGTAAAATAAGACGTGCCCCAATTGGCGAAGGTGATTTTTAATACAAATTTTGAATGATGTAAATGATTATAAAATTGTTTACAAATAAGTCACTCTTACGAGAGGAATATTACGAGGACGTTTCGGTAGGTTCTGGACTATTGTCAAGTAACAACCAAGGAAAGAAAAATTAAAAGGGATGATACGGAGAGTGGTAGAAGTAGTGATAGAAACAGTATTAGAATAGCAGTAATGGAAATAATAATAATAATAATAATAATAATAATAATAATAATAATAATAGCAGCAACAACAGCGGTAATGGCGGTAGCAAAATTAGTAGTAGTAGTAGTAGTAGTAGTAGCAGCAGCAGCAGAGGTAATTGTAAGGTGTAGTAGTGAAAGAATTAGTAGCACATTACTAGTATTAGGAAAAGTAATAGTAGTAATAGTAGTAGAGGTAGTAGTAATAGTAGTAGTAGCAATGGTAGTAGTAGTAGTAGTAGTAATAGCAGTAGTAGTAGTAGTAGTAGTGGCAGTGGTAGGAGTAATAGTAGTAGTGGTAGGAGTAATAGTAGTGGCAGTAGTAGTGGTAATAGTAGTGGTGGTGGTGGTAGTAGCAGTAGTAACTGTAGTAGTAGCAGTAGTAATGGTGGTAGTAGCAGCAGCAGTAGTAGTAGTACTAACAGTAGTTGTTGTAGTAGTAATAATGGTGGTAGTATTAATAGTAGTAGTGATGGTAGTAGTAGTAGTAATAGTGATAGTAGTAGTAGTAATAGTAGTGGTGACGGAAGTAGTAGTAATAGTAGTGGTGGTGGTAGTAGTAGTAATAGTAGTGGTGGTGGTGGTGGTGGTAGTAGTAGTAGTAATAGTAGTGGTGGTGGTAGTAGTAATAGTAGTGGTGGTGGTAGTAGTAGTAATAGTAGTGGTGGTGGTGGTAGTAGCAACAGTAGCGGTGGTGGTAGAAGTAGTAATAGTAGTGGTAGTAGTGGCAGTAATAATAGTAATGGTGGTGGAGGTAGTAGTAGTAATAGTAATGGTGGTGATAGCAACAGTAATGGTAGTAGTAGTAATGGTAGTAGTGATGGTAGTTGTAGTAGTGATGGTAGTAGTAGTAGTGATGGTAGTAGTAGTAGTGATGGTAGTAGTAGTAGTGATGGTAGTAGTAGTAGTGATAGTAGTAGTAGTAGTAGTAGTAGTAGTGATAGTAGTAGTAGTAATGGTAGTAGTACTAGTAATGGTAGTATTAGTAGCAGTAATTGTAGTAGTAGTATTAGCAGTAGTTGTTGTAGTAGTAATAGTATATAATAGCAAAAGGATAATCTAGAACTGCAGACCTACTGGGCCACGCCGGGCAGGACGAGTGGTAGTGGATACTAAAATACCTCCACACTTCCGCCTTCCTCCTTAAGGAGGCAGAGAGGAACTGCAGTAAGCTACTGCCCCAAGATTGGAAATAAAAGCAAGGAAGAGGAAAATCAAGAGACAAAACAAAAAAGGAAATGCAGAAGACAAATCGAGAGAGGAGAGAAAACAGCAAAGGCTAGGCCATTTTATGAGTGTTCAGAAGCTTGACAATGTAAAGAATAAGGCAGGCACCTGTAGTAAGAATGATGTCGGTAAGACCGACACTTCTTTTGTACTTTTCAACTCAACTCTGTCAAGAGCGGGATAGGGCGAGATAAACTTCTGTTAGCAATTCATTTCACAAGGACTGGGAACTGGACGAGGAAGAACAAAGGGGAAATTATATCAACAAATACAAAAGAGAAATGTAATTAGAAAAGTAGTAGAGGATTGGGCAATCTGTGAGGCTAAGCTAGAGTCTACAGTCCCCCTACACCCACCGTGATGGGTTTTAGATGCATCCAGTGAGGACTGTGCAAAAACCTAGCTCATCCCATACGTCTAGTGGGTTTAAACTACCCACCACCCCCATACAAATAAAAGTCGGCCATAACCCCTATTTCACACCTTTGTACACCCAGTGAGGTTTAATGACAGTCTGATCACCATACATCTTAGGAAACTTGACCAAAATCACCGATTCGACTACAACCCCATCTTCCAGGTGGGTCTAGACCACAATCCCATCCAGTACACTATGACTGGGTTATAGTTGTTATCCACTCCCTATATGCCTGGTTAGAATGAATCAGAGTATACCCTATATATGTCCTATAAAGCACTGCTAGAATCCCCAGCCATCCCCTTCTCCCCACACAACGTGTGGGTCTGAGCCAGAAGGCTTCCCTGCCTCCCTGCCCACATATGAACTAGAGGGTCCGCAGCTTGCAAGCCTGGATCAAAGGGGTGAGCCTGAGGCAAGAGGAGCAGACTACCTCCCTCGTACTCTGAAGCACAAACAAGCCTTAACACCCGTCACGTGAGCCTTGGTTAAGTTTACTGGAGTAAATGCAATAAGCAGCAGGGAACAATGCACGGGAGTAAGCACACCCAGATTTCGTCGAATTCAAAGGGAATCATGATAATGAACGAGACAGAAAGGTAGAGAGACAGAGAGATATAGGAGAGGGATGAGAAGATCGGTGAAATCTCTCGCATATAAATCAAAATTGGTGGAGTGGAATCCTTAATGGTTCCAAAATTAATGGAGGGGGGAAAACAGAGATTGATTGAGGGGTAGTCTTAACGACGGTCCACTATTTAGGACTCCACATATTTACCTTTTATGAACAGCAGACTGTTTTGGCCTTCTGTGCGAGCGACCCGTAGCAAAGTAGCCGGTTGCTCCTTGAATGTAGGCCTATTGTTGAAGTGGCTAGGCTACCCCTCGTTGAAGACCTCTTCTTGAAGTGTCCAGTGTAGGTCATGTGTTAACTCTAGGCCTATTGTTGAAGCCATAGGCCGGACACTTCCTGGATATAGATTTTTTTTTTTTTGGTGAAATGGATTGATGTTTTCTGAAGGTGGATTTATTGTTCAGGTGCCCAGTCGTTCCTTAATGAGGGCTTATTGCTAAGGTAGCCGGCCATTACCCTGGATGTGAACCTGTCGATAAAGTAGGTGGTCGCTCTCTGGGCATGGACAACTGTTGATATGACAGGACACTCCCTCATGATGGCTTAGGAAATGACACAATATAGTGAGAGTCTAGTATGATGAGCAAAGAGCGTATGGAGAAGAGGACGAGAACGAAGAAGGAAAAGGAGGAATAACGAAATCGAGAAGCAGAACTAGAAAAATAAACTAACAGAACTGGCTGGATTCGAGTCATTGGTAAACCAGTCCTAAAACGAGCAGGACTGCTGTTTACATCATGTCTGTGAGGGAGGGGAGGGGGAGTTCGACCTTATATGTATAGGCTCACAGCGTGTTCTTTAACATTTTTTTACAAGTTTTTGCATTAAACTCAATATATATTTATTCAATACATTTCATACATATGCGAAGCTAAGATTTGGAAAATTTAATGATAAACACTTATAAGCTATGCGATAGGAACATGCATTACATTCATTTTTATAGGAAATTGTTAAGTAAGTGAGAGTGGGGTGATAGGGACAGACGCGTACACGTTTAAGCTAACAACCGAACAGGTACGATTTCTGTGTATCTGTGCTATTTGTGTGTTTTGCTCTGCTCGTCTATTCGCTGATGTGTGTTGATGTAGCAATAAGTCATCATACGTCATATATTTCCACCAATCATAGTTGTCACCATGTTATAACGGTACTTGAGAATTCTCAGCCGAAGTGCTCAATTTGATGCTAGGGAGCAAAGAGAGAGGAGTGACAAGTGTGAAATGCGTGCGTGTGTGTGGGGTTGTGTGTGGGGGTTGTGTGTGGGGGTTGTGTGTGGGGGTTGTGTGTGGGGGTTGTGTGTGGGGGTTGTGTGTGGGTGGGTGTGTGGGTGGTGTGTGGGTGGGTGTGTGGGTGGGTGTGTGGGTGTGTGTGGGTGTGTGGGGGTGTGTGGGGGTGTGTGTGGGGTTGTGTGGGTGTGTGTGTGTGGGTATGTGTGTGTGGGGGTGTGTGTGTGGGTGTGTGTGTGTGGGGGTGTGTGTGTGGGGGTGTGTGTGGTGGGGGGGGGGGTGTGGGGGGGGGGTGTGGGTGTGTGTGTGGGGGTGTGTGTGTGGGGGTGTGGGGTGTGGGTGGGGGGGGTGTGGGGGGGGTGTGTGGGTGTGTGTGTGGGGGTGTGTGTGTGGGTGTGTGTGTGGTGTGTGTGTGGGGGTGTGTGTGGGTGTGTGTGGGTGTGTGGGTAGGAGTGTGTAGAGATGTGTGGGGGTGGGGTGAAGATGTGGGGATGAACGCCTTCCTGCTGAAAATGCAGAAAGGATTCCCGCATTAGTTTAAGAGCTCGATCTCATTTTATTTAAGTACAGTATATTTCTTTGTATCATTCATTATATATCTGTGTTGACAGATGTTTATTGTGTGTTATTCTGGTTTTCTACTCTTGAGTGATCTAGTGCTCCCTGATTTCTACACTTAAGTTATCTAGTAAGTTTATTTAGGTACACATAAGTACAATTATTATATATAGTGTAAATTACCTAGAATAACCCCATAAAAAATCAAAATGACTTATTTCCATTGGGGTTTGTATCTGTGTAACGAGTGTGATTAAATGTTCTGGAGAACACAACTACTGTGATGTGTATGTGCTGGGAGTCTCTCACTATCAGTGGGGCGTTCTACGAATGACCATACATTTATTCTTCCCATGTACTTGTACTTGTTTCTTGGGAGTGTCCTATCATAGTACAGGAATGGTTAAAGGTACAATCCTTTACAAAGACTCACTTTTTCAGAGTACGTACTAACTACTCAATACTTCCCATGCCGGGGTCACTTATATGGCTGGGCCATATAAGTGATCCTCGAAAATTATACTAACTCCTTTATGCTTTAATGTTCATGCTAGAATACTACGTGAAATCTATGATTATGTTCACAATATCTGGAGAAGAATTATTTTTAATTTGTTGTATTTCAAGAATAAAGGCTCTTTTATTTATATAATTTTAAAATCCCTTGGAAAACATCGATAAAATATTAATAATCCTTTATGTAATAAAAGGTACTGAGTACGCCAAGAGTGGCCTAACAATATGTTGTATAAAGACCCCGGAATGACTCTGTTGAGATTTCTGAGACCACTCCTAGATTTGTCAGCTTTGGGAGATTGTGTTGTGTGTGTGTGTGATTGTGTGTGTGTGTTGTTTTTGTACAGATAGAGAACACTGGGAAATTGATAAAGTTTTAACCTTTAAAGTTATACGGTATATACAATTGCAGTTTTTACTAACGATCTCCTGCAGCTCTGTAATTTGCCTCAGATTTCCTCTTTTTGCTAGGTGTATGCTTGTGGACTTTTTTACCTGTGAAATTCACTATTATGTCAGATAGGTACAGGACGGGTTGAAGGTATTTAACTTTCCAACTTTCGTATAAAATAGTTTTAAACTTCTGCAGCTATTATTGCCTAAATTAATCCACTTTTCTCTTAGTATCTCTGGGAACTCTTACACCTTAACTCCTTTCCTCCGTAGGAAACTCTCCTCTTCCTACTTTATTTACTTCCTCCTTTCTTTTCGCATCGACTCTTTAAAATCAAACAACTCCTCCTCCTCTCTCCTTTTCTCTTTCTTCCTCCTTCTTTCTCTCGATCATCCTCTCTCTCTCTCTCTCTCTCTCTCTCTCTCTCTTCTCCATTTTTTTAGCCAAACCCCTCTCGCTTTTCCGACAATTGGTATGAAACCCGTTCTGTGTGATGGAAAATGACAGGGAAACACAGGTAGCTTTCGTTCTCACTATGTAACTGTCATATGGAATAGGGCAGCAACACACTTCTGATGTATCCAGTTTTGCTGAACAAAATAAAATAGTCTCTCTAGAGACACTTCAAGGGAGAATAAGTGTATCGCCTAAAACTGATGAAGGGCTCTTGATCAAAAGAATTTATGTAATTCTCCACTTCTCTTAATCGAACCTGATTACTTCCCATTTTTCGAGGAGCTGTGTGAACTCGACAGGCTTGGGACTTCCCATAAATAAAATAAAATAAATTCTCTCATGAGGTAAGTCGCATCCTCTACTGGCAGGGGTATCGGTCGAGGCTGTGGTGGCTGGAATGTCTGATAAGGATCCACGACGACTCAGAATGGAATGGAATAAATTTTGAATATCATAAATTCCAATGCGAGATTTTTGCTTCGTGTTTATCTCTTGCTTTAATATGTGACAGCACTAGCGAGTGGTGTCCTCTCTTGGCGTCGCGAGCTAGAGCTAAACTACAAGGTGAGCCAATGAGAGGCCCCTCCCCCCTCCCTCTCTCTCTCTCTCTCCTCTCTCTCTCTCCTCTCTCTCTCTCTCCATCTCTCACCCTCACACCCTCACACACACACACACACACACACACACACACACACACACACACACACACACACACAGCATGTAAGGAAGCTAGAGAAAGTGCAGAGGGCTGCAACAAAACTAGTCCCGGAGCTAAGGGGTATGTCCTGCGAGGAGAGGTTAAGGGAAATCGACCTGACGACACTGGAAGACAGGAGGGTCAGGGCAGACATGATAACGACATACAAAATACTGCGTGGAATAGATAAGGTGGACAGAGACAGGATGTACAGAGAGGGGACACAGATACAAGGGGTCACAATTGGAAGCTGAAGACTCAGACGAGCACAGGGATGTTAGGAAGTATTTCTTCAGTCATAGAGTAGTCAGGAAGTGGAATAGCCTAGTAAGTGATGTACTGGAGGCAGGAACCATACATAGCTTTAAGACGAGGTATGACAAAGCTCAGGAAGCAGAGAGAGAGAGAGAGAGAGAGAGAGAGAGAGAGGACCTAGTAGCGATCAGTGAAGAGGCGGGGCAAGGAGCCGAGTTTCGACCCCTGCAACCACAATTAGGTGAGTACACACACACAGGAATTTTTCATTGCTCTTCGATTAAACACATAACATTGGACACTAAGAGCATAAATCTGTTCCTATATCTACGAATAAATAATATCTCTATCTCTCTCTCTCTCTCTCTCTCTCTCTCTCTCTCTCTCTCTCTCTCTCTCACACTCACACACACACACTCACACTCACACACACACACACACACACACACACACACACACACACACACACACACACAAAATTTATGCACAACTTTAAAGTTTAATGTGAGAGAGACTTCAAAACTAGAATGCACGTCGGTCGGCAGAGAACTGAAAGGCGCTGGTATGGGCTAAGACTCGAGCCTTGCTCCTGTAATTCGGTAAGTACAATGTATTTAGGTCGGAGGTAGAGAAGGTGAATTGTATATATAAATTCAAAAGTTAATACGAAAAAGGAAAGAGCTGGGGAATATTTAATACAGTCAAATAACGATTAATGCCCTAAGTCGGGAGTCTAGCAAACACTATGGGGTGAGATTATGATATTCTTGAGGAAGCTCTAAAGCATCTGGGGATGTTTGATCCAAGGAAGTAGAGGGTGGCTCCAAATTCTTCGGGTAAGAGCTTTTCGCGAGCACCAAGACGACGACGACGACGACGACGACGACGACGACGACGACGACGACGACGACGACTCTGACTCTGACTCTGACTCTGACTCTGACTCTGACTCTGACTCTGACTCTGACTCTGACTCTGACTCTGACTCTGACGCTGACGCTGACGCTGACGCTGACGCTGACGCCGCTGCCGCTGCCGCTGCTGCTGCTGCTGCTGCTGCTGCTGCTGCTGCTGCTGCTACCACTACTACAACTACTACTACTACAAAAAAGCAACAACAAAAACAAAGGAACACTGCAGAATGTCTACTGGCCCATGCAAGGCAGGTCCAAGTCTCCTACCGGCTTAAGTCAATGACCCAACCAAGTCAGGTCAGGTCACACCTACTTCAGGAAGGAGCAAGGCATCAGACCTATTAGCACAAGCTAGTCAGGTCCAACTCACACCCACCCACACCCACTCATGTATTTATTTAACCACTCATCCACAACTCTATTACCAATTATTAATTTAATCAAAAAGAAGCGCTAAACCAGTGCTTTCCTATATCTTTCCTGAATCTGAATTTTTTTTCAACTTAAAACCAATGTTGCGAGTCTTGTCTTTGCTAGATACTTTTAGCACGCTATTTACATTCCCTTTATATGAATACAAGAAAGTAGGAACACCGCAGTAGGCCTGCTGGTCCATACTGGGCAAGTCCTTTAAAATTTACTTCTGTTTTCCATTTTTACACCTCAATCATATCCCCCCTAATTCTACGCCTTCTAGAGGGTGCAGATTCAGCGCCCCTCAGTCTATCCTCATTAGGAAGATTTCTGATGCATATTATCAACTTTGTCATTCTCCTTTGTGTGTTTTCCAATGCATTTATATGTATTACGTATCTTCAAACGGCTATAATTTTTTTCTAACTACCTATTTTTCGTTTATATTTAAAAAAAAAAAAGAGAAATGGAAAAATCCACAGAATACAAAAACAGCAAAATTATGTACAACTTTTCAAGCCAAATTGCAGTGAAATTCATAATTTCCAATGACGCTGCTTAGAAAAACAGGGTACAGAAAAAATTTAACATTTTTAAAAATATATTTTTTGTTTCACTCAATAAGAGGTTCTACTTTCTTACAGGCCTGGCTGCAGCCCTGAGCCTTGCAGGTCAGACTGCAGCCTTGAACCTTACAGCCCTGACTCTAACTTTGAACCTTACAGCCTACTACTACTACTACTATTGCTGCTGCTGCTGCTGCTGCTGCTGCTGCTGCTACTACAACTACTACTGTTGCTACTACTACTACAACTACTACTGCTGCTATTACAACTACTACTGCTACTGCTGCTGCTCTTCTTCCTTCACCTCTTCCTCCACCTCCTCCTCTTCTACTTCCTCGAAGGGTATTACAGGACTAGGTATATTTCGGCAGCTTCGCCATCTGAGGTAGGTATCCCCTAATTTCATAAAAATTCCGGTTTTCAGCGTCTCGATGCAGGCGAATAGAACAGTACAGTGTGTGGCATAAGTTGATAATGCAGTTAAGTGATAGTGTTGAAGATCAGAAGAGGCATTCATAAGTCATCAAATGGAAACTAATATCTAAATTTCAATAAAAATAGGAAATTTGGACATATACGATCAAAATCTAATTCAAACACAGGCACATTAAACTTGAAGTCACTCATAAGTTGCATTATCGCATCTTATGTTAGTGTCACTTCTAAATGGCCCAAGTCAGAACGAATCATCATCCTAAGTTTCTGTGTGCGGGTTATTTGTGTATTGGATTATTACGTTATGAGCATGGAAGGGGAAGTTAATCAGATGCGGCACTCAAAAATTGTCATACGAAAAGCGGTATTTCATTTATTATTTCAGATCTCTTACAAAAATAGAGAATTAGGATCAACACAAGCTAAAGTCAGATGCTATAAGTACAGATGCTATAAGTACATAAAAGAACAGTAAATTGATTTAACCTACGATAACCAAATAAAATCAAACACTGACTTATTTCTAATCAAAAGAGACATTCTCCCATTATTTGCAAGTAATCAATTTGATTAATAAAATTGACATATAACTCAAACAACGTAACATCTATGGACTGTTTCCTTTGAGGAAAACACATCAGCATAAACATTTCAAGTTGAGCAGAAGATGCATTTTCCAGGCATTGCATAGGATCCAAAAAATACTTTGCCTACATAACCTAAACCCGGGAAACAAACAATCCACTTCATATGATGCATCAGCCATTAAAGATTGATGCCGTTCAGCTGTCATATTTTAATCAGAAAAAAACGCTAAACCCGTAGATATATATGCGTTGCGGTATGTGAGGTATTCAGATTAGATTCAGAGGGAAAATAAGTTCCTTGGTATAAGAGCCTCACTCCAGCATCATAGGACAAATAATGCAGTGAAGTATAATATACTATTTTGATATTAAAAGTGGCAGAATGGCCGATCAGGGAAGCCTTTTTCCAATAATGAAACTGAAACAAAAATATGAGAATCGCCAGTCACTGTACATAGGTCATCCATGCATGCAAATAGCCCCATGAAGCTTGCCCAAGATACATTACGAAAGCAATGAAATGCTGAAGCCGGTCGAATAAGGCATTCTTGAGTAGCAAGCGAATATTTGTGATCAAGTCAACGAAACTGTTGCCGAGATTGTTCTGAAAAGTAGGAAAGTCTCCCCTCGTTAAACCTTATTCTGCGAATTTATAGATTTTTTTTTTCTGTTTACTTTTTCCATTTAAATTCTACTTAAAATTCTCTGCAATCATGTAACAAAAAATATTTTTTTTTTAGAAGAACCCGATTTGATATCGTTGGCAGAAAATTGGCAAATTGGCACGCATACAGCTCAAAATTAATACAGAAATACTTCCTATTATAATACTCTATTATTTAGGGTTTGAAGCGATCAGAGAAAGCATTCACTAATTATATAGTAAACAATTTGCTTAATAAATCTGGCAAATTAAAATTTACACAGATCAAAGTGAGTTACAATGTGCGTTTTAATATAGCCAACAAATGGTAAAAGTTTGACGCCGATCAGAAAAGACATTCTTTAGTAAATGATATGATACCAATGATTCAAAGTTTTTAACTATTTCAGCAAAATTTAAAATTTGCACCTGACTAAACGTAAGGGTTGTCAGCCTTCTTAAACAATGCATCATTAATATTATTTTGATGCCAATCAAGAACAAAACATTCATTAATTACCGAATAAAAATGTCACCGCTTATTAAATAATATATGGAAATTGTTATATGAAACTACACACATGGTGAAAATTTAAAGCCGATCAGACGTGTCATATTCCAGTTATGGTACGGATTCCAACGATTCCATGATTTTTTTTTTTTTTTTGCTATTTTACATCAACAAATTTGACTGCACACAAAATAAACTTAATGAGCACTATCCTGGCCCTAAGATGTATCAGTCATTAAATACTGAAGCCGTCCAGAAGAGGTAAACTAAAATTTATTTAAAGTAATTTAGAGGAAATAAAGATTTCTCACTATTTTACACTAAGTCATCAAAATTTGCCCCTGCACCGTTGATTTTCACTCTCCGCCGTCGTCGTATATTTTGACATTGTTTTTGGGATGTTTGAAACTATGCCACTATGAATTTTGGAGGTAATCTGTTCGATTCTAGGATGATGGGTTCAACAACTTTGATCATAGGGCACGTAAACATATCAATTGTTCCTAAAATTTGGTCCTCATTTCCGTACACACTTCTCCAAAATTTGAAGCCTATTGTAAGAGGCGTTCTCAAGTTAGGAACAAAATGAAATCGAGAAATTAGAGAGAGAAAAAACGCAGCCTCTTATAGGTACCTTATCGGGGATACCTAAAACACTATTTATGGATGGATCATTCGTCATTCTATCCGCTATGCTTCTCGGCGGCTTTTAACCACTTGCAGCATTCTGTGCACGAGGCTCTGCACGTATCTTGACGCCTTGCACCTACCACCTCAAGTGAAGAAAGGCGCAGTTCTCATGTTACCTTGAGAGGTCCTAGATCCATCTAGCTTGGCCATCCAGGTATAAGATAGTAAGGCGATACTTTACATTAGGCAATACGTGAGGCGCATACTTAATGGCAACAGGTATCAAAGAAATCGGGAGAAGAAGCTTCTAGCCTTCACCTGTTGAAAAAGGCACTTTAAGTCTTCTGTCCAGGGATGTAAGGCTAGTTTTACTCTATATGTATGTGCCTCAGCTTGTAAATCATGAACGTACCTGAGCTTGTAGTGTCAGACGATTGTGACTCGCACTGCAGGTAGAGAAGGCGGCAAAATTTGATATGCTATAAATTTAGGGAGCCGTATCGGACATATGAGCATCAAGATTCTGGTCTTATTTACGAAACGTCGTGGTATCAATATTGGCGTAATCAGACGCAGTGGAGGATGTATGAAAAACTAATAAGAATTATATATATATATATATATATATATATATATATATATATATATATTATATATATATATATAATATATATATATATATATATATATATATATATATATATATATATATATATATATATATATATATATATATATATATTAATATCGCAAAAATCATTCTGAGCCTAACGAAAAAAAATTGTCATTATGTTGGTTTATTAAATTATTGTAAACTTACCTAAAATATATTTAGTTGGATTAGTCTAAATTAAACTGCGCTTGTTATAATAAGGTTAGGTAAGTTTTCTAAGGTCCTTTTGGTACAAAATTATTAATTTTTACACAAGCATAAATGAAAAAAAAAATATATATTTAAAGATATCCCACTGAAGCAGGGTGGCCCAAAAAGAAAAACAAAAGTTTCTCTTTTTAACTTTAGTAATGTATACATGAGAAGGGGTAACTAGCCTCTTGCTCCCAGCATTTTAGTCGCCTCATATGACGCGCATAACTTACTGAGGAAGAATTATGTTCCATTTCCCTATGGATATAAGAGGAAATAGACAGGAACATGAACTAGTAAGAAGACAGAAGAAAACCCAGAGAAGTGCGTACATATACATGCCTGTAAATACATGTGTAGTGCATATATATATATATAATATATATATATATATATATATATATATATACATATATATATATATATATATATATATATATATATATATATATATATATATATATATATATATATATATATATATATATAATGTCGTGCCGAATATGTAAAACTGGTCAATTAGCAAGAACTCATTTAAAATTAAGTCCTTTCTAAAAAATTTTCTAATATGTTTACAGATATATTTTTTTCATTAATGTTAATGTAAAAAATTTTAATTTTGCTCCAAAAGAATCTTAGAAAACTTACCTAACCTTATTATAACAAGAACAATTTATTTTAGCCTAACCCAACTGTATATATTTTAGATTTGTTTTCAATAATTTAATACCAAACAAACACAGTGAAATACATTTGTTTCGTTAGGTTCAGAATGATTTTGGCGAAATTGTTGCATACACAAATTTTCACTTGTCCTATATGGCAAGATGAACGTTGCTATTTAAGCCAAGATCGCAAGTTCTGCCTATTTGGCACGACATTATATATATATATATATATATATATATATATATATATATATATATATATATATATATGCAATAAGATTACAGTAAACAGGTGATTTCGGAATATGCAAAACAACCACTCTGAAAAAATAGAGAAATTCCAAGCGCTTTCGTGACTACTCACATTATCAAGGAACATAGTTCCTTGATAATGTGAGTAGTCACGAAAGCGCTTGGAATTTCTCTATTTTTTCAGAGTGGTTGTTTTGCATATATATATATATATATATATATATATATATATATATATATATATATATATATAATATATATATATATATATATATAATATATATATTATATATATATATTATATATATATATGTAAAAGAGAATGAGAGAGAAAGAGAGAAAGAGAGAGAGAGAGAGAGAGAGAGAGAGAGAGAGAGAGAGAGAGACAGAGAGACAGAGAGACAGAGACAGAGACAGAGAAACTCGTACACACACAAACGCATACACACACACACACACCGAGACAGAAAGAGACAGAGATGATGAACAGAGAAAGTGAACAACTGGAGAGTGTATGAGAGGGTAAATATAAGTGTTCTCCCCGGGGTTGATGCTGGCTAGCTACCCCTTGGGAGGGAAAGAATATTTCGCCGCAATTTTATGCGTTTTAAATGGATCTCCATAAAATAGAACTCCACAGGGATGGAAGTAGAGGGGATGGGGTGGTTAGTGATGGAGGAGGTAGGGAAAAAAAAAGAGTAGAGGGAAAAATGAATAAAGATGGGAAGGAAGGATATATGCTTACAGCGGTCTAAGAATAGTGAGGGCCAGGCAAGAGCAGAGGATGCAAGAGCAGGTAAACTTTATGCTCCGGGATAACCACAAAGGTTACACAACGCAGTCAATACTAAAGCCGGCTTACATGGGGGAGTTTTATCGTAGTTTCTGGTCTTATCTTTGGTGGAGCGACGGAAGGGATGGGAAAGAGAAGAATTTTTCAAAGTTTAGTGTTATCGAATGCGCTGTTATGATGTTTGTGATTTTTATGTTGTTTGGAAGGAAGTTGGAAGATTACCCTCACACACCCCTCAGATCATTCAACTCTCCTGACTATAATTTTTTCTTTTATAATCACACACACAAATATTTAGGCTAAAACCATATTAAAAATATAAACCCATATTAAATCCAACAAGGAATTATTAGAATACATTATAAAATGACAAAAATTAAAATAACGCACAATAACAAACACAAGCAATAAATGCCATCAAGTTGAACATCCCACATCGTTAAAAAATTGTCGCCAACATTCTAAGACTCGAAAATTTGCCTGAAGTCCCTAAAGCACTCTGGTATTCAAAAAAAAAAAAAAATAATAGTAAAAAAGGCTGAGATCACGAGCAAGAGGTTGCAATGAGCTTCAGAGTCAACAGCTCAGTACAAGTCGCTTAGGTAGGAGCTGAAACGCCTGTTTTTTTGTGAGTGAAGTTCTTAACATGACTCACGAAATCGTAATGACACGATTACAAACAAACCATTCCACGGGAGGCTAACACGTCGGTCTGGAGTTTTGAGACACTCTGATCGCGAGTTCTAACCCCACCCGTGGTATGGTTTGAAGTTTTTAGAAAAGAGAAGATTCTTTCGGTAATATGTTAGGAGTGTTAATCTATCTTCTTTCATTATCTTTCTAATTTAATTTCTTTCAGTCTTTCTTTTACTCGTAATTTTCTCTCCCTCCCTCTTATCCTATATAGATTCTGTTTCTCTTATATGCTCTGATTTCTTATACTCTCCCTTTAAATCGTCTTCAATACAGGTGCACGTTGTCGTGCAAACAAACTTAAGAAACTGCGCATTTCAGAGGCGGCATTGCAGACTAGGGGAGCGACCGCGAGAAGCAGGTTGGGGCGGTTGGCAGGCAGGCGCTTGTGGCATGCAGGGGCGGCAGGCAGGTAGGCACATGCCAACACTTGTGACACGCATGGCAGGCAGGCAGGAGCGGCAGGCTGGAGAATGAGGCTGGGGCGGCAGGCTGGAGAATGAGGCTGGGGCGGCAGGCAGGTACTTGCGGCAGGTAGGGGCGACAGACAGGCAAGAGGCATTAAGTTAAATTTGTGCGAGTGAGAGCTTCTTCAGACGACTATCTTCTCAGGGGATAGTGTCAGCATGCTGTTCAGGTAGTGTCAGCCAGCGTTACTAGGCAGGAAGCGGAGGTGGAACCAGGTTAAGCAGCTGAGATACAATATGTTCCGAATTTGCAAATTTTCATAAAGTAGAAAATATTGTAAAAGGTTTCAAATGGCGTGACTGTGCCTGAATTTCGATATCTTTCGTCCGAAAAAGAAAAAAAAAACCTTATTCAGGTTAAAAAATAGTGCCCAGTTGAGATTTCTTCTGGCAAAATGAAATTTTCCTGATCCAAAAAGCACAAATAACACTTTCTCTGACCCTTTGCAAATGGCCCTTTCTCAGTCTCGAAAGGAATGACACTTCCTCAACCGTAAACTGTAACCAGAGGTGTTTCAGTCGCTGCACAATCCAAGAAAAGTATCCCCTTAACCCATAAAACCATTCCCCATTCTCTATATGAAAGGACACAAAAGAAATATAGTGCTGCATAAGTGTCTAATGTAGTTAAATATCAGCTAAATGATTTCAAGTCAATCAGAAAAGGCATTCATAAGTAGTTACATGGAAACCAATATCCTTTTTCAATGTAAACTGACAAATTAGCATCTGCACTACTCAAAGCCAATTCGAACCTTCTACAAAGAAAAATGCACCGACTTGGAAAGTTCAAGATCAGTCAGAAGAGGCAGTTTCTAATTATCGCACAACTTGGATGAGGTGTTCACAAATTATGGCACGAAAACAAATATGTCAGTTTTCCTCAATATGAATAAGATTGGCAAATTGGTACGTACACAGCACAAAATTAACAAAATCACCGGTTTTCAAGACTTGAAATCGATCGAAAGATCATTCTTCAGTTATTTCATGAAATCCCATTTTAAAATTAAAAAAGAGTAAGTTACACAGCTCAAATCCAGTGTGAATCTTTCTTTGAGCAAAACTCACCAATGTTTAAAGTATCTTGCCGATCAGAAGAGCTATTTACTAGTTATTGTGAAGAATTCAACAATTACAAGTCTGTTAAATTGGCTATTTGCATTTACAACTAAAACTCATAAGGTATTGTGCTACCTGAAAGATACTACATCAGCAATTAAAGACTGAATCCGTTCAGAGGAGAAATACTCATCATATGTTACAGGCCAAATAGAAAACAATTTTAAATGTAAACTTGTAAATTGGCTCACGAAATCGTAATAACAACATGACTGCAAACAAACTAGGGTACGGGTGGGGTTAGAACCCATGGCAAGTGAGTCGTGAAACTCCAGGCCAGTGCGTAAGCCACTGGGTCAGCTGGCTGGATGAATCTTATTGTAACCAGCTGGCCCAATGGCTTACACACTGGCCTGGAGTTTTACATCTCACTTGCCATGGCTCCCAAACACTGCAATAACAATCCCAATCTTCGTCTAGGTAGGATGCACCAGTGTTGGAAGTTTGAAGACAATCAGAACATGCGTTAAGTTATCTCACATAAACCAACAATGAATGTACACCTGTACATGCTGGTTAATGCCTGAACCTCTCTAATTTCAGTATTCAATTGGTGAAAGTTGGAATCCTATCGGATGAGGCTTTCTCAGGTTATAAATGAAAACATTGAATGAAGATAGAAAAATCGATCAACTAGAGGTGAGGTCAGGTAAGATTTGTCAAGAAACAGGACAAGTGTTTCCTGACGAGGATCTTAGTCATGTGAGGACCCGCAGCTGGAGCTTTTGGTCATCTGACCGAGGCCGTTCGCTGGATAACCGTTCCACCTCTTTAAAAATTTTGGTTATTACTATAACCATTTATTTTAATCTGTTATTAGTGGCATATCTTTTAAGGGATACCTAAAAATTGCCAAAGCCACTGCCCCAAAGTGGTACAATATTTCTTGTGCTAATAAAAAAATGTAGCAATAGTTCCTCTTCTGTAATAAAGTTGGTAGAATTACCGACAATATGTAAAGTAAAAGGACACAAGTGCAACTAATGTGACATTTTATTGTGGCAACGTTTCGCTCTCCAGGAGCTTTGTCAAGCCATTGGCTTGGGTATTGGCTTGATAAAGCTCCTGGAGAGCGAAACGTTGCCACAATAAAATGTCACATTAGTTGCACTTGTGTCCTTTTACTTTACAGTTCCTCTTCGGTTTCAAAAATAAAGAAAGTGGCTCCTCCCTTGATTAAGAAATTGCGGTATTTGACACTACAATTCGCAAAGAGGAGAAAGAGGAAGACGGTAAAAAAAAAATGAATGCAGTGGAAATGTTTTATGCGTGGTGTTCTTAACAAGGAACTTTTCTCTGACGAGGGAGGATGCCGGAGAGAAAAGATGAGAGATGAAGAGAAATGATGTAGTGGAGGGAAGGAAAATGGGGAAGGAAAGAAAGACGGTTTTGAAGGAAAAAATAAAAAAAAAGGGGAAAGATGAAAGGTGGAAGGAAGGATGGAATGAGAAAAGTAGAGGAAAAAACGGATTTAAGAGGGTGTGAATTATAGCGAGTAAATGTAATGTGTGTGTGTTGTGTGTGTTGTGTGTGTTTTGTGTGTGTGTGTGTATGTGTGTGTGTGTGTGTTTTTTTTGTGTGGTGTGTTTTGTGTGGTGTGTGTGAGAGATGTGATGTGTGCTCGCGTGTGCTAAGAGAGAGAGGGGAGAGAGAGAGAGAGAGAGGAGGGGAGAGAGAGAGGGGGAGAGAAGAGAAGAAAGAGAGAGAGAAAGAGAAAAGAAAAGAAAAAAGAGAGAAAATAGAGTGAGAGAGAAATAGAGGAGAGAGAAAGAAAAGAGAGAAAGGGAGAGAAGAAAAAGAAAGGGAGAGAAGAGAGAGAGAGAGAGAGAAACGACAAATAAATCTTTCGCTGGCACGTGAAAATTGGTCATTAAAGAAGTGGATTAGTGTATATACCGAGTGGTGGAAAGGAGAGAGAGAAGGGGATGAGGAGAAAGGATACACTAGGACAGAGTGCAAGAGGGAGGGAGCAAAGAGCGGAGACGGCAGAGGGTGATAAGTACACAGGGTTGATTTGTTTGGGTTTTTAATTCTCTGGCATCGCAAAATCATTTAACCACACAAGGGAGAAGGAAAGAAGGGAGAGGACGAATAGTGGAGTGAAGAAAGGGAAACCAAAGGAAATGAAGTAAGACTATTTTATTTTATTTACAAAACATTGGAACCGGTTGGGTAATCAAATCCCTAAACTTTTACCTCTTTCTAAATTAGCAAATTTACACTGCGGTACAATCATTAACTTGCTACACTGTCAAATTACGAAAATCATAATCACAAAGGAGTTAAAGCTTTTCCAGGTAAATTTTTAATATTCGAAAATCTTGATCCATTAGCTGATTGGCGTTAGTGACCATGTGTATTAACAAATTAAAGCGAAAGGTCGAAATATCCCAGGTATTTACGCCGAAAGAGTTGCTGAGCTCTCAGACAAGCACCCTGTGGGAAGACTGACACCTACCAGTGAAGAAGTCTATCCTTAGGCAAGAGCCGCTCAAACTTCGAAGGTTATGAAGTGGGACGAGAAAAGGATGGAATTTCATCCTCGGAAAGGGTGGTTCTCACCCATATTATTTTCATGAGAAATTGCTAAGTTCATACCCATGGGGAAGAGGGAAGCCCTTATTATTGTGAAAGAGGGAAAAAAATTATAGAGGGAGCTGGGCGAGAAAATACTGATAGACGGAGAAATGAAGGACAGAGAGAGAGAGAGAGAGAGAGAGAGAGAGAGAGAGAGAGAGAGAGGAGAGAGAGAGAGAGAGAGAGAGAGAAACTTCAAGCACTGGGAATTGCAGGCTCTACGCTGTCTCCTCAGTGATTACCTTCATGGTAGATCTCTAAGTGTAGTTCTCAATGGAACGGAATCAGCAAGACATCCTATTGGGGAAAATGTTCCACAAGGAAGCGTGCTGGGACCATTGTTATGGAATGTCTACTTCAACGACCTTCTTCATCTCATCCCAGAATCACATGCATATGCAGACGACGCACACTGACATTCACTTATCCAAGAGAAGAAAATCCCAGCTGCTCTAAGCTACATCAATCACCAGCTGAGAGCTATATCAGCTTGGGGAAATAGATGGCATTAATATTTGCACCTGAGAAAACGCAAATGATGATCGTCTCTAGGCACCATGATGGAAAAATGCTGGGGGCAGTAGTAAGGATGAATGGGAGGGTGTTGGCACCTGGAGAAGTTGATATCCTTGGGGTGAAATTTGACTCCAAACTAACCGTGAAGAACCATGTTGTAAATCTTGCAAACAAGGCAGCGGGAAGCTTACAGCACTTCGCCGTATCTCGCATCTACTTGACAGTAGGGTTTGCAAGATTCTGTACGAGGCACAAGTACGCTCGCACCTTGAATATCCCTCCACTTTCTTGGTTTGTCCTGCCCCCCCCCTCATCTACGACTGCTTGACAGAGTAGAGAACAGGCAAGACGTCTCATCTCTCGCCTGACCCATCCTGGATAGATCTGTCATTTCAGCAGAGCCTTCAACATAGGAGGGATGTGGGTTGGCCTTACTGTTATGTACAAGGCCAATATTGTACAAAGTACCACACTTGGATCCACTTCGAGGGACAGCGTGAAACAAGTTTTTTATTCCACAAGACGGCAGAAAGCAGCAACTTCACTCTGACTGTCCCCTTTCCCTCCAGAACTTCACTCCATCTGAGATCCTATATACCCAGGATGACTCGAGTATGGAACACATTCGAACAGCATAATGATGTCAATGAGATAAAGTCAGTTGATAACATGAAAATGCTGGCCCACAGATGGCTCCAACTTCATTCTGTTCCCTACTTGTATGTCTCATAACAATAAAAATGCTTTCAAATGAGCTGATGTAGGTAACAGCTCTTAGCTTGCCATTAAAGTTAGAATCCTTAACATGTAAATAGCTTGTCAATAGAGCTAGGGATCCTTAACCTTGTCAAACCCTGTGTAAAAGAGAGAGAGAGAGAGAGAGAGAGAGACGTAAGATAGCGTGGGTGGTAGTGGAGCCAATGGTGGCGCTGTTCAACATGCTTCATCTATCGGTTATCGCCAGGGTAGGTGAGACTGGGTTCTCCATTGACGTTCATGAAAGATTACTAGTCCGACTATGTCGCAAACTACATAGCATATTTCCGTTGCCGCTGATAGTGCAGGGAAGCCTCTGGTGGCTATCCTTGCTTGTACACAAGGAAGGATAGTGAAGTTTGAAGCATCTGTGTTGAGTCTCACACAAGAATTCCCACTCGGTCTCTGATAACTTCCTACTCCCACCTTCCACACCTTTATCACTGCTTCAGAAATTCTCAGAGCCTTTCTTTGTGTTTAACTGTGTTTGTTCTTGAAGAAATGCATAGGGGCAGAGAAAGCATTTTTAGTGGCAACGTTTCGGTCTGCGTTCAGCTTTATCAAATAAATCAACTGCCTACAGCTCTACTTGTAGTGAAACGTCGTCACAGTAAAAACCTGACTGTACCCGAGTCTTATTCTTGAATACTGTGGGCAGTACACCTTCGTATCAAGTGTTATACCTTCACTGAAAATACTTACTTCTTTATATAAAACTCTTAACGAGTTCGCATTACATACTGCGCTCATTGTTCAGTAAAAGTGATTATTTTTTATATTAAGGGCTGCAAAATATATAGTTATGTGAAACGTTAAACCTTTGTGAGTCATTCAGCACAAATTGTGGTGGAGGCGTATCCTCCTAATTAATGTTGTTATATCAGTTTGGAAAATATCGTTTAGTGTGTGACTGACACTGGAATGAAAACATGACGGACGGTTTATTTTGACCTGCGCTCTGTAGGTTCCGTTTCTTATTACCTTAAGATATTATTGCATTTATTAGATTTATAACTCGTTAAATTATGGCTAGAGTCGACACTCAGACCTAATTATGTATAATACAGTATATACAGAAATTTTTTTAAAATCGTATGCGATGAACCGACGTCTGCTACACGCTTTACAGCGTGTTACTAATGCAGTGGTTTTCACTTATACCCATTCTTTATATATTCAGGTTTCCTACAAAAATTATATTCACTACTCAGTATAAGTTAAGGACGAAAATATGTTAATATATGATAGTGTAAACATGTTATTAGGCTTTGATATGTAATTGAAAGTGAAAAAAAGGGCAATGTTTCACTTTACAGCAATTTTCGCTTTACAGCGGTAGCCTGGAACCTAACCTGTTGCATAAGCGGGGACCGCCTACAGTAGGACGGGTTGCCTATCTTGTAGAGTAATGCTCATTCGGAGACCGACCCACGCTTAGCGAACAGTGGATAGTCTCTCCAGAACTCATAGTAGTGACTGACCCCCATATTAATATGCATATACATTTTATTAGTTTTCTTTTAGTTGATCTTATATATTCCAAAGTATGTAGATTCGCATTGAGTTTCTTGGGTGGTGGTTCAACGCCTTCCTCCAGAATAATATAGTGTCTTCACTTTCCTCAAGACTAGTTCATCCTCCATCTCTCCCGTCTTCAACAGCACGTCGCTTCCTTGGATTCTGCAGCTTGCTCAGTATCTGGATTTGAGTCAAGTCCCTCAGCTGGTTTAGATGTATATTGGTAGTGTGTCAGGGGAAATATATGTAAGGGTTCCAAATGTTACATTGCTGTCGATCGTACAGACAATTTCACTTTCCTTGGTAGACGTTTAGCCGAAATAATGGTAAGAGTGCACAATTGTGAAAAATTGGCATTAACTAGAATTTATTAACATAATACGTATAATAGGCATCACATTTATGTGTGCGTGTATTATGTGTATTTTCGCTTGCCGAATAAGGCAAGCGAAAATTTGTGTGCGCAACAATTTCGCAAAAATCACCTGAACTTAATGAAAAAAATATATTTAATTGTGTTTGTTTATTATTAAATTACTGTAACTTATCTAAGGAAAGTTTTCTAAGGTTCTTTTGTTACAAAATTATTAATTTTTACATTAACATAAATGAAAAAAAAATTATATCTTTAAACCTA
>NC_069418.1:34960603-34970603 GCF_026875155.1 Cherax quadricarinatus | reverse complement strand
CTTTCCGATCACCCTGAGATTCAAGAAATAGTTCCTAACATCTCTGTGGCTCCTCACTTCTTTAATGTCCGGGTATCAGTGTCCCACCTCTCACACTACCCCTATCTACCCTATTACTTCCTCCGAGTATTTTTTGCTTTATGTCTTTCCTGGTTTCTCTCTCCTCCAGTGTTATTCGATATTATTCCGCTAGCCTTTCCTCGTAGTTCGTGTCCCTTTGTTCTGGAACTAGTCATGTTGAATTCCGCTGTACCTTCTCCACCTGCTTAACATGCTTGATTAAGATTTGGTGAAAATGCATACTCCATGATAGGCGTGAATTGTGTTCTCTAAAAGGCTCAAATGATTCCTGAAGACCACTCTTAGATTTGTCATATGAGTATTGACTGCAGAGCTCATTCGGTTGATGTGAGGCTATGGCGATATGCTAGGCGTTATGCTCGCCCCTAAATCTTTCGCTCTGAGTGTGGTCTGCAGCTCCTGTTTATGTATGCTGTTCTGTGTAACTGACTCCATCCCCAATTTTCATAACCTTGCATTTGCTTGGTTAGAATTCATGCAACCAGTTATCTAACCAATTCTGCAGTACTCACCTATTTGTACTCACCTATTTGTGGTTGCAGGGGTCTAGTCATAGCTCCTGGCCCCGCCTATTCACTGATTGCTACTAGGTCCTCTCTCTCCCTGCTCCATGAGCTTAATCATACCTCGCCTTAAAACTATGTATGGTTCCCGCCTCCACTACTTCACTTTCTAGGCTATTCCATGGCTTGACTACTCTATGACTGAAGAAATACTTCCTAACATCCCTTTGATTCAACTGAGTCTTCAACTTTCAATTGTGACCTCTTGTGTCTGTGTCCCATCTCTGGAACATCCCGTCTTTGTCCACCTCGTCTATTCCGCGCAGTATTTTATATGTCGTTATCATGTCTCCCATGACCCTCCTGGCCTTCAGTGTCGTCAGGCCGATTTCACTCAACCTTTCTTCGTAGGACAATCCCCGTAGCTCTGAGACTAGTCTTGTTGCAAACTTTTGCACTTTCTCTAATTTCTTGACGTGCTTGACTAGGTGTGGATTACAAACTGGTGCTGCATACTCCAGTATGGGCCTGACGTAAATGGTATACAGAGTCTTGAACGAATCCTTACTGAGGTATCGGAACGCTATCCGTAGGTTTGCCAGGCGCCCGTATGCTGCAGCAGTTATCTGATTGATGTGCGCCTCAGGAGATATGCTCGGTGTTATACTCACCCCCAGATCTTTTTCCTTGAGTGAAGTTTGCAGACTTTGGCCATCTAAACTATATTGTGTCTGCGGTCTTCTTTGCCCTTCCCTAATCTTCATGACTTTGCATTTGGCAGGGTTAAACTCAAGGAGCCAGTTGCTGAACCAGGCTTGTAGCCTGTCCAGGTCTCTTTGTAGTCCTGCCTGATCCTCATCCGATTTGATTCTTCTCATTAACTTCACATCATCCGCAAACAAGGACACAAGGACACTTCCCTTCCGTTATGTCATTCACATATACCAAGAACAGCACAGGTCCTAGGACTGACCCCTGTGGAACCCCGCTTGTCACAGGCGCCCACTCTGACACCTCGTCACGTACCATGACTCGTTGTTGCCTCCCTGTCAGGTATTCTCTGATCCATTGCAGTGCCTTTCCTGTTATGTGTGCCTGATCCTCTAGCTTTTGCAGTAACCTCTTGTGAGGAACTGTGACGAATGCCTTCTTGCAGTCCAAAAAAATGCAGTCGATCCACCCCTCTCTCTCTTGTCTTACTTCTGTCACCTTTTCATAAAACTCTAGTAGGTTTGTGACACAGGATTTTTCCTCCCTGAAACCATGCTGGTTGTCAATTATACACTTGTTTCTTTCCAGGTGCTCCACCACTCTCCTCCTGATGATCTTCTCCATGACCTTGCATACGTTAGTGATACAGGTCTGTAGTTTAGTGCCTCATGTCTGTCTCCCTTTTTAAAAATTGGGACTACATTTGCCATCTTCCATACCTCGGGGAGTTGCCCAGTTTCAAATGATGTGTTGAAGATCTTTGTTAATGGTACACACAATATCTCTGCTCCCTCTTTAAGGACCCACGGAGAGATGTTGTCTGGTCCCACCGCCTTTGAGGTGTCAAGTTCGCATAGCAGCTTCTTCACCACCTCCTTGGTTATATGTACCTCATCCAGCACTTGCTGGTGCACCCCCCTGCTCTGATTTCCTGGAATCCTACTGGTTTCCACTCTAAATACTTCTTTAAATCTCGTGTTGAGCTCCTGACATACCTCCCGGTCGTTTCTTGTGAATTCCCCATCACCCTTCCTCAGTCTGATTACCTGGTCCTTGACTGTTGTTTTCCTCCTGATGTGGCTGTACAACAGCTTCGGGTTAGTCTTGACTTTCGATGCTATGTCATTTTCGTATTGCCGCTGAGCCTCCCTTCTTATCTGTGCATATTCGTTTCTGGCTCTTCGGCTAATCTCTTTATTTTCCTGAGTTCTCTGTCTTCTGTACCTTTTCCATTCTCTAGTACACCTAGTTTTTGCCTCCCTACACCTTTGGGTGAACCAAGGACTCGTTCTGTTCTTCCCATTATTTCTGTGTCCCTTGGGAACAAACCTCTCCTCTGCCTACTTGCATTTTGTTGCGACATAGTCCATCATTTCTTGTACTGGTTTTCCTGTCAGTTCCCTCTCCCACTGAATGTCTTGAAAGAAGTTCCTCAAGCCTGAGTAGTTCCCCCTTTTGTAGTTTGTTTTTTTCCACCCTATTCCTGCTGCTCTCTCCACTTGGAGCTCAACTATGTAGTCGAAGCACAAAACCACATGATCACTAGCTCCCAGGGGCCTTTCATACATGATATCCTCGATGTCAGAACTACTCAAGGTGAATACAAGGTCCAGTCTTGCTGGTTCATCCTCTCCTCTCTCTCTCTGGTAGTGTCTCTAACGTGTTGATGCATGAGGTTTTCCAGTATCACATCCATCATCTTGGCTCTCCATGTTTCGGGACCCCTATGGGGCTCCAGGTTTTCCCAGTCAATCTCCTTGTGATTGAAATCACCCATAACTAGTAACTTTGCTCCCCCCATGTGTGCTCTCCTGGCCACCTCGGCTAGTGTGTCGACCATTGCTCTGTTGCTCTCATCGTATTCTTCTCTTGGCCTCCTGCAGTTCTGTGGTGGGTTGTACATTACTGCAATTATCACCTTATGTCCCTCAGACTGGATTGTTCCTACTAAGTAGTCCCTTTCGTCCTTTTCTCAAACCCCCACTGGTTTTTAATGAGCAGTGCAACTCCTCCTCCCCCTCTCCTCCCTCTGTCTTTCCTGAGGATTTGATATCCGGATGGAAAGATTGAATCTGTTATTATTCTGGTGAGTTTTGTTTCTGTGAGTGTGTGTGTGTGTGTGTGTGTGTGTGTGTGTGTGTGTGTTTGCGCGCGCGCGCGTCAGCGCGCAAAGAAAATTTATCTGTATTTCAAATATTTGAGCAATAAATTAATAAATCTACGGGAACATCCAACCAAACTTCAGTTTGCCTTTTATGGCTTTTCTTCCACGAGTTTTTGAAAATGTAATTACTTCACTTTTCTCGGGAAGAGGATGAACCCTGTGTTCTAATACTTGACTTTCGAGAAACATACTTGCATCTTTAAAAAGATACACCTAGGTCAATTTATTTTATAAAACACTTTATTCACCTAACCTAAATTCTACATAGACTATGTTAAAATCCAGTTAATCAATATCATTCCTGGTTTGTTTAATTCTTGTTATCATTCAAATTGTTATTGCTTTCACCAATTTATGCTCAATAAGTGATAACCACTGCAAACACTAACAAATTGTCTAACAAAAATAATCTAGATTGCTGGAGTTAACATCAAGTAACATCCAAGTAAACCAACTAAATCTCAAAAAAATGTCTGTAGCTATAAATTAATATATAAGATTGCCTAAAATGCTGTGTATGATGAGGGAATTTACAGAAAGTATGCCAGAAATGTCAACTATACCTGTATTTTTTATCATTATCATTATAATCTAATCAACCTAATTTAACAACGTTTGTATAAAATTCATAAGCAAAAATATTTAGAAATCTGATTTTGTTATAATGCTTTAAGTACTTACGTGACTTATGTCTGGTGGCTAGGCTAGAATGTTGTACTTGGTTTTATAAGTTACATTGCAACATACGCATAAGTTGAATAACCAGCATACAAATCCAAGGAGAGAGTGGGATGAGTGGGAAGATATATATAGGCTTGATCCCAGAAAGAGAGAGCCCTAGTCTCTTGAATCCTTCAGCAGCATTAAGGCATTCTCTTGAAGGGGCTATCTGTGAGAGACTATTTACGTTTTGAAAATCATTACTAATACACATTCTGCCTGATTTATTTCTCTTAAGTTGGGGACCATGAAGCAGGTGGTCATCATCTCCATTTTTTTTACAGGACAAAACAACAACATTCTCTTACGTCATGAAATATATTCTTGTACAGCACAAACATGGAGGTGACAAGTGTCACTTAAAACACACCATAAATGGCCGCCTTTCATGTTGTATTTTTCTAAATGATTGATCCACTCATTCTAAAACGTCAGCATAACCTAATATTCTTCTACCAGATTTTTGTCTTATTACGTATCACATTACTCATTTTGTTTTACAGTGTTGATGAATCAGTTAAGGAAACATATTTATCAATTATCTAGCTTTAAAATATTATCATTATAAACAGCCATGACGTCTGTAGATTTGTCATTTATCCTTATTTTACTACGCAAGTTTACTAACGCCGTTCCCAGAGTAAATTTTTTAACGATTCCCATAACTAAATATATTGACTTCTTCATTTTAAATTGTCTTAGGTTACGGTCGATTACTTAATGTAAAGCTTGTTTAACCACAAATAAGCAAACTAAAAAAAAAAAAAAAAAAAAAAAAAAAAGAAACCAGTCCCAATAGGTACGGAAATTCAGTGTTTCAACGCTCAAAATCTTCGGGGTTATCCCTTCTGGTGCGAGAATGGGCTGGTGCTTGTGAAAATCGAACAGTTTTGACATTTGTAGATGTCATATTACGATATTTGTCCATTTTCCGATATTTGCATCACTTTCCAACACCACATAAAAAATATTTACATCAACAGCCGCTTTCCTATCAACCGTTGTTTCTCCAGACATGGTTTCTTAATCATAAAATGAATAGATCAGTGATTAAGCAACCGCTGGTTTACCTACGCAGGGTATCAATGATTAACCAATCACTGGTATACCAGTGCTTGGTACCGGTGCTGAGTATCAATAACTGACCAATCGCCAGTGTAGTGGATTTACCCGTTGTGTCGTGTGACTATGAATGACCTCACTGGACCGATTTGCTGAGTAAATATTAAAACGTCCATCTCATCAACCGTATACATCGTCTCCTACACACTAGAGGGATAGTAAGATCGTTTACTATATGCTGTGTACTTATTTAGGCTATGTTGTTACCTATAGTGTGATTAGAGCGCATAAGACAGACGCGTTTGTTGAAAAATGACCAAGGCTTGCAGAACAAACCTTTATTTAGACTTCTAGCTTTAAGTAGAGATGTTTCAAGTTCTACTTTCAGAAAGCTCTGTTTCGAGTAAAACACTGTTTAAATAAACGCTTTTTGTGCATATTTTTATCTGTCTACAGCATTTGTATTTTTAGCCTTCTCTTCTATGAATACTGTCAATGTTTTACATTCCAACCTTAGATTCCGATCGTAAAAATATCGTTTGTTGGAACAAATTTACACAATATTTTTTAACTACATCACTAAAAACATTACTAATCACTCCAGATTAAAAAAGAAAAACGTACAACTGTGTAGCGCAGAGTTCAGAAACGAAATATTTGTAAATCGTAGTGATTAAAATTCTCTATCCTATAAAAATCATTATTAAATATAGAACTTTAGACATACTTGAGTATTTACTGTGTGTTTACAAGGGATCATGGTGTGTGATCACGCCAACGGTAGTATTCTTTTTTCGATTATGCTGCGAGGACGAAAGGCGTGTGTTGCCACGCATGCATGCTCCATGACAGCTACACAAGCACCTCTGGAAAGTCTTGCTTGCTCTGCACTTCTCCCAAGCGCTTGAAGACGCTGATTAAGTAAACACGATCCTTGCGCTGTCTAACTGGACCGTATACAGTTACACTCTATGTAAAAATGAATCTGAAACTGAATAATATGAAGAGATATACAAGTTAACTGTGAACAAAATGTCTGTGCGCATAATAAATATAAAGCATTAGTTATCTTGTTTTAGAAGTAGAATTTGCAATTTAAGAGCTGCTAGCCAACCCGAAAACCTTTAAAAATAACTCCTTCTAAACGTTTACTATCACCCTACTCTCCCATCCCCCAAGAATCTAACCCACAACAGCCAGTCGGTTATACCCAGGTTAGCCGACTGGCTGTTGAACAATGAGCAAAATAATTCCCCCACGTCTCCTCTCGTCCTGGACCGAAGCCAGATCCTTCGGTTCTTAGACGAAGAAGTTTCTATTAAGCTACGAACCACCTTGTGTATGGGAGTCGCTATTTTGTCTTTAGTAGTTTACAAGAAGGATCTTAAACGATCTTGATAACCACGGTCATGGTAACCAAAACGTTAGACCTACAGAGTAGGCTTCATCAGTCGGATACAGAAATGGATAATAGGAGACAGCAGAAGAGGAGAGGGAAAGATGATGCTTAATCCATCAGTCTTGAAGGAGCTTTGAAGGAGTCGTGGTCAGCTTCATTGTCTTGAACAATATATCAGATAAACCCCATTAAAATAATGTATTCTATACTGACAAGTAAACATTCTATATCATTTCATACAATTATACAGATACTTGTGTGACTTTATCTACATGTCGGTATTGTATGCTAATATTTTATGGATACATTAGCAGTCATAATGAGCATACGATGACATGGAACTCGCCCACATCACAAGCAACGCCAATGAAAGCAATAGAAATCCGCAATAATTTTGGTTATTAAGCCCTTCGAAGAAGGGCCCTGATGCTGGTGATGGGATCTTGATCCAAGAAATAAAAGCAACCCTTCCCTTCGTGGGATCAAAAATGATTACCTCCCATTCCCCCAGGAGCTATATAATCACCGCGGGTTTAGCTCTTCCCCCATTAATATGTAATTTGGCTCCTAAGCATCCAGCAAGCTTGTTTTTTTTTCTCTTAGTCTAATCATCTAACAGCTAATGGGGAATGGGGGGTTAGTGTGGGTCGATGAAAGGACAGAGTCTAAATTCCTTGAATCAAGAGACCTTCGCTAGCATCCAGGCACACCACTGATGGTCATTATATTATGAACTCTGTGTGTGTTTATATTCTATATATTATATATATATATATATAACACTTATATATATATATATTATTTATATATAATATATATATTATATATATACTGTGAAGCACTAAAAACCCATTTGGGTGAGCCTGGGCCAAGAATGATGAAGGTTCGATAACACGTCCTCAGTTTGCGTCCCATCATGTTACTCAACTGTCTGTTGCTAGTACTGACCGAAAAGCTACTTTGCGACAGAAAAGGAAGTAATTCAGGATTCAGGAGAACTATGGTGAAGGTAGCCTTATAGTCCCTCTTCCACTGTGTTGGGGCTTTACTATCCTTAGAAATGGTAAATCCCTAGTAATTTTTGTACCAGTAGTTACAGTTCTGCTGGAACGAAACCTTGGAGATCACGTAGTTGGTGAGCACACAGGTGCTTGACGTTTTCCTTATTGCCTTACTGAGGACTCTAAGCTCAGATATTTCATAACATGATGTACGAAGTCAAATGTATGTTGGAATATTACAGGGAAACAACAAGCCTTTGTTTCCACCATGTAACTGCCATATTAAATATGGTTGCAGCAACACACAACTGATGTACTTAATTTTAGTAAAACGGGAGAGAGAGAGAGAGAGAGAGAGAGAGAGAGATGAGGAGACTGTGAAGAGAGAGAGAGAGAAATTTTTTCCCGAGCAAGGAAAGCAATGAAATATATTCGTATATGAAAGATATTTACTGACACATTAAGCAGGAAATATATTACTGGCAATAGTGAAGTGAAAGAATTAGATAGAAAGACTGAAGTTAAACAGGACGAAAATTTTCGATTTTACTAAGAGAAGCAAATTTACTGGACAGCGCCACTCCTGAAAGTGAAAATACCGCCAATTACCAGCGCACTTTAGCTCAAGTAGTTGACTAATTGGAGTTGTGAACCGTATGGGTGGTAGTTTCAATATGCTGCTTTCACGACTACAGTACAATTATGAAAATAAAATTGGATGTAGCGGGTGTGGAGGTGTCGAGTTACAGTGGCAAGGCTGAATGACTCACGAAATCGTAATAACACGATTGCAAACAAACCACGAAACTGGCGAGATGTCCAATCCTATGCAAATGTGGACTGAGTGGTTAGCAGGACCACAGGTGTCCAAGGGTAACCGCTGAAGTTCCCTGCGGTTATTACAGCGAGGTGACAACGGTCTCTAGACCTTTGTGTCCTTCAGTTTCGGCCGATAATGCTGAAGAGATAAATAAATACACAGGCGAAGCACGACATGTGCAAGAAAGAGGGTAGGGTAGGGTCACTACTGGGATGGAGAGAGTGGGAGGAGAAGGACAGGGGGGAAGAGCAGGAAAGGAAGAGTGGTAGAGGAGGATGAGCATGAGCTCCCATTTCGTGCTCTAGTCAAGTACAGGACAAGGCTATTCATGAGCTGATACTAATCTAGTTAAAAAATAAGATTATACTCCAGGACATTAAGGGGTAGGAGAAATAGTGCTGTTAATGAGGAAAAAAAAAGACTTTTGACGAAGAAAACCCTTCAATTCTTGGGGGTTTTATATTTTTTTAAGGCTACACATCCTTTACCCTAGAGGAAATATATTTATAATGTATAGAATATATATATATATATTATATATATATATTATATATACATTTGTATATATATATATATATATATATATATTATATATAAAAAAATATATACATTTTATATATATATATTATACATTATATATATATATATATATGATATATATATATATATATACATGTAACTTATATATATATATATTATATATATATATATATAATGTATATATATATAATGTTATTTATATATGTATATATTATATATACAGTATATGCATACATGTTATATATATACATGTATATATAATAATATTAATATATATACATTATATATATATATATAGTATTATTATTCCATGTAATAAATATATATATATATATATATATAATATGTGTTATATTCTATATGTATATATTCTAATATATATATCTTTATATATATTAGAATATTATATATATTACATGTATATATATAGTATACATGTTATATATATATATTTATATATATATTTATATGTATATTAAATATATATATTACATGTATATATATATATATATATATATAATATATATTGTATATATTATATATGTATAATATATATATTATATATATATAAAATGTAATATTATATATATATATTTATACATTGTATATATATATGAATTATATATATATATTATTATATATATATATCTATACATGTATATATATATTATGCCTGTATATATTATACATGTATATATATATATACTATATTATATATAATATATTTTTTAAATTTAAATATAATATATATATAATTATATATATAATATATATGTCTATATATATTATATATATATATATATTTATATATATACATATATCTAAATATATATACATGTATATTATATATAAATATTATATTATATATATATTCTATATACATAATATACATGTATATTATATAATATATATAATATATATTATATATATACTTGTATATATATATATATTACATATTTACAATTGCATATATATATAATATATACATTATACATGTAT
>NC_069418.1:34918606-34958606 GCF_026875155.1 Cherax quadricarinatus | reverse complement strand
AGAAAGGGGAAACCAAAGGAAATGAAGTAAGACTATTTTATTTTATTTACAAAACATTGGAACCGGTTGGGTATTCAAATCCCTAAACATTTACCTCTTCTAACATTAGCAAATTTACACTGCGGTACAATCATTAACTTGCTACACTGTCAAATTACGAAAATCATAATCACAAAGGAGTTAAAGCTTTTCCAGGTAAATTTTTAATATTCGAAAATCTTGATCCATTAGCTGACTGGCGTTAGTGACCACGTGTATTAACAAATTAAAGCGAAAGGTCGAAATATCCCAGGTATTTACGCCGAAAGAGTTGCTGAGCTCTCAGACAAGCACCCTGTGGGAAGACTGACACCTACCAGTGAAGAAGTCTATCCTTAGGCAAGAGCCGCTCAAACTTCGAAGTTATGAAGTGGGACGAGAAAAGGAGGGAAATTTTTCATTCCTCGGAAAGGGTGGTTCTCCCCCATATTATTTTCATGGAAATTGCAAAGTTCATACCCATGGGGAAGAGTGAAGCCCTTATTATTGTGAAAGAGGGAAAAAAATTATAGAGGGAGCTGGGCGAGAAAATACTGATAGACGGAGAAATGAAGGACAGAGAGAGAGAGAGAGAGAGAGAGAGAGAAAAGGGGAAAAGAGGGGAAAAGAGAGGGGAGAAGAGAGAGAGGGGAGAGAGAAACTTCAAGCACTGGGAAATTTCAGGCTCTACGCTGTCTCCTCAGTGATTTTCCTTCATGGTAAAATCCTAAGTGTAGTTCTCAATGGAACGGAATCGCAAGACATCCTATGGGCAAGTGTTCCACAAGGAAGCGTGCTGGGACCATTGTTATGGAATGTCTACTTCACGACCTTCTTCATCTCATCCCAGAATCACATGCATATGCAGACGACTGCACACGGACATTCACTTATCCAAGAGAAGAAATGCCAGCTGCTCTAAGCTAAAATCAATCACCAGCTGAGAGCTATATCAGCTTGGGGAAATAGATGGCAATTAATATTTGCACCTGAGAAAACGCAAATGATGATCGTCTCTAGGCACCATGATGGTAATGCTGGTGCAGTTAGTAAGGATGAATGGGAGGGTGGTTGGCACCTGGAGAAGTTGATATCCTTGGGGTGAAATTTGACTCCAAACTAACCGTGAAGAACCATGTTTTTAAATCTTGCAAACAAGGCAGCCAGGAAGCTTACAGCACTTCGCCGTATCTCGCATCTACTTGACAGTGGGGGTTTGCAAGATTCTGTACGAGGCACAAGTACGCTCGCACCTTGAATATGCTCCACTTTCTTGGTTTGTCTGCCCCCCCCTCTCATCAAACGACTGCTTGACAGAGTAGAGAACAGAGCAAGACGTCTCATTTTCTCGCCTGGACCCCATCTGGATAGATCTGTCATTTCACCCAGAGCCTTCAACATAGGAGGGATGGGGGTTTGGCCCTTTTACTGTTATGTACAAGGCCAATATTGTCAAAGTACCACACTTGGATCCACTTCGAGGAAGCGTGAAACAAGCTTTATTCCACAAGACGGGCAGAAAGCAGCAACTTCACTCTGACTGTACCCTTCTCCAGAACTTTCACTCCCATCTGAGATCCTATATACCCAGGATGACTCGAGTATGGAACACATTCGGAACAGCATAATGATGTCAATGAGATAAAATCAGTTGATAACAGAAAATGCTGGCCCACAGATGGCTCCAACTTCATTCTGTTCCCTACTTGTATGTCTCATAACAATAAAAATGCTTTCAAATGAGCTGATGTAGGTAACAGCTCTTAGCTTGCCATTAAAGTTAAAGGGAAACCTTAACATGTAAATAGCTGCAATAGAGCTAGGGATCCTTACCTTGTCAAACCCGTTTTAAAAAGAGAGAGAGAGAGAGAGAGAGAGAGACGTAAAATAGCGTGGGTGGAGTGGAGCCAAAGTGGCGCTGTCAACATGCTTCATCTATCGGTTATCGCCAGGGTAGGTGAGACTTTGGGGTTTTCCATTGACGTTCATGAAAGATTCTAGTCGACTAGTCGCCCAAAATACATTTGCATATTTCCGTTGCCGCTGATAGTGCAGGGAAGCCTCTGGTGGCTATCCTTGCTTGTACACAAGGAAGGATAGTGAAGTTTGAAGCATCTGTGTTGAGTCTCACACAAGAATTCCCACTCGGTCTCTGATAACTTCCTACTCCCACCTTCCACACCTTTATCACTGCTTCAGAAATTCTCAGAGCCTTTCTTTGTGTTTAACTGTGGTTTGTTCTTTAAGAAAAGCATAGGGGCAGAGAAACATTTTTAGTGGCAAAAGTTTTTCGGTCTGCGTTCAGCTTTACCCAAATAAATCAACTGCCTACAGCTCTACTTGTAGTGAAACGTCGTCACAGTAAAAACCTGACTGTACCCGAGTCTTATTCTTGAATACTGTGGGCAGTACACCTTCGTATCAAGTGTTATACCTTCACTGAAAATACTTACTTCTTTATATAAAACTCTTAACGAGTTCGCATTACATACGCGCTCATTGTTCAGTAAAGTGATTATTTTTTATATTTAAAGGGGTGCAAAATATATAGTTATGTGAACGTTAAACCTTTGTTGAGTCATTCAGCACAAATTGTGGTGGAGGCGGGATCCCCCTAATTAATGTTGTTATATCAGTTTGGAAAATATCGTTTAGTGTGTGACTGACACTGGAATGAAAACATGACGGACGGTTTTTTTTGACCTGCGCTCTGTAGGTTCCCTTTCTTATTACCTTAAGATATTATTGCATTTATTAGATTTATACTCGTTAAATTAGGGGCAAATTCGACACTAAAGACCAAATTTAAATTTTAAAAAACCAGAATTACAAAAATTTTTTTAAAAAATCGTATGCAAATGAACCGACTTTCTGCAAAAACGCTTTACAGCGTGTTTACTAAGCAGGGGTTTTTCCCACTTAAAACCCTTTCTTTAAAATTCAGGTTTCCTAAAAAAAATTATATTAAAACTACTCAGTATAATTTAAAGGGAAACAAAAATTATTTAATTTTATATAGTGAAAACCTTTTATTAAGGTTTTGGAAAATGAAAGGGAAAATTAAAAAAAAGGGGCAAGGGTTTCATTTTAAAAACAGCAATTTTCGTTTTTAAAAAGCGGTACCCCTGGAACCTAACCTTTTTTCATAAGCGGGGACCCCCCAAACAGTGGGGACGGGTTCCCTATTTGTAGAGAAAAGCCATTCGGAGACCGACCCACGCTTAGCGAACAGTGGATAGTCTCCCAAACCATGTAGTGACTGCCCCCCATATTAATATGCATATACATTTTATTATTTTTTTCCTTTTAGTGACCCCTTAAAATTTTCCCAAAAGTATGAAAGATTCGTTTTTGGTTTTTTTGGGTGGTGGTTAAAACCGCCTTCCCCAGAATAATAAAGTGTCTTTCATTTTCCCAAGATAGTTAAACCCCATCTCCCCCGGGCCCTTCAAACGGGCACTTCGTTTCCCTTGGATTCTGCAGCTTGCTCAGTCCTAAAAATTTAGTCAACCCCTCAGCTGGTTTAGTGTATATTGGTAGTGTGTCAGGGGAAAATTTTATGAAAGGGGTTTCCCAAAAATTTTCATTGCTGTCATCGTAAAAGAAAATTTTCCCTTTTTCCCCTTGGAAAAAACCTTTTAAACCGAAAAAAATGGTAAAGTGCAAAATTGGGAAAAAATTGGCATTAACGGGAAATTTATTAACTTTAATAGGGTAAAAATAGGCATCCCCAAAAAATTTTGTGCTGTATTAGTGTTTTTTTCGTTTGGGCCGAATAAGGAAAGCAAAAAAATTTGTGTGCGCAAAAATTTTTTCGCAAAAATCACCTAAACTTAATGAAAAAATAATTTAATTGTGTTTTTTTATTTTTAAAAATTAACGAAAATTTAAATTAAGGAAAGTTTTCAAAGGTTTCTTTTTTTAACAAAATTTTAATTTTTTTAACCATTCAAATAAATAAAAAAAAAAATTATTTTTTTTAAAAAACCTACAAGAAAAAATTTTAGAAATGCAAAATTTTAAAAAGGGTTCTTGCAAATTGATCTTTTTTACCTATTCGGCACGACTTTACATACAGCATGCAACCCCACAAACCCCCAAACCCACACCACACACACATATATATAAATATATACATATATATATTAAAAATATATTTTTAAACTTACCTAAACTTAAAAAACAAGCGAAATTTAATTTACCGTAACCAACTAAATATTTTTTAGAAAAATTTTAAAATAATTTAATAATAAACAAGAACAATGAATTTTTTAAAATTTTGTTTTGTTGGGTTCAGAATTTTTTGCGAAATTTGATGCAAAAATTTTTCCCCTTTGCCTTATTGGGCAAAAAGAGCGTTCTATTTAAGCCAATATCGCAATTTTTACCTTTTGGGGCACGCCCGTATATAAAAATATAAACATCAATGGATTCTCGAACCCTTAATGTGTGTGGTGTTTTGGTGTGTGTGTGTTTGTGTGGTGTTGTGTGGTTGTGTGTGGGGTGTGTGTGTCTGTGTCTGTTTCTGGTTTTTGTCTGTTTTCTGCCCGGTCTGTCTGTTTTGTCTGTCGTCCTAAAAGATTTTGACTGCAATGAAGCCCGATGTTGTTCAAATTAAACTCAAAACATACATCAAAAAATTTAATTTTTAATAAAAATTGGTAGTGTGAACCAAAAATTTGTATCCTCCTCGCCAGAATGTACCCCTCCTCGCCAAAATTGATCCTCCTCCCAGAATGTACCCTCCTCGCCAGAATTTATCCTCCTCCCCCAGAAGGTAAAAACCCCTCCCCAGAATGTATCCTCCCCCCGCCAAATTTGTTCCTCCTCGCCAGAATGAAATCCCCCTTGCCAAAATGAATCCTCCCCCCCGCCAAAATGAAACCTCCTCGCCAAAAAGAAACTCCTCGCCAGAAGTACCTCCTCGCCGAATGAATCCCCCCTCCCCAGAAGTTCCTCCCGCCAAATGTACCCTTCCCGCCAGAATGAAACCCCCCTCGCCAGAAGTTTCCTCCTCGCCAAAATGAAAACTCCTCGCCAGAATGTATCCTCCCTCGCCAAAGGGACCCTCCTCGCCAAATGTATCCCCCCTCGCCAAAATGTTTCCCCCTCGCCAGAATTATCCTCCCCCCCGCCAGAATGTATTACCTCGCCAGAATGTATCCCCTCGCCAGAATTTTCCTCCCCCCTCGCCAGAATGTACCCTCCTCCCCGGGAATTTTCCCTCCTCGCCAGAATGTATCCTCCCCCCAGAAGTACCCTTTCCTCGCCAGAATGAAATCCCCCGCCGGGAATGTATCCCCCGCCAGAATGTATCCCCCCCTCGCCAAAAATGTATCCCCCTCGCCAAAATGTAAAACCCCTTTCGCCAAAATTGTATCCTCCCCCCAGAAGGGTTATCCCCCCCTCCCCAGAATTTTATCCTCCTCGCCAGAATGTTTACTCCTCGCCGGGAATGAAACCTCCTCCCCAGAAGTACCCCTCCCCCCCCGGAATGAAACCTCCTCGCCAGAATGTATCCTCCTCCCCAGAATTTACCCCTCCTCCCCGGGAATGTACCTCCCGCCAGAATGAATCCTCCTCGCCAAAATGTATCCCCCTCCCCAAAAATGTATCCTCCTCGCCAAAATTTTGGAAACCTCCTCGCCGGAATGTTCCTCCTCCCCCAGAATGTTTCCCCCTCGCCGAATGTATCCCCCTTTCGCCAGAATTTTTATCCTCCTCGCCAAAATGTTTTCCCCCCCTCCTCGCCAGAATGAAATCCCCCTCGCCAAAATTTGTATCCCCCCCTCGCCGGGAATGTTTTCCTCCTCGCCAGAATGTATCCCCCCTCCCCCGAATGTATCCCCCTCGCCAGAATGAAACCTCCTCGCCAAAAAAGGGTATCCTCCTCGCCAGAAGTTTTCCCCCCTCGCCAAAAGTTTGGTATGTTGGTTTGAAGACGCTAAATTTGGTAATTAGAAAAAGGCACTGAACAACATTAAACCCTGGGGGTTTCTCCACGCTAAAGAGGTTTTTAAATTTAATAAGTTTGTGAATAAAGAATGTGGTGTGTGTGTGTGTTGTGTGTGGTGTATGTGTGTTGGTGTGTTGTGTGTTTTGTTGTGTGTGTGTCTGTCTGCCCCTGTCGTCTTTTCTGCTGCGGTGTAATACACCGAAAGAGTAGATTCTTAGCTCCTGGCCCCGTTTTTTTTTAACTTCACTCTTGCTTAAATTCCTCCCTCCTACCCTTTTGTTTTAGGTAAGAAAAACAAAAATGCAACAGTTAGAAAACCTTTTTTTCCCAAAAAATTTTTGCCTACACATTAGGCTTTTTTCCAGTCGAATACAGAAAAGTGGGCCCTACTTTCTGAAATTCGACTGAAAAACCCTCTTGTAGGGAAACTTTTCGGAAAAAAAAGTTGTCTAATTTAAAGCATATGGTTTTTCCTAACAACCTTCGGAAATTGAAACCTTTTTGATGTTCCCTCCTAGCCTCGGGGGGATTTCTATCGAACCTGCCCCTTTAAAACTCTGAAGGGAACCCTGCATCCGCCACTTGGGTCAAAGGTGTGATGCCATTTTCCCGATCCCCCCCTGAATTCAAGAAATATTTTCCTAAAAACTTTTGGGGGCCCCTCACTTCTTTAATGCCGGGTATCAGTGTCCCCCCTTCACACTACCCCAAACTACCCTTTTAAATTCCCGGGTATTTTTTTTTTTTAAATGCCCTTTCCGGTTTTCTCTCTCCCCTGTTATTCGTTTATTATTCCGCACCCTTTTTCCTCGTAGTTGTGCCCCTTTTGTTTTGGAACAAACCTGTTAAATTTCCGCTGTACCTTTCCCCTGCTTAAAAAATGCTTAAATTAAGTTTTGGGTTTGAAAATGCTTACTCCATGAGGGGGGCGTAAAATTGTTTTCCCCTAAAAGGCTCAAATGTTTCCCTGAAGCCCACTTTTAAGATTTGCTTATGGTTTTTGATGCAGAGCCTTTTGGGTTGATTTTGAGGCTTGGCGATATGCTAGGCGTTTTGCTCCCCCTAAATCTTTCGCTCTAAAGTGTGGTCGCAGCTCCTGTTTAGGTATGCTTTTTCTGGTAATGCCCTCACCCCCAAATTTTCATAACTTGCATTTGTTTGGGTTTAGTTTTAAATGCAACCAGTTATCAAAACCAATTCTGCAGACTCCCCTTTAATTTGTACTCCCCCTATTTGTGGTTGCAGGGGTTTGGCATGGGTTTGGGCCCCCCCCAAATTACTGATTGCTACTAGGTCCTCTCTCCCCCCTGCTCCATGAGTTTAAATCTTTCCCCGGCCTTAAAACCCTTGTATGGTTCCCCCCCCCATTTATTTCACTTTTTTTGGCTTTTTCCCCTGGTTGAAAAACTCTATGATGAAGAAATACCCCCTAACCCCCTTTCCTTTCAACTGAGTCTTCAACTTTAAATTGGACCCCTTGTGTTTTGTGTCCCATCTCGGGGAACACCCCGCCTTTGTCCCCCTCCTATTCCGCGCAGTTTTTTATATGTCTTTAAATCATGTCTCCCATGACCCTCCTCCTTTCAGTGTCGTCAGGCCGATTTCACTCAACCTTTTCGTAGGACAATCCCCGTAGCCCCGGGAACAAAGGTCTTTTTGCAAATTTTTTCCCAACTTTCCTAATTTTTGACGTGTTTGGGACTGGGTTTGGGAAAATTTACAAACTGGTGCTGCTTTACTCCAGTAGGGGCCGGACGTAAAGGGTATACAGATTCTTAAAACGAATCCTTACTAAAGGTATCGGAACGCAATCCGTGGGTTTTCCCAGGCGCCCGTATGCTGAAAGCATTTATCTGTTTGGAGGGCGCCCTTGGAGATATGCTCTTTTGAAATTACTCACCCCAAAACCTTTTTCCTTGGTGAAGTTTGCAGATTTTTGGCCCATCAAAACTTATTGTGTCTGCGGTCTTCTTTCCCCTTTCCCTAATCTTAAAGACTTTGCATTTGGCGGGGTTTAAAACCAAAGGACCGGGTTGCTAAACCCAGGTTTTTGGGTACCCTGTCCGGGTTCTTTGTAGCCCTGCCTGATCCTCACCCCGATTTGATTCTTCTCATTAATTTCCCAAAACATCCGCAAAAAAGGGGAAAACAAGGACATTTCCCCTTTCCCCTTTATGTTTTTCCCCATATCCCAAAAGGAAACAGACGGGTCCGGGAGACCCCTGGGGAAACCCCCGCTTGTCACGGGCCCCTTGACACCTGGGTCACGTCCCCATAATCGTTGTTCCCTCCCTGTCGGTTTTATTTTTCTGATCCTTTTGCAGTGCCTTTCCTTTAGGGTGTGCCTGTTCCTCTAGTTTGGGCAAAAACCTTTTGGGGAGGAACTGTGACAATGCCTTCTTGCAGTCCAAAAAAATGCAGCCCGATCCCCCCTCTTCTTTTGTCTTACTTCTTCCCTTTTTCATAAAACTCTAGTGGGTTTTTGTGAAACAGGTTTTTTCCCTCCCCTAAAAAACCAAAGGGGGTTTGTCAATTATACATTGTTTTTTTTCCCCAGGGCCCCACCACTCCCCCTGATGATCTTCTCCAGGGGCCCTTTGCATCGTTATGATACAGGTCTGTATTTTTAGTGCCCCCTTGGTTGTCCCCTTTTTTTAAAAAATTGGGACTACATTTGCCATCCCCATACCTCGGGGGGGTTGCCCAGTTTCAAATGAGGGTTTGAAGATCTTTGTTAAGGGTTACACAAAAATTTCCTTTTGCCCCCTTTTTAAAGGGGACCCCGGAGAGATGTTGTCTGGTCCCCCGCCTTTGGGGTGTAAATTGGGCATAGCACTTTAAAACCACCCCCTTGGTTATATGCCCATAAACCCACTTGCGGGTGCCCCCCCCTGCTCTGATTTTTCCGGGAACCCAACGGGTTTTTCCACTCAAAATTTACTTTTTTAAAAAATCTCGTGTTGAGCCCCTGACATACCCCCGGTTTCTTTTTTTCTTGGAATTCCCCATAAACCCTTCCCAGTTGATTACCGGGTTCCTTTGGGACTTTTGGGTTTTCCCTCCGGTTTGTGGCTGTACAACAGCTTCGGGTTAGTCTTGATTTTTTTTGCAAATGCCCATTTTCTATTGCCGTGAGCCCCCCCCTTTTTAATCTGGCATACCCCCTTTTTCTGGCTTTTGGGGCTAACCCTTTTTAAATTTTCCCTGATTTCTTGTTTTTTCTGTCCCTTTTTCCCCAATTCCTATAACCTATTTTTTGCCCCCCCATCCCCTTTTTGGGGGTAAACCCAAAGGGACTCTTTTGTTCTTCCCATTTTTTTGGGCCCCTTGGGGAACAAACCCCCTTTTCCAAATTGCTTTTTTTGGTTGGACTTTGTCCTTTTTTTCCCTTGTACGGGTTTTTTTCCGTCAGTTCCCCCCCCCACGAATGCTTGAAAAGAATTTCCCCTCAAGCCTGAGTAGTTCCCCCTTTTTTAGTTTTTTTTTTTCCCCCCCAAATTCCTGTGCTCCTCCCTTGGATTTTAAACTATGTAGTCGAAGCAAAAAACCCACATATAAACTAGCCCCCCGGGGGCCTTTTCATACATGTTTTTCCTCGATGCCCCGAACTATAAAGTGAATACAAGGCCCCAGTCTTCGGGTTTCCCCTCTCCCCCTTCTCTCTGGTATGTTTAAACGTGTTGATGAAATGGGGTTTTTCCCAGTATCACATCCATCATTTTGGCCTCCATGTTCGGGCCCCCTTTTGGGGCCCCGGGTTTTTCCCCCGTCAATCTCCTTGTATTAAAAAATAAACCCCAAAAAACTAGAAACCTTTCCCCCCCCATGTGTGCCCCCCTGGCCACCTCGGCTATTGTGTCGACCATTGCTCTGTTGTTTCTCCGTTTTCCCTTTCTCTTGGCCCCTGCGGGTTTTGGGGGGTTGTACATTACTGAAATTATCCCCTTTAATGTCCCCCCGATGGAGTTCCACAAAAGTAGTCCCCTTTCGCCCTTTTTCCCTCAAACCCCCACGGGTTTTTTAATGAGCGGGGAACTCCTCCCCCCCCCCCTCTCCCCCCCTTTTGTCTTTCCTGAGGATTTGATATCCGGAGGGGAAAGATTGAATCTTTTTATTTTCTGGTGATTTTTTGGTTTCGTGAGTGTGTGTGTGTGTGGGGTTTTGTGGTGTGGTTTTGGGTGTTTGCGCGCGCGCGGTCAGCCCCCGAAAAAGAAAATTTATCTGTTTTTCAAAAAATTTGAGCAAAAAATTTAAAATAAATCAAAGGGGAACCCCCAACCAAACTTCAGTTTCCCTTTTTAAGGTTTTTTTTCCACGGTTTTTTGAAAATGAAATTACTTCACTTTTCCCCCGGAAGAGGATAAACCCCGGGGTTCAAAATACTTGATTTCGAAAAAAACAACTTCATCTTTAAAAAGATACCCCTAGGTCAATTTATTTTAAAAAAACCACTTTTTTCACCTAACCTAAATTCTACTTTGGGACTATGTTAAAACCCATTAAAACAATATCATTGGGGGTTTTGTTTAATTCTTTTTAAACATTCAAATTGTTTTTTGTTTCACCAATTTATCCCTCAATGTGAAAAACCATTTTGCAAACACTAAAAAATTGTCTAACAAAAAAAAACTAGATTGCGGGAGTTAACATAAAGTAACATCCAAGAAAACCCAAAAAAAAATTTCTAAAAAAAAGTCGTACCCTAAAAATTTTAATATATAAGATTCCCCAAAAATTGCTGTGTATGATGGGGAAAATTTACAAAAAGGGATGCCAAAATTTAAAAAAACTAAAACCGTTTTTTTTTTTTTATCATTATCATTAAATCTAATAAAACCTAATTTAACAACGTTTGTATAAATTCATAAGAAAAAAAATATTTAAAAAATCTGATTTTTTTATAATGTTTTAAGTACTTACGTGCCTTATGCCCTGGTGGCTAGGCTAAAAAGGTTTGTATTTGGGTTTTAATAATTTTACATTGAAAACATAGCAAAATTTTGGAATAAAGCATACAAACCAAGGGAGGGGTTGGGATGAGTGGGAAGATATATAAGGCTTGACCCCCCAGAAAGGAGACCCCTAGTCCTTGAACCCCTTCAGCCCTTTAAAGGCATTCTCTTGAAGGGGCTATCTGTAAGACATTTACTTTTTGAAAATCTTTAAACTAAACACATTCTGCCTATTTTATTTCTCTTATATTTGGGGGCCCATGAAGCGGGTTTGGGTCATCACCCTCCATTTTTTTTTTTTTACAGGAAAAAACAAAAACTTTCCCTCTTACTCAGGGAAATATTTTCCCTTTGTCCCAAGACAAACATAGGGGAAAAGTGTAAATTTTTTAAAAAAACACCAAAAGGGGCCCCCCTTTCATTTTGTTTTTTTTCAAAAAGATTGATCCATCATTCTAAAAAGTCGGGCATAACCAAATATTCTTTTTACCAAAATTTTTGTCTTTTTAGTATCCCCTTTCTCTTTTTTTTTTTTAAACCGTGTTGGGATAAAATCTTTAAAAGGGAAACATTTTATATCAATTATCTAGTTTTAAAAATATTATCATTAAAAACAGCCAGCCCGCCCTGTAGTTTTGTCATTTATCCTTTTTTTTACTCGCAAGTTTTATACCCCGTTCCCAGAGTTTTTTTTTTAAAAACAAATTTCTAATAAATATATTGATTTTTTCATTTTAAATTGTCTTAGGTTAGGGTTTCGATTATTTAAATGAAAAGTTGTTTTAACCAAAAATTAAAAAACAAAAAAAAAAAAAAAAAAAAAAAAAAAAAAGAAACCAGTCCCAATGGGTAGGGGAAATTCAGTGTTTCAAACCCCTTCAAAATCTTCGGGGTTATCCCTTCTGGTGCGAGAATGGGCGGGGTGCTTGGGGAAAATCGAAAAATTTTGGGCATTTGGTTTTCATTTTTACGATATTTTTCCTTTTTTTTTCCCATATTTGATCACTTTCCAACACCACTTTAAAAAAAATTTACAACAACAGCCGCTTTCCCCATCAACCGTTTTTTCTCCAGGGCTGGTTTTTTTAATCATAAAATGAATAGATCATGAATTTAAAAAACCGCTGGGGTTTTTCCTAGCAGGGGGATCAAGATTAAAACCAAAACAATGGTATACCGTGCTTTTGGGACCTTTCTGAGTATAAAAAACTGACCAATCGCCGTGTGTGGATTTACCCCCTTTTTGTGTGTGACTATGAATGACCTCATGGGCCGATTTGTGAGGGAAATATTAAAACGCCATTTTCATCAACCGGTTTTAAAATCGTTCCTACACCTAGAGGGGAAAAGAAAAAAAGTTTACTATATGCCCGTGTAAATTTTTTAGGGTATGTTTTTTTTCCTATAGTGTGATTAGAGCGCAAAAAGGGGCAGACGGTTTGTTGAAAAAAGGGCCCAAAGGGTTGCAGAACAAAAAACCCTTTTTTAGACTTTTAGCTTTTGTAGAGATGTTTCAAGTTTCCCACTTTCGAAAGCCTGGGTTTTGAGTTTAAAAAACGTTTTTTAAAAAACGCTTTTTTTGCAAATTTTTTTCGTCCCACAGCATTTTTTATTTTTTAAACCTTCTCTTTATGAAAACTGTCCCAAAGTTTTACATTCCCCAAACCCTTTGTTCCAACGTTAAAAAAAATCCCTTTTGTTGGGAAAAAATTTACACAAAATTTTTTAAAAATACATCACCAAAACCCTTACTAATCACTCCCGATTAAAAAAAAAAAAAAAACCCTAAAAAACTGGTAGCGCAAGTTTAAAAAAGAAATATTTGTAAATCGTAGTGATTAAAATTTTCTTATCCTATAAAAAATTCCCTTATTAAAAATAGAAATTTAGACATACTTGAGTATTTTCGTTGTTTACAAAAGGGGTCATGGGGGTGTGATCACCCAACGGTTTGTATTCTTTTTTTTGATTATGCTGCGAAGGGCAAAGGGGTGGGTTGCCACGCAAAAAATGCTCCATGACAGCTACACAAGCCCTCTGGGGTCTTCTTGCCTGCCCTTCTCCCCAAACGCTTTTAAGACGCTGATTAATTAAAAACATCCTTGCGCTTTTTAACTGGACCGTTAAAAAAGTTAAAACTCTATGTAAAAAAGAATTGAAAATAATAATATGAAGAGAAAATACAATTTAACTGTGAACAAAATGTCTGTGGCATAATAAATATAAAAACTTAGTTTTCTTGTTTTTAGAAGTAGAATTTGCAATTTTTTAAAAGCTGCTAGCCAACCCGAAAACCTTTTAAAAAAAAACTCCTTTAAACGTTTACTATCACCTCCTCCCATCCCCCAAGAATCTAACCCCCAACAGCCAGTCGGTTTTACCCCGGTTTTGCCCACGGCTGGGGTTTAACAAAGAGCAAAAAATTCCCCCCCCCCTTTCCCCTTTGTCCCCGGGCCCAAGCCAGATCCTTTTTGGGTTTTTTAGACCCCCAAAATTTCTTAAGTAAAAGAAACCCCCTTTGAAAGGGGGGTCCTATTTTGTCTTTAGTATTTTTCAAAAAGGATCTTTAAACCCATCTTTAAAAAACCACGGTCAAAGGTAACCAAAACGTTAACCTAAAGGAGGCTTCAAACCGTCCCGGGTACAGAAATGGTTTAAAAGGGAGGGCAGCAAAAGAGGGAGGGAAAGAGATGCTTAAATCCATCAGTCTTGAAGGAGCTTTGAAGGAGTCGTGGGCAGCTTCATTGTCTTGAAAATATATCAGATAAACCCCATTAAAATAAGGGATTCTATACTGACAAGAAATTTATAAACATTTATACAATTATACAGAAACTTGTGTGACCCTTTAAAAAACATGTCGGTATTTTATGCTAAAATTTTTTTGGATTTCATTAGCATCATTTAAAAAGACATACGATGAATTGGGAAATCCCCCCCCCCATCACAAGGGAACGCCCAAAAAAAGCAATAGAAAACCGGGAAAAATTTGGGTTTTTAAAACCTTCGAAGAAGGGCCCTGATTTCTGGTGATTGGGGTCTGATCCCAAAAAATAAAAGCAACCCTTTCCCTTTGGGGATCAAAAAAGATTACCTCCCATTCCCCCCGGGCTATAAAAAACACCGCGGGTTTTGCCCTTTCCCCCATTAATAAATAATTTGGCTCCCAAGCATCCAGCAAGTTGTTTTTTTTTTCTCTTAGTTAATCATCTAACAGTAAAGGGGAATTGGGGGGGGTTTTTTGTGGGTTTGATGAAAGGGGGCGAGTCTTAAAAATTTCCCTTTAAACAAGAGCCCTTTTGCTAACAACCAGGGCCCCCACTGAGGGGCCATTAAATTATTAACACCGGTGTGTTTTATATATAAATATAAATATATTTATAATAAATATTTATTTTAATATATATAGATATTATTATAAAATATATTAATGTGAAGCACTAAACCCCTTTGGGTGAGCCTGGGCCCAAAAATGTAAGGTTTTTGATAACCCCGTCCCCGTTTGCGTCCCATTTAAGTTACTCAAACTGTTCCCCGTTGCAGTACGACCCAAAAGCAAATTTTTTCGACAGAAAAAGGGAAATAATTCAGGGTTCAGGAGAACTATGGTGAAATTTGCCTTTTGTCCCCCTTTCCCCCTGTGTTGGGGGTTTACTAAACCTTAGAAATGGTAAATCCCCGTAATTTTTTTTACCCGTTTTTACGTTCTGCTGGGAAAGAAACCTTTGGGGAAACACGTTTGTTGGTAGCACAAGGGCTTGACGTTTTTCCTTATTGCCTTACTGAAGGCACTCAGTCAGAAAATTTCATAACATGATGTACGAAGTCCCAAAAGAAAGTTGGAATATTACAGGGGAAAAAACAAGCCTTTGTTTCCCCCTTTTAAAATGCCATATTAAATTAAAGGTTGCAGCAACCCCACAAAAAAGGGGGTACTTAATTTTTAGTAAAACGGGAAAAGGAGAGAGAGAGAGAGGAGAGAGAGAGAGAGAGAGGAGAGAGGGGAGGAGAGAGGAGAAATTTTTTCCCGAGCAAGGGAAAAACAATGAAATTTTTTCGTATAAGAAAATATTTACGACACATTTTAAACAAGGGAAAAATAAAAAAAATTTTTTTGGGAATAGTGAAGTGAAAGAATTAGATTTGAAAGACTGAAGTAAAACGGGCGAAAATTTTTGATTTTACTAAGAAGCAAATTTTTCTGGACAGCGCCACCCTGGGAAAATGAAAAAACCCCCAATTAAACCCGCGCACTTTGGCTCAAGTAGTTGACTTAAATTTGGGGTTGTGAACCGTATGGGTGGTTGTTTCAATAGCTGCTTTTTACGAATACAGTACAATTTTGAAAAATTTAAAAAAATTTGGGTGTAGCGGGTTTTGGGGGGTCGGGGTTACAGTGGCAAGGTGGGAAAGACTCACGAAAAAACGTAATAACACGATTTTTCAAACAAACCACAAACTGGCGAGATGTCATCCTATGGGCAAAAGTGGTGAGTGGGGGTTTGCAGGACCAACAGGTTTTCCAAGGGAAAAAACCCCCTGAAGTTTCCCCCGCGGGGTTTTTTACAGCGCAGGTGAAAAAAGGGTTTAAAAACCTTTGTGCCTTTTAAGGGGCGGCCCAAAATGCGAAAAAACGATAAAAAAATTACACAGGCGGGAAACACGACAAGTGGGAAGAAAGAGGGTAGGGGAAAGGGGCACTACTGGGATGGGGAGAGTGGGAGGGAAGGAAAAGGGGGGGGACAGGAAAAGGGAAGAGGGGTTTGAGGAGGATAAAATGACTCCCCCTTTTCTTGCTCTAGTCCAAATTTCAAAGGGCAAGGCTCCTTCCATGGCTTTATACTAAACTGGTTTAAAAAAAAAATACTCCAGGGCATTTTAAAAGGGGGGGAGACAAAAGTGTGTTTTTTGAGGAAAAAAAAAACATTTTCGAGAAAAAACCCATTCTTTGGGGGGTTTTTTAAATTTTTTTTAAACTACACATCCTTTTTCCTAGAGGAAATATATATTTCATTTTATATATATATTTATTTATATATAAAATATAATATATACATTTATATATTATAAAAATTTTTATATATAATATAAAAACATATATACTTTTTATAAAATATATTTTACAAATTAAAATATAAAATATATAAAATTATATAATATTTTATATATACATGGTTTTTTTTATATATAGATTTTTATATATAATATAAATATATACTTGGGATATATATATACAAAGTATTATTTATAGTATATTTTTTTTATACAAGTTAAGCAAACATGTATATATAATACAGTTAAAAAAAAATAATATAAATTTAAAAAATTTACATGTTTTATATAAAATATTTATATATTTTATAATTTCAGGGATTTATTATATATTATATTTATAATTTTTTGTGTATATTATTTATAAATATAATATATATTTATATATATATATATATATTTATTTAATATTATAAATTTTTATAATATATATATACATGTATTTATAATATATATAAAATATATTTTTTTTATATATATTTTTATTTACATGTATATATATAAAAAAAAATATATATTATATATATATTTGTATATATATATTTATGTATTTTAAAATAAAATATTTTAAAAATTTTAATTTTACATGTAATTATATATATATATAATATAATGTATATATATATGTAATTTTTATATAATTAAAAAATTTTATATATATATTTAACATGTATAATATAATGCCCTGTATATTTAAACATGTATATATATATAAAATTATTTATATATATATATTGAAAATAATATTTTATTTTAATATTTATATAAATAAATAAGTTATTTTAAAATATATATTTTATATTTTTTTTTTAAAATATATATATATATATAAATATATAATATAAAGTATAAATATATATATAAATATTATAAAATTTTTATATATATATTTCAAAACATGTAATATATATTTTAATTTTTATAAATTTATATATAAAATACATGTTATATATATATAAATTACATTTATAAAAATCCCTATATATATACAAAAATATACATAAAATACATGTTTATATATATATATTTCATATTTTACTGGTTTTTTATTTAAAAATATACATATATAATATATATATACATATAAACATGTTATATATATATATAATTAAACATATATATATATTTCATAAAATCATATATATTTTTATACATATATTTCATGTAAAATAAAAACATTTTTACATAAATAAATATACATATTACATGTTTTATATAAATTTTAAAAACATGTTATATATATAAAATAAAATACATTTTTTATAAATTATAATATATATAATATACAAAATTAAAAAACAATATTTATAATAAACATTAAAATTAAAAATAAAATATACATATATAAAAATTCTATTTATATAATATATAAAAATTATATTATTATTTAAAAATAAAAACATTAAAAATTTATATATATACATATATACATGTATAAAATTTTAATAAAACTTATAACAGGGTATATTTTTATTACCCTATTTCATGTAAAATATATAAAAACATATATAACCCTGTTTTTTATCTAGAAAAAATTTTTTACATATATACATGGATATAAATATATACATATATAATGTAAAATTTTATATATTAAAATATATAAATGTATATAATATTTTTAAAATATAATGTATATATTATAAAATAAATACATGTATAAATATATAAATTTTTATACCCGTATTATATATACATTTATCATGTTTTATATATATAATAAAAATTAAAATGGAATATAATAAAACATTTATACATGTATTTTATATACAAATTTTTAAAATGTATATATATAAAAATTTTCATAATACCCTGTAATTTTAACAATATACATGTTTTTATATATACATATATACATGTATAAATTTTTATATACATATATACATGTAAAATATAAATACATATATCATGTTATAAATAATATATACATTATCTAAAATATATATAAAATATATACATGTATTTTTTATATATTACATATATACATGTAAAAAATTTTAAAAATATATTTACCCTTTTATTTCATTATAATATATATAATATATAATGTTTATATTTAAAATATAAAAAATATTATAAATATATTTTAAAATTAAAAATATATAATTTTATATATACATATAAACATTATATATTTTATAATTAAAAAATGAATATAATATATACATATATTCATGTATAAAAAAAATACATATTAATGTTTTTATATATATAATATATACATGTATATTTTATATACATATTACATGTATATTTTATATTAAAACATTTAACATTTTAAATAAATATAAATACATAATTTTACATGTATATTAAATATACATATATACATGTATATATATATAAAATTTTAAAATATATAATTATCTTTTTATATAACAAAATATACTTAAATATATATACATATATACTTTTATATATATACAATTTACATTATATATAATATAAACATATAAACATTTTTTATATACAAAATTACTGTATATTATACATAAAGTTTATATATAATTTAAAAATGTATATATAAAAAATACATATATCATGTAAAAAATATATTTTATACAAAAATACATGTAAAATATTTATATATAATTAATTTAAAATTTTTTATTCATAAAATACATGTTTATTTATACATATATAAATGTTTTATTATAATTTTTTAAAATTTTATATTTATAATTATACAATTTTATATATATAAATACATTAACCTGTAATATTTTTAAAAATTTATATATATTAATTTTAAATGTAAATATAAATTTTTATACATGTAAAATTTTATATAAAATACATTATAATGTATATATTTGTATAAATTTTTATTAAAATTTTTATAAAAATAAAAACATTAAAATGTATATATAAATTAAAAAATATAATAATGTAAAATAAAAATATAAATTAAAAATATATAAAAATAAAAAAAATGTTTTTCAAAAATAATTTTTATATTTTAAAATATACATGTTTTTTATTATTATAATATAAACATGTTATTTTATCTATAAAAATTTATATATTTAAAAAAATATTATATATACATATATACATGTTTTATATAAAATTTATACAGTTATATTAAAAAATATATACAAAATATAAATTAAAATAACATATATACATGTTTTTTTATATAAAATATAAAATATATACTGTATAAAATTTAAATATATAAAATGGGATATTTAAATATAAATAAATACATGTTTTTATATATATATACAAATATCATTATAAAAATATAATTCAAAATTTCATGTTTAAAAATAATATACATATATAAATTAATTTTTATATAATATATACATTGTTTATATATTATTATACATTATACATGTTTTATATAATATATACATATATACATTAAATTTTATATATATACATAAAAACATTATTTTAAAATAAAAATTTTAATTTTTATAAAATTATATCATGTAAAAATAATATACATATTTACATGTAAAAAAAATATAATACATATATTTCTTGGGGTTTTAAATTATACATATATACATGTATTAATATACTTAAAATTAAAAATTTATATACATATATAATGTATATATATAAATATTTTATATAACATAAAACTGATTATATATATAAATTAACATATATACTGTTTTATATATATAATTTACATGTATTATATATATATATATTAAAGTAATATATTTTTTAAATTATATAAATATATAATTTTACAGTTATATTTTTATAATATTAATTAAATATATTATTAATTTTCATGTAATATTATTTTTAATATATATATATAAATATTATATAAAAATATAATTTTAAAATTAATTATTTTATTATATAATATATAATAATACATGTTAATTATACATAATAAAATATATATATATTATTTTATATATATATATATACATATATACAAATAAACTTTATATATATATATATATAAAATTTAATATATAATATATAATATATATAATATTATATATTTAATAATACATGTATTAAATATACATTATAATGTATATATATATAATTATAATGAATATATTTTAATATAATAATATTATACAATAAAAGTATTATAATATATATATAACATAATACATTATAATATTTTTAAATAAAATACTGTATTATTATATAATAATACATTATAATTTACTAAAACATGTTTTATATATATATAATTATACTTTAATATTACATACATATATACATTATATATATATACATAATGTTATTTTTTAATATTAATACTTGAATAAATATATATACATATATTGTATATAATATTTAAAATTTAATATATAATGTTATATAATAATATATATACATCTGTTTATATTTAAACATATATAATGTAAAAATTATATATATAATGTATGTATATATAAAAACATAGTGGGGTTCTTGAATGGAGATATCGTAGGAAAAGGTAGAAACTTGTGGATGGTGGTGTATTGTCAACTGAGATAAGGGGGCCCCGGTGCTAGTGTTCCGCTTGTAGGTTGCCGGAGTGAAAGGGGACAGAGGGATCATGCCCATGTGTATCCCCATGACGTACACAAAGCCAAAGTACGAGGGGATTTGGTTTTAAAGCACAGGTGATATAATTGCTTGTATATAAAACTGGGGTAAGGGATCAGAATATCTGAAACTGGTATGTTAGTATGTCGTCCCCCAATACCCTAATATAGCTGAACAGGGGGGTTGGGGTGATTTTTACAATAACAAAATTTATATAACTTAGAACAATGGATGGAAAAAATGATTTTTACGTAAGGGGTTAACGTAATATTACAAAAAATAAAAACAAATCATTAACAATAGGTGGAATTTACGACGATTGTATTCATTTATTACGGATTTTAGGAAGAATAATTATATACAAGAAGTGTTTAACGAAAAACGATTCGGTGCACACAAATCTGACTGTTAATTTCCCGAAAAGGGGGGAACTAAACGAAAATTTCTGAAAATGAAGCTAATAAAAACACAAAATTGACAAATTCTTTATTGGGCATCAAAATTATAAGATATGAAATTTTAAACCCCCATTTGCGGGGGTAAGGTTTGTATGCAAATGGTTTCATTCTGGGAGGGTCAAATTTCCCTCTGCAAGGGTAAAATGCCTTGATGAGAGAGATCTAAAAAATCAAAAAATACTTGGGGGGGTTTCCCCTTTTATTGTCGATACGCAAGAGTAACGACTTCGGGTTGGGTTATTGACTGAGATTGAGGAAGGGAGTCAGGAAGGAGGATTGTAGAGTCTGTCTTTTAGTTGGGTGAATATTCAAATGCATAAATTTTATGTCAAATGCGTTTTTTGTTTTGCCAGTAAAATTTCCTAACCTTTATACTTTTTTTCCAGTGATTGTTAACTACTGATAAGGGCCCGACAAATTTTGATAAAGTTTCCCATTTGCAGACGTTTTGTTAAATTTAACAGATAATCTCGAACTCTTGATTTTAAGGGCTTTGCTGATGTTTGCGTCTTGTAAATTTGTGTTGTTTTATGAAGTGTTTAGGATTTTCTAAAAACACTTTGAGTAGCTGGTAGGTTGCTCAAAATACAGGGTTGTAATTGGGTTTGGGGGTAAAATATAAAATCATGGGTAAAGTTGTCTACACCAACAATGCAAAATGGGGGAAACTAGGGAAAGATTGTAAGCAAATTATGGCAATGGACTTGGTATAATTTTCCCCCCATTTTACTTTTGGGGGTTGTGGGCCTCAGAACCCAATACTTTCTTTTTTGTTCTTTCGGAACCCCATTGCGGCGGGTGTTGGGAAAAAAGGGTGGATTTTAGAGATTTGAAAAAGTCACAAATTTTAAAGAATCTTTTACAGTTTTTCCCTATTTTTTACTAAGGACTTTGGGGTGGTAGCCTAGTAAGGTTTTAAAAACGCTTGTATGTCTCTGCAGTCTTATCGATAGGAAAAGTCACAATATTGGTGAAAGGGTTTACTAAACCAGATGTTTTTTGCTTGGGGGGGACATTTAAATTATTAAAAAAATAAGGGCAATTTTTTCCCAGGGTTTTGAGTGGTTGGGTCCTTGGTTTGGGGGGAAAAACCCTTGACATTTCCTTTAGTGATGAAACCACTTTTTCCAAAATACCGAAATATCATTCCAAAGGGGCCCAAAAAATATTTATTCTGGCTTGTTTAAAGAACGATTCCAGGGTGTAAAACCCTGGTGATTAAAATATGTAGAGCTAGTTCATAGTATGGGGAATTAAAAAGGGAAAAAAATCTTTGTTGGACCCCCAACTGGGCTGTTCTTACAGTAATTTGACTCATTACAAAGTCAAAAGGGGTGTGGGGGCTTTACAGTAAGATGGTTTTTGGGGAAAAGGAATAAATACCCCAGCCAAGGGATTAGTCTTTGTGCAGTTTTGACCCCTGAAGAAATGGAGGTTTGCAGTAATCCCTAGTTCGCAAATTAAAGCATCTGGATAATTTGATTGAGGTAAATGTTCAAAAGTGGGATTGAACCTTGGTATCAAGGAATTGGACCTTCCAAGGCTGTTTTTTTGAATAAAGGTTAGGGGTGATCTGTCAAGAATAAGGGATGGAAAATGTGCCCGGAATGTTTTAAAAAGCCACCATTGTAAGGTTCTCTCCTTACTGTAAAAATTACTTTTTTTTTGTAAGGTTTTGGGTAGCAATGCAAGCTTTGTACTTGTTTCGTTTCTGAGGAAAAGGAAACTATCCCAAATGAACTAGATCGTTGTCAGATAGAAGGGTTAGAAAAATTTTGGGAATTTCAAAATTTGGGGCGCGATGTTAGTTTTCTTTTAGAGTTTGGATGCTGTTTTTTGAGAAGGTCAAAAAAGGAGATTTTTTTAAAGAACTCATTTAGAGGAGAGCTATGGAAGAAAAATTAGCAAAAAAATCTATAAAATGCAAACCCCACAAAGGATCTTACGGCATGAGTTTTGGGGATTTGGGGAAATTTATATGCAGTTCTTACTTTGGTCAGTGAACCCCCTTAGGGTGATAGTGACCAAGAAATTAATTTTGATTGAAAAATTGGTTAGCGTTTGATCTTTAAATTTGCTTCTTCAAGCTTTCAAGTCGTATAAGTTTTTTAGAGTTGCCCACGTCTTGGACATGACGATTAGGTTTTAAGTAACCAAAGTTTTATATCAGCCCCTTAAAGATATTGGTAGAGTCTAGAGAACGTGATGGAGGATCGTAACCCAAACCCCATGGGAGGAAAATGAAATGATGTGGGAGGGGAGAAAGTGTTAATTTTGCCCTCGTGAAGAGGGATTGCAAAAATTGAACAATTTGGGGGTCAAAAGATTTTTTAATCCCGATTTTGCTAAAAGGTCACTGTAAGGAAGGGGGAAAGTTTGGAATGGTTTTCGCGTTTAACTTCCAAAAAGCCCAATCAGGGGCCCCAAGTCCCTCCTTTTAGGACTGGGATAAGGGATTGGGGGAAATTTGCTTGTGCAATAACTATATTGACATTTGATTGACATTTCCCTTGCGCAGCACTTGGAATGAGGATTTGTACGGGGGTATTTTAAATAGTTAGCCCGGGTTCAAGGGGAAATACGAGGGGACAATAAGTTCGTTATACCCACTTTCCCCTGGGGCATAGTTTAGGGACGTTTTTTTAACGAGAAAACAACGTTGCTTCTTTGGGGAAGTCAGTAGGGCAAGTTTTTTAAATGGTAAACAGAGTGGGAGTGGATGAGGTTCCCGGTAAAATTTTGCACCGCCCCCGGGCAGGTGAACGTCTCCTGTATTGACAGGGTAAGGATAGTGAACTAGGTCAACGAGGTTGGTTTTTGTTTGGACGAAACTGTGACCCAAAAGTGTTAAAGGGAGTAAATGGATCTATGTTTTAAATGTGAAAGGGAAAAGGTTAAAAAAAAACCTTTCCCTTGAGGAATCATGTAATGGCGGAAACTGGAACATCGGAACAAAAAAGACACTCTAGTGAGAGATCCCGAACGGCTTTTCTGCAAAGGATGTGACTAAACAAGGATGGATTAGTTCCAAAAATGTTTTTGACAAGGACCCCCTGTGGGAAACTATCTAAACTAGGCATTGGGGGTAGGTGTGCAAAAAGGCTGTTGAGTGCCCCGGAATTGAGGAAGGAACCATTGAAAGTAAAGGGTAGGTGGAACATAATGGGAGTGACAAAAATTACCAGTGCTGCCGGGGGGTACGTTGGAAATTGCATGGTTGAAGGGATTAAATGCTAATCATATCTGCAGCAGTATGACGTTTTTTGACCCAAGGGGTACCGAAGGAACGATTAGTCCTTTTTTGGGTGTCGGTACGGGTCGAGCAAATGGAAAGTCGAGGGAAGAAAATCCCAAAAGAAGGTAAAGGGGAAAGTAATCTGGTCGACAAAAGAAAAAGCAGAAAGTCTCGTTTTGGATAAAAAGGTGAGCGAAGTCGATCGGCTCGAAAAAGAGAACCAGTACTCCCAAGGGGAAGGTTACGGGTTGGTTCAACTTTCTTTAAACAAGCTAGCCCTAATGATATAAATTGGCCCCGAGTCCATGAAACATAAAGGGGCGTTTTTGGGAAGAACTTTTAAATGGCCCAAAAATTTTGCATTAGAACTCATATGCAACGGGAATTTAAGTTTAGGAGAAAGCATCTTTACTTCACCCCCAAATTCTCTACGTGAGGAGTGTAAACCAATCATCCGGTTTTGTATTCTCGAGATGTTAAGGTTAAAAGGGAATTGTAAACGGGGAGGGGATCATTATCACTTCCCGTACCATTGGGGGGTTTGACTGGGGCCTCTAATTCCCCGAATTGGAAAAAGGCCTGGGTTTTGATAAAACTGTGAACCCCGACGCTGTTTCCCCCTCCTGGGCCCGCGGGTTTAAGGCCCTGGAAAGTCTGGCCCCTATTGTAGGCGCATTGCACCAGTGTATCATTCCTGAATTCTATATGAGTACATAGGGAAATTCTGTCTCTCATCAGTACGCGCTTTTAGGGTAAAAGTATAACAATTATAGCGTATGGCCCCGGGAAACCCCCAAATTTTAGCAAATTATTTGACTGTGGTTACTGTAGTACTTGGGGTTACGGGAATGATGCTCTTAAAAACTTGCTTTGGATAAAGGCGGATGTTGCGGTTGGGAGGTTTGGTAGTAGAAAACTAAAGGAGGTAAGGATTGGACAAAGGGGTTTGGCATGACCACGATAAGGAGGATTCCCCCGGGAACAAATTTCGTAATGGTTTAGGCTTTAAGCGGTCCCATATTAGATTTGCGGATTGAAATGTACACATATTAGATGTCGGTGGCATTTGTTGTTTAAGGGTACAAAGCAGCTAATTGCAAATCCCTGAAGGGTGGTTTTCATATCGTTAAAAATTTGAATTTTGGCCCGCTTTAAAAAAATGAGGACTTAGGTTATTGAGAGGGGCAACTCCTTAATGACTTTGGTTTCCCGGGGTGGCAAACAATCTTTTTGAAAACGAAGGGGGCGGTTTTCGATGGTTAAGATAATTGGGAATTAAATTTCATAATTTGCCACCTGGTCAATTGGAAGTCCCTTTATACGAATTAAAAAAAATACATTTGGGGCTGAAGAACGGGTAGACTTTTTTCCCAATTTTTAAAAAACCCAATGGGGACCCTCAATGAAGCGTCAGTTGTTAATCAGTAAAAACCCAACCTTCAAAGGGTTTTCTGGGTCCCATTGAAAAATGGATAGCATATACGGATCCGAGTGAAGTTCGAGGCCAGAAGTTGAGTTGTCTATGTTTTTACGGAGTTACTGAAATTTTTGGGGGACAATTAATGGTTGTATACAGAATGTGAGGGTCGCTAGAGAAAACTTTAACATGTTTTTTAAAAGTAAAAACTAGAATTTTTGGAAAGAGAAAATGATAACTGAGGAAACACAAACAGTGAATTAAATGGAAGAAAATGCTAACTATTTGATAAGTAAATTTAAAATTTTACAAATTAAAGTAAGAAAGAATAACAAGAATAATAGCAATTAAAACCTGAAAAACAAAGAACTTGTACTTTGTCAAATTAATTTTCTAACTTTTACTTAAAAAAGAATAAAAGGGCCGTGAGTTTTTTTTACTTTCATGCAACAAGGGAAAAAAACAATAAAATAATAAAAGGTAAAAAATTGTGCAAAAATTAAAACAAAAATACAATTACGAAAAAAAAATTAAAAAGACAAAGAATAAAAAACTATGCACGAAAAGAGCATAAAAAAGGAATTAATAAACTGTATTGCAAACCTGAAAAATTTTCTGCAAGAAAAATTTAATAGCAAACAAATTTGCACAAGAATTTTGCAAAATGAGTTAGGCAAAATAAAAATTAAACACACAAAAAAAGAAATAATAAGGAATGAACCTTTTAATCTTAAATGCCTTAAAAAAACAAGCAAAAAAAACAATTTTTTCTTTAAAAGGAGAACTTAAAAAATTTCATAAGAGTAATTTGTTCAAAAAATTGAAAAAAAAAAAAATATGCAAAAAAAAAAACAACAAAAAAAGGGAAACAAAACCCCAAGTGTCGAACACAAAAAAAAAACATAAAACGTACTAGAATTTCTTGCAATGAAACTTGATGGTGAAAATTTTGAAATGTGGTCTTGCTGGACTTAAAAAATGGATATTGTATGATGAGAACACAAAACTCACATAAAACGTACTAGAAATTTTTTGAATGAACTTGATGTGTGAAAAATTTTGTAAAAGTGGCTCTTTTGGGACTTAAAAAATGGCACTATGTCTGTGGAAAAAAAGACAAATTAAAAATGGCTGAATAAAGGGAAAATGAAACAAGAAAGTTTAAAACGGGAACAAAAATAGAATTAAAAAAAGTGGGGAAAAAAAAAATAAAAGAAAAATGGTTTTGAGCAGAATATAGGTGAAAAATTTAGAGTTAATTCACTGGAATTTGAAGTTTAAACACAAGTTTTATATTGTCATATGTTGCCAACAACAAAGGAAAAAAACCCGTATTTCTTAAGTGTATAAAAAAATAAAAAACAAAGATATTAAAAAAATGCCGAAAATTAACTGAATTAAGGAGATTAAAAAAAAAATTTATGCATCATACATGATAAACGAGTTGTCAAGAGTCACTGAAGTCCTAAGAGAAAAATTCATGGAACACAAAAAAAATGTTCAAAAACCCCGCAAATGTCTCAAAAAAAAAAAAAATTATAGCTGTAACACTTGAAAAAAATGAGTTTTGGATTTTTTATTTTTGTGTGTCCCCTTTCCCGATACTGAAATTTCGCTTAAAACGGCCCAGGACAAACAGGGGGCTTTTAAAGATGGCGCGCCCCTCTCTAGCTCTTGAACCCCCCATGTTTTTCCTTAAAAATGGTGCTCAACCCCTTGGGCACCCAAAAAATGATGAGGTAGGTGGTTGTAATGGCGACTGTAGTTGGGTTTTTGGGTAAGGCTGAGCGAGGCGTCTGAGACCGGCAAAAGGTGCGCCCGTGACGTGATTGGGCTTTTGGGTTTTAAATCGTAAGCCTCCTGAGAAACCCCCACTCCGCGAAAAAATTTTAAGCCGGCTGGCTTAGAAGAAATCCCCGAAAAACTACACACCAAAGGAAAAGGAGCACCGAATGCTTGGGGAAATTGAAACACAAGCGATGAAGGTCTCATGTGGCTTGTTTAGTATGGGGGTAAGACACCCGGGGGTTTGTTGCTAGCTGGGTTATCTTAACCTTCACACAGAATAGCTTTATAACTTACACGATGAGCACAAGGGGGGGAAACTGGCTTTGGGAGGCCAAAAAAATTGGGTGGAGTGGTAGGGCTGGATGGACTGGGGGTTCTGATCCCCACCCCAGCTGGAAGTGGTTATTTTGCAAATGGGGGCAAACCCCCGGAGTAAGCAAAAAAAGCAGGGAAACAAAAAAAGAGATTTACCCGGAATAATGTAGAAGTGGAGAGTAGCTGGCTTGAGGTGTGGAAGGGGGGAACTCGGTAGGCCCATGGAAAACAAATGGCCGTCTTTCTGGGCGAAACTTATCTCCCAAAAAGCTGAATGTGAAAAAGGCCCTTGCGTCCCATTTATGTAAGGGGTTTTTGAATGGAGATATCGTGGAAGGGAACACATTGTGGATGGGAGGTGTATTGCAGCGAGATGAGAGTGGAGCCCGGTGCCCAGCCCGTTCCGCCTTTTGGTCGCCGCGAGTGAGAAAAGGGACAGAGGGATCACTGCCCATGTACCCTGACGTACACAAAAACCAAAAGGCCCACGAGGGACTCGTGTCTAAACCAGGGATGTATAATGCTTTGCTATAAAATACTGGGAATACAGGATCGCAACTATGCTGACTACTGTATAATAAAAAAATATTATACATATATACGTATAATAATTAATATTACATTATTATATATTACAAAATACATGTTAATATATCATACTGTATATATATATAATATTCATGTATAATTATCAAATATACATGTATATATATTTTAAATTATAATTTATATTTATATTTAGCAAATGTTATATATTATAATTTTACATGTTATATATATATACATTTACTTATATATATATATACATTTTAAAATTTTAAAAAAATTAAAAATGATTATATATATAATATTACTTTATATATATATAATACTATATAATGTATAAATATAAAATTTTTAATATACATTATATTTTATACATTTACATGTTTATATATAACAACTTAAAATTATTATAACATATATAAGTATTTATATATACATATATACATGTTTATATACTACATACATGTATAAATATATACATATTATCCCTAATAAAATTTTAATATTTAAATACATATTTACATGTGTAAAATATATATATATATACATTTATAAAATTGAAATATATATAAACATATATAAAAGGTATATATATAATATACATATATAATGTGTATATATATAAACATTTTAAAAGGATATATAATATATACATTTATAAATGTGTTTATTTATATAACATAAAACCCTGTGTATTTTTATATATATACATATTTTCTTTTGGTATATTTATATATACATAAATAATGTTTTATATATATATAAAAAATATACATGTGTATATATATATAAACATATTACATGTGTATATATATATATAAAATATATACATGTGTATATATATAATACTTTATATACATGTGTATATATATATTTAAATATATTAAAAGTGTATATATAATATACTTTTAAATACTTTGTTTATATATATATCCCTATATACTTTGTGTTTTATAGGTATATAAATTTTATAATTTATATATATTTTACAATAAACTTTGTATATTTTATCCATATATACATGTATATATTTTACAATATACTTTATATATATTTATATATTTACAAATATAAATTTGGGTATATTTTTATATACAAAATTATACAGGGATTTTAATTACCACAAAATACATGAAAATTTATATAAATTCCCCCATATCAGGTATAAATATATATACACATAAAAAGAAAAAAATATATTATATTATAAAAAAAATAATGTATAAAATATATAAAATATATACCTTTATTACTTTAAATTATATATATACTTATAAACATGAATATATAAAATTTTACAAAATATACATGTAAAAATATATACATTTATAGATGTATATTTTAAAATACATATATACATTAAAAAATTTATCCCTAAATACATGAAATAAATATATACATGTAAATGTAAAAATTTATTTAAATGTATAAAAAATTTATATACATGTATAAATGCTATAAAAATATACATGTATAATGTATATATTTATATACAGGGGGTATAAATTATATATATATTATATAAAATTTTTATAATATTTATATATATTAATATATTTATAAATATTAAATATATCACATTTTAAAATATATAATATATATATATATTAAAAATATATATATATATACACATGTATTTTATAAAAACATATATATATTTACACTTTTATATATTATATATTTAATAAAAATTTTATATTTTATATATAATATAAATATATATATATATATATATATATATATATATATAAAATATAAAACATTTAATATATAAAATTTTTAAATATATATATATATATATTTTTATAAAATATAATATATACAAAAGGGAATTTAATATATACAAATATATTTATAAAATTTTATACACTTTAATATATAATTATATATATCCCATTTTAAAATTTATTAATTCCCCACGAAAATATATATATATATATAAAAATTTTATATATATGTTTTTACCCCCGGGTAAAATAAAAAAAATATATTATAAAAAATATATATATAAAATTTTAATATAATTTAAAAGTATTTTAAAATTATAGGGTTTTTATTATTTTAAAAGTATAATATATATATTATAAAATATAAACATGTATATATATTATACATTAAACATTTTTTTTTATATATATTTATAAATTATATTATATATATATTTATATATATATATATTTAAATATATATATATATATAATTTATATAAATTTTAATCCCTTCCCGGGCTATGGCCCCAAAATTTTTAACCCCAAAGGGGTGCCCCCCATCTTTATATTTTATTTATATATACCCCAAAAAATTGGGGAAAAAAAAAAAGGAAAAAAAAGGAAGGGAAGAGAAATATATATTGGGGCCTCACCCCTGACGTCCTTTTCACAGATTGAAGGGGAAATCTCACATATTGAAAAGAAATCAACTTATGCGCATTTTTGCCTAGGGTATCCCCCTCAAGAGCAAAATTTTATTAAAAAAAAATGAAAAATTCTATTACTCCCCCGTGCATTTTTTTAATAAAATTTTTGAAAAAAAGGGAAAAAAAAAAAATTGCCAAAACCCCACTCAAAAGTTTGAAATATAAGAAAAAAATTTTATTTATTTTCTTTTTTTAAATGATTTTCACTTTTTTTGTGAAATACGAATTTTAAAACTTTATTTTACAATTTAAATTTTTTAGCTTTTGCTTATCTTATTTTTTATGTTAAAAATTATATTTCCTGGCAATGCTTATATAAAAAAAAATTGAAAAAAATAATTTTTATTAGCTGAGTATCCAGAGGCAACGTTAATCACTTGGCTGTTGAATATATCCGATATGTTTGATGTGATGTTTATCCATATACATGTATCTCTATTTTATTTGCAGTATCTCTTCCCTTACTCTGTATTTCGTGTTCGGTCTTATCAGTACTTTTTCATTACTTATCACGACTGAAAACGCGTAGCCAATTTTCTGACTAAATTTGCAGGCTAATCAAGACCGCTAAGAGGTTCTCTTCTCGGGTTATGTTTCTTATCGGTATCGCACCATCTGCAGTGATACAGTGGATTAAATTTTCTCTAGTACACTTTTAATGTACAGTAGGAACAGCAGTGGTCAAAGTGCTGATCCTTGGGGAACTCGACTTGTCAACCTTGCCCACTCTGGCATCTACTCTCTTACCATCTCTCTGCTTCATTTTCTCCAGAAATTCCTGCATCCACATGACCACCCCCCTGTTGTCTCTTGCTTTTCACGTTAGGATGTCAGTTTCCAGTAAGGTCGATATTATGTTTATGCCTTATATTAGGATAGCACAAAGCTCCTTTTGGAGATTTTAAGTAACTTGTATATAACCCTGTGATAGTTACATATTTATGTATTCCAAGATTGCCTGTAGGATCTGAGGCTGAAATGCTGTATAGGGATAAATAATTATATGTTGTGTGTCATGGATACTCATGGTTTCTTGTTTATAAATTGTTTAGAAATTTCTAGATATTAAGGAATGTGCCATTTTCTGTTTCCATATCGAATATTTGGTCACTTCATTTCAATTGACATGACGGATGACATGATCGCCCTGTTACAGTGTGTGTTGTTAGCTTTTAGCTGCTCTGAAAGTTTATTGGCGTAAGTATTGTGACGTATTCGTATTTTATTAAATGTATTTTTTTCACTAATCAATTTTACAGACTAAGAACTGTTATCTACATCTGCTCATTTCAAAGGCCCAGTCTTATCTAAGTTATACTACCACCTCCTGGGATGCGACCCACAACAGTCGACCGACACTCAGGTACCTACTTACCGCTAGGTGAACAATGGTAGCAGGTGTATGGAAATATGCCCAATGTTTCCACGGATATTCAGTACGTGAGCTGAAAGCGATGCCAACCGAGCATTACTGTCTCTCAGTGATGTCATTTTTTGCTCACTTCTCACAGAGTGAAGAGCAACATTAGGTCAGAGAGAAATCCGAGCCTTTTTGTATACACAGAAGCAGAGAAGAGTTCTGCTTGATGTCCTGTGTCTTTTACCACTCTAGAGTTAAGTATTTGTATGTGTATTTAATATTAGTATTACAGAACCTTTGTACATACCTATCTATGGCATATCTGTATTTCTAGAGTGTTTTGGAAGACTGCTATACTGTGACACATGTGTTTGAAAGTGCATTTCACTGTCTTTGTGAGGTTACTCATTTAAGTGCAACTAAGGAACTCGTGGGAAGCCTGGTTTTTGTCCAAGGAGCTTCTATACAAGACTAGAGAAGATAAATTCTCATCCCTGGAAATATTATATAATATGATCTCAAATTAAGTTGTAGATAAACAACTGTCAATGAATAAACAGAAGGCTGGACGAGGGGCACGAACCGCGGTCTGCACATTAACAGTACGACACTACCGTCCCGGCTGTCCGGGACTCTAATAGGAAGGAATCAGAATACTTAATATATTAAATTCTGTCAAAGGCACGGTGTCTCGGATTGAATGAAATACAGTATTATTTCTGAGTTCTTTCTGTCATAGGCCCGGGCAGCCGGAACTGTAGAGAATCTAACTGTTAATCTGCAGACCGCGGTTTGTACCCCTCGTCCACCCTTTTGCTAATTCATAATACAATTTATGATTAAAATACATTTAAATATGTGGTTGTTTCATTTCTCTTAAGCCTCGATATTTAGCTTATATCTTAATTATTTTATTGAAGATTATCTTATTTAACGCTTTGTCTCTCTTCTGGGTGACTTTATAAAATTAATAGTAATTATAACGCTAAAAACACGTCAAGAAGGAAGCTAAAGGATGTAATAGCCGAATTCTTTTTAAGAGTCTAGGAAGCTATGCTATCCTTAACCCTAACTTTCCTGCTTTATTTAGAATTATCTCTCACAGGACAAAACGAAATTTGTAAGAATTAAATTAATATCTGTGAACCAGTGTTGGTTGTTCTCTGTGTGACCATGTTTACGGAGAGGCTGCATTGTTCTCTTATGTCTTTTCTAATGTCTTAGCCAGTGTGCTACTTGGTTCTTACCGCTTTTTTTTTCTCTTTTACATTAAGATCCCAGTTGCATATTTCCAGCTGTTCAGGTGTACTCACGGCTCCTCTGTCCGTTTCTAGAATTCCAGTGGAAATATCCTCTCTTTCGCTCACTGATTTCATTATGTCCAGTTTACTCTGAGTTATTTTTCTTTCTTCGTTTGTCGTTATTTCATCTAACCTTAACTGATCACTGTTTCCTTTCCCTAATCTTGTCATCCTCGAATGTCTACGAACCATCTGCTACGTTTTACATAAATTTCCTTATCTTTACTTGTCATTTCGCTGTGTTTCTTCTGTCTTATTTCCTGGTTCTTTTGTCATCTCATAGCATTTTTTTCTCTTTTATTTTCTAATTGACGGGAAACTTCAACCATTATTGCCATTTCTATAGGCAAGTAGGTTGGTAGGTGTTGTGTGTGTGTGTGTGTGTGTGTGTGTGTGTGTTTGTGTGGTTGTGTGTGTGTGTTGATGTTCAAGTAAATGCTGGTCTGTGTGAGCATTTCCTGTGTGTCTGTCTACGATAACTGGCATGCATGTGCATATGAATATGCTTGTAAATATGCATGTGCTTGTGGGAGTGCGTGTGTATGGGCGTGGACGTGCGTGTGAACGTTGCATATGGTTATGGGCGTGGATATGCGGGCATGTGAGATTGCTTGCATGATCAAGCCGACTATGCGTGCTCGTACCAAATATTTTAGGTTTCCAGACAATTGCTTAATTGATAATCCTAATTACCGAAAAGATCAGGTTTAGTGTTATTATTTGCTTCTTGTATTATGAGGCGTTGACACAGTGGAGGAAAGAGGAAGGGAAGGGAGGGAGAGGGAGGGAAAGGGAAAGGGGAAAGGGGAGGGGGAAGGGGTGGGGGGAATGAGAGGTGGAAGGGGAAAGGGAAAACGGAAGGAAAGGGTGAAAGACAGGAGACGGAAATAGGGTAGGGGAGGACGAGAGAGGGACAAAAAGGAAGAGGAAGGAAGGAGAGAATCTAAAAACTAAAATGGTCGTTAGAAGCATTAAGATACAGCGAAAGAAAAGAGTACATGAAATATACTCGGAAAACAGACGCATCAGCCGGACCTCTACTGTTCGCCACCCAAGTAATAAGGTTACTGGTGAACCTAGAATTGTTTGTAATCGATATTATTTATTATCATTAGTGGTCTTTGGTAAAAGGTGTGATGAATGCGACCATGGCAGTACTGAGCATCTCCTAGAATTTGTAAAAACCAAGAAAACCTCCAAGAGAATGAGTACATATGTTTTTTTAGCCACAGCTTCTCTTTTAACATGAACTTTTACGTGGTTGAAACATTAAAGTAACGTATGTCTCCTAATCCATGTATTTCCAGTTCTAGTCATTACAAAGACACCAATAAGATTTTTCTTAAATGGTACACCTTAGCAACGCATTCGCGAGAGTACAACTCATGTATATAAGGTGCGTATATTTAACATGCTAAAAAATGTTGAAACGTACTCTTGAAATATGTAAGGAACTTGGATTTTAGTAGCTATTATATAATATTACAAATATAAATATGAAAAAAATACTAAATTGTTGGAAATATAAACGAAAAAAATCAGGGTAAACAAGCAACCCTCAAAGACTAGGATTTTTTTCTTTCAACAAACCGGCCGTATCCTACAGAGGCAGGGTGACCTAAAAAGAAAAATGAGTTTTTCTTTTAAAATTTAGTTAATTTATACAGGAGAAGAGGTTACTAGCCCCTTCCGCATTTTAGTCGCCTCTTACGACACGCATGACTTACGGAGGAAGAATTCTGTTAGGTAAAAAGACACAAGACCTTGATATAGCTCCTGAAGAGCGAAACGTTGCCACAATAAAATGTTACATTAGTTGCACTTATGTTCTTTTACCTAACATATTGTCGGTAATTCCACCAACATTGATACAGGAAGAATTCTGTTTCACTTCCCCATGGAGATAGGAAATAAAGAAAAACAAGAACTGTTAAGAAAACAGAAGAAAACCCAGATGGGTATGTATATATATATGCAAGTACATGTAAGTGTGACCTAAGTGTAAGTAGGAGTAGCAAGATATACCTGGTATCCCGCGTGTTTATGAAACAGAAAAAAAGGACACCAGCAATCCTGTCATGTAAAACAATTACAGGTTTCCGTTTCACATTCACTTGGCAGGACGGTAGTACCTCCCTGGGTATTTGCTGTCTATCTAATTAAAGATTGCCAAGTTAGTCATCGAGTAGATATGAAAATCAAGTACGAATTAAGTGCTACAAAAAAAAGTTCAATGATGGTAATAAGAACGTCAAACCTACCACAGATTAAATTAAAATACGAATCAGAAAAGTTAATACAGTCTAAACGACTTTATATCTGATCACTTCTAGCATCTTTTTCATCTTCCATGAGATCATTCGTAAAGTAGTAGTTACATCCGTCCGTTGGTGAACGGTGCCGATAGCTTGTAAAACAACTTTTTTTCTTTTGAGTTTGGCGGTTGCATTCCATGGCCTTCAGCTGTGCTGAAGTCTGGCGTGGGGGGATTGTCAGTTATATTCTAATCAGAGTCTATTACATTACTACAACTTCAAACAGCAGATTAGTGTAGCCGGATCTAGAATAAATAATTTATAAATTTTGACGCTGTTCCAGTAGTGCAGAAATCGACACACTGTACAAAAGCAAAAGATCTTTTAGGAGGGTAGGTTGTCGGAGAACGGGTTGGAAAGCTAGGAGACTGTCAGAATTCAGAAGGTGGAAGTTCCATGCCTGGAGCTCAAGTCAACAAGGCAGTGCGAGAGGGTGCGAATTCTGGCCGCCTCCACCACCACCACCCATGAATGAGCCGCCTTAATGAGCACACGCTGAAGATTCATACCCAAAGAGTGAAGTCTGACTCCCAACAATGGAACACATGGCATAATAAATGAAAGGCAAATAGGAATCAGGAAGTATCTGCGAGGTAGTACGATTTTGAAAGTGGGAAAAAAACCCATGAGTGCTGAATTTGTCTTTTAAAATTTACGACTGTTTTCTTCATTGCACTTTGTGCGTAGGGACATTTTATCCTATGGGTATTAGTTCTGTCTTTCGGTTTGAGCTTACTGGGTTGTGAGTAATATTGCTGTCAGGTATGAAGACAGACACATTTAGCAGAAAATAAGCATTGATTGGGCCAGTGTTCTAAGGAGAACTTTATCATGTTATCAATTTTTGACGTGAAAAAGGTCTCCTTAGAGTAAAAGGCTTTCCTAATATATGATACAAAAGAATTTTATTAATTAAAGAGCAACCGTTGGACTTTCTCTGGCCAACAGTATAGCAACTATACAAATTAAGTCAATAAACATTTTAAATATGCATTTTCATAAAAATAATAAAAATTATAATGAGGTTTTCCAGTTTATCACATTTGTATTTTACTAAGGTAGGATGATCCAAGGAAGGGAACACATCTAGTCATTCATTCAATACCAGCATTGCCAAAGAAGGGTGACAATCACGATTCTAAATGACCCTCAAACTGCAAACCATAAACTACCATTCTCATGTTTCGAGAATAGGTACATAAATGGTATCACGTTCTGAAATTCGCTATGATACGGCTGATGATAGCTACAGCGAAGTTTGTAAACTAAGTGCAATCCTACTGTGTTGACAGAATATTAATCCATTAGCGTACCTCTATCTGAACCATACAAACCATTATTCATTGAATAGGTCTATTAGCAATGAAAATTACATTTGAAATCCTCATATATCGCTAAAGAAAATTGGAAATTAGGCTGATTTTATTTTTGGGTAAATCGATTACCTGCCGAATATATTTTTGATAGAGTAGGCAGTTCTATATTCAAACACAGATAAAATGACATGAACCTCAATACCAAGGTAATAGGAATGTATGAGGCTGTGTTAGTAGCATTATCTCACTTGACTCCAAATCGTAATAGGCACTTATTGATAAAACAAACCATACCACGTAGGTTGGGTGGGTTTTTAGACCACATCGGGTTTCAAACCACCACCCGTGGGTGAAGGTTTATTCCCCTCACTGGCAGAGTCTAGTTCCTGGCACTATGGCGGGAAGCGGCAAAGATGGTAATGTCTAAACACAAGGGAAAGTGGTGCAGCTGTTGCTCGTATGGCAGCAACAGCAGTAGTAGTATTAATATTGGTAGAATTACCGACAACATGTTAAGTGTAAGGACACAAATGCAACATTTTATTGTGGCAACGTTCCGCTCTCCAGGAGCTTTGTCAAGCTTGAGAAAGCTCCTGGAGAGCGGAACGTTGCCACAATAAAATGTCACATTAGTAGCATTTGTGTCCTTTTACTTAACAGCTGTAGTAGTAGTTGTATAGTAGCAGCAGCAGCAGCAGCAGCAGCACAACACTGGTTTACCAGTGAACCCAAATAAAAAAAAAAGACTAATGTAAGGTTGAAGGTGAGGGTTAAAGAAGTAATCTCAAAGGAAGACAGAAATCCTGTTTTTCAATGTCTGATATAAAATAAAAGTACACACTTGTACAGAAATTGCTTATCAGAAGAATTTGCGTCTGTACATAAAATTGTTTCGATGGTGGCTATAAAATTTGGAAACACAAGAGAAGCCAGATTCTGATCAACCCCAGATATCTGTGAAAGTGCAGATAACTGTGTGAGGGTGAAAGTGTTAACAAGTTCAGAGTATCCAAGCTAAGAATACCTTTAGAAATTAGGGTACCGAAGTACCACTCAGCTAAAGGGAAACTGCAAAGCACCACCCAGAAGTTAAAACACCGTAAAGAACTGTCCGAAAATTCGAAGGAAATAGTTTGCCTAAAGTTACTAATCAATCACGAACTCACAGATCACGGTCTTTATTATCGTAGAGAAATATACCAGTGTCACTACCAGTTTCACGAGGAAGCGTTGAAACAGTAGGGGTTAAATAGCTCACTGGAAATAGGAGGCAATCAGGTAGGTTCGCCGAAGGGGATGGAAGCTATAGTTTCTTGCATCAGGAACCCTTCACGTCACCGGACCCCCCTCCCCACCACCACCAATCCCTCATGAAAGGAAAATGTTCCAGTTTGTCTCTTGGAATGCTTGTAAACATTTGCGAAACTTATATGCTTTCTTTTAATATATCCATTAGATAGTCATCTATTTCCAAACCATATGGTCACACAAATAGTATCTCACCTTCACAATCAATATTAATAACTTGAAAAATTTGGTCTAATGGTGAACTATCTTGTACACAGCTAAGTGGACAGTTTAGTGTTGCATTTCTAGGTAGTATGTGCTATGCAGACTTCACAACTATTACTAGCCAACCAGTGATAAGTAGTCCTGACGTTCTCTGTAACCAAGTCTGTGGTGTATCACAAGACAAGTCGTTCCCCAACTTAATACACGTGCGTGGGGATACTTATGTTCCAAGGAACTACGATATGCCTAGAGCATCTCGTTTATATTAAATTTTAAGTACAGAAACCTAATCTAACACAGAATAAAATATTTTTTTGTACATTGGCCCTACTCTTTTTCCTGTGTTCATATGTCAGTACAGAAAATAATAATCAATCACATTGGGAATATAAAAGGGAGTTCTCCACTCAGTTTAATATGGCGTAGGTGCTTGGAAAATGAAGCTTGAATTGAAATATCCTTCACACATTTCCGAGGGAACGTGCGTCCAAACACACTATTGTTAGGGGAAAATAGTAGCAGCAGGAGCAGATCCCTGTTTCTGATTCATCAATCACGCCAAAGAGAAAGTTATTCACTGATTCAACTGCACTCCATTTAGTCACTTGGGTCTATATTAAAACGGGTTGTGTGCGGCGGTGTTTAATTATTGAATTCCTCAATGTTTAGTCATTTATGTTCCTTATGCAAAATAATGTTACAATGAAAAAGTAAAATGTCTGTCATGAAATATTGACACGAGAAGCAGTCAATGGGAAAAATATATATGTCGACGACGCTCTTGCCGAATAAGGCAAGCGAAAATTTACGTATATAATAATTTCGCAAAAATCATTCTGAACCTAATGAAAAAAATATATTTCATTGGGTTTGTTTATTATTAAATTATTGTAACCTCATCTAAAATATATTTAGTTGGATTAGGCTAAATTAAATTGCTCTTGTTATAATAAGGTTAGGTAAGTTTTCTAAGGTTCTTTTACCTGGAATTTACCTGGAGAGAGTTCCGGGGGTCAACGCCCCCGCGGCCCGGTCTGTGACAAAATTATTAATAAAATATATCTTTAAACGTATAAGAGAAAATTTTAGAAAGGACTTAATTCTATACGAGTTCTTTCTTGCTAATTGACCATAATATAATATATATATATAATTATATATATATATATATATATATTATATATATATATATATATATATATAATACATACATAATATATATATAATATATATATATATATATATATATATATAATATTGTGTGGTGTGTGTGTGTGTGTGTGTGTGTGTGTGTGTGTAAAACAACCACTGTGAAAGAATAATGAATGTTAAAAACAACATAGATTTAATTGATAAATTAAGCTCCTTGACTGACTTAAATGATTTTACCATGGTTAGTTTTGATGTTACTTCAATGTTTACGAAAGTTCCAATTGATGATTTATTAAGTTTATCTGAAGAACTTGTGAATTACGATTTACCATTGCCGGTTCCTGTCATTAATCTTATTAATCTTTGCATTGTT
>NC_069418.1:34751106-34913606 GCF_026875155.1 Cherax quadricarinatus | reverse complement strand
CGGTATGTAACACGTAAACTGCAAGTGATCGGAATAGAAAAAGCAGCATATCTTGATCAGTCAATATTGAAGATATGACTGATCAAGACTTAATTATATGAAGATCAGTCAAAAGGCTAAGGTTATAACTATTTACACAAAAATTCAACAATAAATGTATGCGACAAAATTGTGCCATTAAATACCCAACACTTGTTTATGTGAAATGTGTGTAATGAAAGTTGAAACTGAATTTGGCGATTACCTACTGTACGTTACAAACTTTCTCCCCGACCACCATCGCTGCGATATGAACTTGTTCCCAACTGACATAGTTCAGAAAAACAACGAAAGCAGCCACGACTGCAACATTTACCTCAACAGAGATGTGCGAGCACCCACTGGCAGCTGAATCAATGACCGCTGTTGACAGTAGCTTCCTTGTGTGTTTTTTTTTTTTTTTTTTTTTTTTTTGTTCGCCGGTACTCTCCCGGCCCGGGTCTTTTCCAATAGTGGTGACCCGGCCTTGGCTCCCTATCTGGGACTTGTCGTTGTGTGACCGCGACCAAACCCGGATTAACACACAGGTCACCTACGCGACGTCCAAGGCTATGTAAGGAATAAAGAATCCGCCGGCTGCTCAGTTCATAAAATATATGCAGCATTAATTAATTTAAAGGCTCATTTTTCTGCTTTTTACATTTAAGATACTAAGTTACTATAATATTTTTTAATGTATTTCATCAGGTTCCCGTTTGTGATTACTTGATTTTTTTTTTTCAGATTTTAGGGTCGTTCAAACCCCCCAGACCTGGCCACCACAAGGAACAAGGAAAAAGAAACAAATGGTTCTCAAACTGTGATTACTCATAACACAGCCTCACCACTCATAGTATTTAATTTGAAAGATGCACAATACACAGAAAAGCTGAAGTGTATTATAAATGTAATAATACCTACAGGAAAGCGCTAAACCCTCTGGGGTCATACAATACTCTGTTAAAGGGAGATAATGAGGTTTGATATGAAGAAACGGTAGCTCCAATTCTTTGAGCTAAGAGTTCTTTACCAGCATCAAGAAACACCCTTGAAAGGGGCAGAAGCGTTGAGCAAATTAAAAAATTTCTTTGTTACCTTCGACATCAAGATGGCGATGACATCAGTTAAAGCAAAGTGATTATGCATCTCAAACAACAAATTACGACTGAAAAAAAATTGCTTGCCAGCTTTGAAGGTTCTGACACAGAAGTGTGTCAAGAAGAGGCGGATGTGGGTTCCTTAAGTGTGTTAACCACTTTCCACTTGGATGCAGGGATACACGAGATCGACGTCGTTGTAGCCAACACATGGTCTCGCTATACTGATCTCGAGGTCATAGGGTGAAACAGAAATCCTCTCTTAAGCCCCTGAATTAATATTGATTTCGAAGATATTTTCAATAATGTCGACATTAACACACACACACACACACACACACACACAAAAAAAAAAAAAAAAAAAAAAAAAAAAAAAAAAAAAAAAACAGGATGCGCGAAGGATCGGATACTCTAACTCAATTATAGGTTGCAACTCTATGATGACATTCTCAACCACGAACAAATATATATTATAAAAGACGAATATGGGAGATAGTCTGAAATATATGCCTGGAGCTAATTACTAAAACTCAACCTGTTTAAATACCACTTTGTGTAACAAGATCTTGCATTTATTAAAACTGATATTTATGAAAACAACAAGAAACATAATATATTACGATATGCTTTAACCTAATTTGAAGTCAAACGGTCAATAAATGACCAACCTATATTAATTTTAGTTAAAAAAAACCTTTTTTAAATGTCGGCCATCTTAAATTTTTGCCAAGAAAACCAAAAAATTAGCTAAAAATGGGATTTTAACCCTACTCATTGCTTATTTTTTTCTTTTTCGTTAGTTTTCTGTTTATAAAAAAAAAAAATTTCTTTTTTTTTGTTTCTCTAGGGGTTAATGTTTAAATGATTTTGTTCGGGGTTGGTTAGGGGGTTTGAAATGATTAGTTGGGGGATAGCGAAAAAAAGTTTACCCCAGGGAGGTTTTAACTGGACGGGGAAAAAGAGAGATGGGTGTAAAACCCTAGGGTATTTTTGCGTCTGTTTTTTTTTCCCTTTTAAAAAAGAAACTTCAAGTCATAAACAACAACCCAAGATGTTCTGACGGGAAGATTTCGTTTGAATGTGTGGGAAAAATTTTAAAATTGTTTTACAGATATATTCCCGTGCTAAATGGGGAAATTTTGGGTTTACCCACCCTCCGCCTTTTTGGGTAGCAACCCCCCAGTTTTTAGTTCATTTAAATTTCGAAATAAAGTTTACAAATACAGATTTTTTTAGCTCCACTTAAAAAGTTTTTTGCCGTTTTGGTTTCTAAACTTTTGGTTTTGGGAGCTCTCGTAACACTTGATGAGGGTTAAATTTGGGGGCACGCCCTTTTAATATTAAAAAAATGTCATGAAGGGCTTTTAATTTTGGTTACGCGCCCAAACCCAAGAGCGGTTTTTAATTTTCCCTTACATATGAATACAAATTTTAAAGAAATAAACCACAGTTTGCATTTTAATGGACATTTTTTTTTGGGGAAAACCCTTCTCTTTTTTGGAAATCTTTAAAAAACCCTTTTGCGGGAATGGCTTGTCAAAGCTTCGGGAAAACCCAAACCCGTTCCCAAGGTAAATGTAAACTTTTATTTGCATTGTTTTTCTTTTTACCTAAATTTTTTTTAAAAATAATTCACCTTTTTTTACTAAATACAAGTAGAACCCTGTTTAAATTTTTTGCACTCGAACGAAGGCTGTCTTCCATTTTTTGAAACAAAACCAAATGACGGGAAAAAATTACATACTTCAGTTTGCGTTCAGCAAAATTTATACCCCCTGGGGGCTTCCTAATAGTTTTTTAATTTTTTTCAAAATTCTTTTATTTAATTATGGGGCATGCAAATAGATTTTTTGGGGTTTCTACAAAAAACTTTTTAAAGTAACAGAATCCCAAAATTAGGTAGCGCTGTGGATATTGTTAAACTGGTCCCCATATTAGGGGAACCCTAAAACAAATGAGTTTTAAAATTTTTTATTTGAATATTTCCTTAAAGGGAAAAACTAGAGTTCCAAATTTTTTAAACCCCCCTTGAAAGGGCAAAATTGGGGGAAGGGAGGGGGTGGGGGGGGTTTGGGGGGATAAAAATGGAACAGGGAAGATAAACCCCATGTCGGTACATTTAGTGGTCCTGCCCCTTTGTTAATCGCGGGGAAATTTATTTATTTTTGTAATGAGTGGGGTTTGCGGGTTTCTTTTCCCCAAATACTCTTTTACCAATTTGTTTTTTTGATTTGGAAAACGTGAGAGTCTCTTTTAAATTTGAAGAAAGGACGGGAAATATATGAAAAGAAAGGGTTTTAAGTGTAAAATGCCCCGACCTAGCATAGGCAGGGGGCCCTACTGAAAGTTTCCGCTTTTTTAAAGGCTCCTGTCTTCCCTGGTCTCATTTAAAACCGTCCTTTTCCACCAACCCCATTTCCCCCAAAATTCTAAAGCACCCCCTCCTACCCCCTCCCTCCTAAAAACCCCCCTCCCCCTTCCACCAAACAAATTTTCCCCATTTTGTCTTTTCTTTCCCCCCCTTTTTTTCCCTTTTCCGTTCCATGTCGTCCCACTCCACTTTCCCCCCCCCCTTTCCCAAATTTCCCCAAAAAAAAAAAATCAGCCCTTTAGCCTAAAGGTGGGGGCCGTCATTAAAAAGGGGCAGCTTCTTTTTATTTCAAAGTTCGGGCAATTTAAGTCCCCCACGTGCCCCCGTTCCTCAAAAACATGGTCTTTTTTAAACTAAAAAAATGGCTTAAGTAACAGGGGCCGAAAAACTGGAGTCTCGAAAATACTTTCCCTTCCTTAAACCCTTTTCCCAAAACCAAGTTAAAAAAATTGGTTCCGGGGAGAAAAAAAAATTTTAAAAAACCAAAATTAAACGGGGTTTAAGCGAGGTTTTAAAAGGAAAATCTTAAAATTTAAATTGGTTTAAAGGCAAAAAACCCGGTAAAAATGAAAAGTGCCCAAAAAAACCTTTAAAAAATGTGCTTCATCTCGGGCTTCAAAAAACAGACGGATTTACACGGCGGGGGGACGGAGGAGGAGGCACAAAAGACGGAAAGAAAGAAAAGAGACAAAAGGGGGAAAACCCAAGGGGAAAAGGTGGGGGGGGGGGGTACAAGTGACAGATGGGAAGGGGGGAGTGGGAAAAAGGAGTTTGGGAGGGGGGAAAAGTTAAAAAGACTAACGGGGGTTGGTAAAAGAGGCTTGTCTAGAAAAAGATAAAAGGAAAAAGGGAAGTACAAGAGACGGAGGGGAAAGGGAGGCAGGTACAAGATTTTCAAAAAAAAGGGAATCCCTTGGGCAATGTGCCGCTACCCTATTCTGTAGGGATAATTACACATAGGAAAAAAATGTTTTTTTCCCATCTTTTTTCCATACGCGGATTGGTTTAAATAAAAGGTATTAAAATCGGGCAGCCTGACTGAAGATTTTAGGGGGGCCAATGAGGATATCGTAAAATTTTTCCCAGAAAGGGTTACGCAGCTTTCGGGACGTCAAAGGTTTTCCTTTCCAGAAATAGCGGGAGTTGCTTTAACTTTTTAGTTGAGCTGCTAAAAAAGAGAGAAAAGGGGAAATTTGTACAAAGCGGGGAACAAGAAATTAACCATAGGAGGCAGTCGCATGAAAATGGGGTGAAGAAAAAGATGGACGTCATAAAATATCCAACCTCACAAAAATACGTATCACATGCACGTACATTTACATTAATTAAAAATTAAACCCCTGAAAAAGTATCGAAATTAAAAGCTTTTTTCGTGTTTCTCACATTATCGGGGAATAGAAAAAAAATTAATAGAACAGAAGACTCAGCCTTAAAGTCTTCTTTTTTCCCCTCCCATTTTCCTTTTTCCCTTGATTTTTGGAAAAATCCCCGATAATGCTTGGAATTTCGCTACTTTTTCACTGGGACCATTTTGCATAAATTTATAAATTAATATATTATATTTATATATATATATAATTTATATATTATATAAAATTTTTTATATATATAAGGTATATTTTTTCTTTCAAACTTACCACCGTATCTAAACCGGGGGCGGGGTGGCCCCAAAAAGGGAAAAAATGAAAGTTCCCCTTTTTAAAAAATTTAGAAATTTATATGAAATAGAAAGGGATGGTTTTCCCCCAGGCCCTTGGGGGTTTTTTCCCCCGGTTTTTTTTTGTTATTTGGGGGGGGCCTTTTTTCTTAAAGAACACCGGCAAAGGGTCTTCCGGGGGGGGAAAGGAAATTTTGTTTCCAACTTCCCAAATTTGGATAATTTTTTATTTAAATTTAATAATAAATTTTTCCTTGTTTGGGGATTTTTTTTTTTGGGTTGGGGGGGGGCCCAGGGGAAAAATTTTAAATTTAAAAAAAAAAAAAAAAAAGTTGAAGGGAAAATTTCCAAGGGGAACCCCCCGGTTATTTTTAAAAAATATGGGGGCCCCCCCCGTCTAAAAAAAAGGTCCCCCTTGGCAATGGGAAAGGTTAAAAAAACAATTTTTAAGCCGGGGGCCCCTTTTTAAAAGGAAAGGGGGTTTGGGATTTTTTTTGGGAAAAAAAGTTGAAAGGGAAAAAATTTTTTGTTTTTTAATAAAAAAACTTTTTTCCCCCTTTTTTTATTTTTTGCTTTTCTTTAAACCCGGGTTTTGGTTTTCCCCGGAAACCCCTTTTTCGGGCAAAAAGAAAAAAAAAAAAAAAAGTGTTTTTTTAAATTTTTTGGTTTAAAAATTTTTGTGGTGAAAAAGTGTTTTTAAAAAAAATTTGGAAAAAAATTTTTTGGGAAAAATTTTTATTTTCTTTTTGGGGATTTTTTGTTTCTTTTTTTTTTGGGTAAAATTTGTTTGGGTGGGAAAAAAAAAACCAAAAACCGACTTGGTTGGGGTTTTTTTTATTTTTAAATTTTTAATTATTTTTATAGATTTTTTTTTTTTTTTTTTGGGGGGGGGTTTTTTTTTTTTAAAAATTTTTTTTTTTTTTTTTTTGGGGGGGGGTTTTTTTTTTTTTTTTTTTTTTTTTTTTTTTTTTTTTATTTTTTTTTGGGGGGGAAAAAAATTTTTTTGGGGGGTTTAGAAAAACCGGGGTTTGGGTTTTTTAAGGGTTTTTTTGGGAAAAAAAGGGGGGTTTTAAAAAATTATTTAAAAGGGTTTTGGGTGTTGGGGGTTTGGGGTTTGAAAAAAGGGGGGTTGGTGGGTTTTTTGGGGTTGTTAATGTTTTTTTTTTTATCGGTTTTTTTAAAAATGGGTTTTTTTTTAAAATGTTTTTTGGGGGTTTAATTTTTCCCTGTGAATGGTTGTTTGTTAATTTTTTTTCTTTTGAAATTTGGTGTTTTTTTGTTGGTTTTTTCCTTTTGTTTTTTGTTGTTTTAAATTTTGTTGTTTAAAGGGTTTGGCCTTTTTTGTTTTTTGGGGGTTTTGAAATGGGTGTTTTGGGGGTTTTTTTCCCCTTTTTGTGTTTTTTGAAAAAAAAAATTTGTTGTGTGTGGTAAATTTGGGGGAATTTTGGGGGGTTTGGGTTTGTGAGTGGGTTTGTGTGTTTTTTAAAAATTTTGGGGTTTTTTTTTGTATTTTTTGTTTTAATTTAGTTTTTGGTTTTTGTTGGTTGGTTTTTTTGTTTGATTTGGTTTGGGTTTTTGGTTTTTGGTTTTTTTTTTTTTCTGTGTTTTTGTTGTTTTGTGTTTTGGTTTTGTTTGGTTTTTTTTTGGGTGGTGTTTTTTTTTTTATTTTTTTTTATTTTTTTTGTTTTTTTTTTTTTTTTTTCTTTTTTTAAATTTTTTTTTAAAAATTTTTTTTTTTTTTTTTAATATATTATATTTTTAAAATAATATATTTATATATATATATAAAAAATATATTTTCTATAAATATTTATAATATAAATTTTTATATTTATATATAAATATAAATATATTTTTATTATTTATTATTTATATATATAAAAATTATTTATTTTATAATATTTATTAAATTATATATTATATATTTTTAAAATAAAATTTTCAATTTATTTATATATATTTTTATTTTTATAAATTTTTATATATTTTTTTAATTTTTTAATTTTATATTTATATATTTAATAAATTTTTATAAAAAATATTTATATTTATTTTTATATATTTTTTTATAAATTTTTAATAAAATATTATATATAAAATAAAATTTATATTTTTATATATAAAATTTAAAAGATAAATTTAAATTATAAAAAATTTTTTATATATATAATAATTTAAAATATTTGTAATTTAAATAAAAAAAAAATTTTATATATATTTTTTATATACATATATATTTTTTTAAAATATTATATAAAATATTTTATTTTTGTATATATATAAATATTTTTATATATATATTTTTTATTTTTTATAAAAAAAAAATATATATAAAATTATAATATATAAGTAAAAAATTTTATATTATATATTTTTATATATAATATAAATATAATAATATAATATATTTATATATATTATAAAATTTTTTTATTTTTTTAAAATTAAACATAAATATATATTTTTTATATTTAAAATTTATTTTATATATAAATATAAATATATATATATAAATTATATAAAAAATTTTATATATATATTTTAAAAATATTATTTTAATATATATATATATAAATATTTTAAAATTTTATATATTTTAAATTATATATTATAATATTTTTTAATATATATATATAATATAAAATTTTTTATTTATTAATTTTTAAATATTTTTATATTTTATAAAATAAAAATATATATTTATATATATATATAAAATATATATAATATATATATTTTATATATAAATAATATATATATTTTATATATAAATAAAATTTTTAATATATATTTTTTTATATAAATTTTTTAAAAAATATATATTTTAATATATATATATTTTATAAAAAATATATATATATATAAAATTATAAATATAAAAATATAAAAAATATATATTTATATATATATATATTATTTATATATAAAAAATATATAATTTTTATATTTTTATATATAATATATGGGTAGTAGGTTGGTAAAACAGCAACCACCCGGGAAGTATTTCCCCGTCCTGCCAGAGGGAATGTAAAACAGAAATTTGTAACTGTTTTCATGAGGTGGTTTGCTGGTTTCTTTTTCTGTTCATAAACACGTTGAAAAAGGGGGATATCTTGCAAATTTTCCTATTTACCTTTGGTCACACTTCACAGCCCCGCACAGCATATATATATATATACATACACCTAGGTTTTTTCCCCTTTTTCAAAATAACTCTTGTTCCTTTTTAATTTTTTTCTATTTTTCCAGGGGGAAGTGGAAAAAAATCTTTCCTCCGAAAAGCCATGCGTGTCCTTGAGGCGACAAAAATGCCGGGAGCAATGGGCTAGAAAACCCCCTTTTTCCTGTAGACATTTCCCTAAAAAAAGAAGAAGAAAACTTTATAAAACGGGGTGCTTAAAGTGCGGGGATTTTAGTGCGGATACAAAAAAACCAAAATTGCTGTTTGTTATAAAATGAAAAGAATTTGGATGTCCGGGCCCCAAAGCGAAAAAAAGCTGAAGGGGGTAGGGGAGTTTTCGGGGGGGGGGAAATAAATGGGTTTAAAATCGGGAGTATCTGAGAGTTTTTAGAGCAAAGGAAGAGGTAGCAGTTTTTGTTGAATGATCATTACGGAAGGAGAAAAGAAAATAGAATGAAAAATTCAAGATTTGGGATTAAAGAAAAGGGTTGGATGCTAGAATGGGTCATAAAAAGGGTGAAAGCACCTGGGGGAAGAGAGGGAATTTCAAGGGGGAAGAGAAAAATTTTTGGGGGGATTTTTTAAGTGAATGTACAGGAGCTTTTGAACCTATTTTGGGGAGAGAAATTTTGGGGTTTGTGGTCTGAATAAATAAAGTAGGAGAAACTTTTTGAGAGGGGGGGTAGGTAAGTTTTGGGGTGCCAGGTGTAAATGAAAGGGGGGCCCTTTGATTGAAATTTGTTTTAGAAAGGGGTTTGTTATAGTTAAAATTTTTAAGAAAAAGAGGATAAAAAGTAAAACCCAAATTGATTAGGCGAAAAGACAGTAGTTTGTTGGGGTTATGTATTGGTAGTAAAAGGGCTGTTTAGTAGAAATTCAGGATTAAAATTTTTTAGAGGGCCCCGGATATATCAATCCCCCCTTTTTTAGTTGTAGCTACACAGAGTAAAAGGGGGATGGGATACAAAGGGGAATAAAGCCTCAGGGGAAAAGAGAGGGAAAGGTTTTTAAAAATAAAAAAAGGAGGCAGTTAAAAGGGAAAGAATAAACACTATTTTGGAAAGGGTAGATGGTCTAATGAAGCATAGGGAATGGGGGCGAGGGGGGTATGGGGGGAGGGTTTAAAAAAGAAGGGTTTGAGTGTTCAGCAGAAGTTTGTGGGTTTCAGGAAAATGGGTGCGGGAGGGGGGGGGGGAGCAATTTGGGGGAATGATGATGTGAAGAGGGGTAGTAAAGGAGAAAAAAATATGAGAAGTTTTTACAAAGGGAGAAATGATGCAAGGAGGGAAGAGTATATGGGAAAAAAAAGAGAGAGGTTAAGAGAGTGGTGAAAACAAAAGTAAAAAGAGAGCAAATGAGAGAGTGGGTGAGATGTTATCAACAAATTTTGTTTTTAAAAAAATAAAAAAATTTTGGAGTTTAGATTAACAAGTTAAAAAAAGCCTAGAGAACAAATGGGTTAGTCATTTTAAAAAAAGGAGGGGGGAGTTATTAAAAAGGGGAGTTAGAGGTATTGGGAAGATGGAGGGAATATTTTTAGGGAAATTTTTTGAATGTTGATGAAGATGGGGAAACTGTGATTTCATGTATAGGGCAAGGAGGAAAAAACTTTTTGTAGGAGTGAGGAAGAGCCAGGTTTTTGAGTGTGGGGGGAAATTCGTGAGGCAGTAGGTAAAATGAAAAAAGGGTAAGGCAGCCGGGTTTATGGGGTAAAGATAGAAAAAGTTAAAAGCAGGTCGGGGTATAGTTTTGGGGTTTTTGAAAAATTGGTTTTAATTGGGGAAAGGCCCTATTTTAAAAGAAAATTTTGTTAAAATTTTTGAAAAGGGGTTTGGTACCTAGGGTTTTGGTAAGAAAGTAGGGGGGGAACAGTTTTTAAAAAGGAAACTTTGCGGAAAACCCGAGGAGAAAGGGGTTTCGTCCCCCACGGAGGTTCTTCCAGTCGGGAAATACGAAAAAAGGGAGGACCCGTCGGGGATTTAAGCGGGGGAATCATATTTAGTTAAAGTTTAGTTTTGAGTTGGGAGTTGTGGAGGAAGGGGCAGTTTCCCCCCTTTAGGGAAACCCCCTTCCTTTAAAAAAGTTTTCCAAGGTTTTTCTGTCAAAGGGGAGGTTTCAGGGTTAAAGAGTAAATAAAAGTTTTTATAGAAGGGGTTAGGGAAGAAATATGAAAAGGCCAAATTTATTCCAATTTTTCCCTTTTTCATGAAACCCAAAAAAATTCCCCGGAAAAGGTTTTTAAGGTGTAAAATTCCCTTACCAAAGCCCCTTTTTTTGAGGTTTTCAGCCCGGCCTAAAAGGGTTCAATTCCCATTTTTTTTTGGGGGGAAAAATATGAAACAGGAGGGCAACTTTATTTCCGGGAAAGATCCCGGGTTTTGTATAAAGGAAAGTAGGAGAACAGTAGAGTGGAAGGACGAAGGGGAAAGGGCCCCCCCCCAACCAAACCCCTTTAAACTTGAAATTTTAGGTTTTTTCCAAAATCCGGTTCGGCCCCGGGAAAAATTCAAAGGGTTTCCCATTGTTAGGAAACCAAAATTTAAAGTTGGCAAAATTTTTGGGGAAATTTTAAATACTTGTCGGAAGAAGGGCAGGGAAAGTAGAGTGTAAAAAGTGGGAAAAGTATATTTAAAATGAGAATTTGAGGGTTCCCGTCCCTCCCCCAGATTCCAAGCCAATTTCCCCACTTTAAAAAGCCGTCCGGGGTTTTCTGTCCAAGGGGAGGTTTCAGGGTGAAAGAATGATAAATAAATGGTATTTAGGGGAAGGGTCTGAAGGGTAAGCCCCCAAAGCCCAACCCCCCCTTAAAAACTTTCCAAAGGGGTTTTTGTACCCCAAAATAGGGCTTCTTCCAAAATCCGGTATACAAAGGGAAAGGGGAGGAAAAACTTGAAAGTTGGAAATTCCCAAATTTTTAAATAGGTTTTTCCCTCAAACCCCAAAAATCCGTAGAATTTGAAAAGGTTTCAGTCCCCCCGGGGGGTGGAAAAGTTCCCAGGGGGTTTTTCCCTAGTCAGGGAAATTTTCTGAAGAACGAGCGACAGTGGGGAGACTTAAATTCCCGTCGGGGAAAGGGGAGGTGAAAGGGGAGTAGTAGTAAATAGTAGTAGTAAAGGGAAATAGAAGTAGTAGTAGTAGTGAGAGGCCACTGAGAGGTCATGTCCCTCTCAATTCCCAAACCCTTTTCACTAAAAACTTTCCAAGGTGTTTTCTTTACCAAGATGCCACCCTGTTGCAGTGTCTGACAAGATGAACAACAAAAAGGTATACCCAAAAACCGAAAAGGTTTTTTAGGTTTAAAACACATTTCAACCCTTTTGGCAACTTTTTTCCGAAACGTTTCCCTTTCACAAATAGGGTTCTTTAGTCGGGAAAACAGAAAAATAGGCAGGGGAAAAGTAAGATGTAAAACGATGTAATCAGTCCATCACCCCTTAAAATCGTAGAAATTTTAGGTTGTCAGTCCCCCGGCCCCTTTTTTTGAAATTCAGTTCATAGTCAGGAACATCTGAAAATCAGCGAAAAGTGCGGAGATTAAAATTTTCGGAAAAGGGGAGGGCAGGGAGTAGTAGTATTTGTATAGTAGTAGAAATAGTTTGGGGAGTAAATAGTGAGAGGCCACTGAGAGGTCATGTCCCCCCTCAGATCCAAAAAAATTTTCACTTGGGAAAAACTTGTCCAAGGTGTTTTTTTCCCGTACCCCAAAAGCCACGTGTTGCAGTGTCTGACAAGATGAACATCAAAATGGTAATTTCCAAAAACCGAAGGTTGTTAGGTAAAAAAACATAAGCAACAGTTAGGCAACTTTATTCCGAAACGTTTTGCCTACACAGTAGGCTTCTTCAGTCGGGGAAAACAAAAGTAGGCAGGAACATTGAAAATGTGAAGAGAAAGTAATCAGTCCATCACCCTTAAAATCCCTAGAATTGAGGTTGTCAGTCCCTCGGGGCCGGGAAAAAGTTCAGTTCCATAGTCGGAACTATCTGAAGTTCGAGCGACGGGCGGAGAACTTAAAAACTGTCGGAAGGAAAAGGGGGGCAGGGTGTGTTGGGGGGGTTGGGGGGGTGGGGTTTTTTTAGTTTTATTTTTTGTATTTTGTTTTATTTTTTAGAGGCCCCAAAATCCCCCCTTCCCCCTTCCGCCCCCCCCCCCCCTTTTTTAAAAGTTTTTTTTCCAAAGGGTTTTTTTTTTTAAAGTTTTAAGTGTTGAGTGTTGAAAGTAAATAAATGGTATAAAACCACTTTTTAAAGGGAAGACCCAAATCCCAAAATTTAGGAATTTTTTCCAAGGGGTTTTTTTGCCAAACCAAATGGCTTTCGCCAAATAAAAAAAAGGGGAACAAAAGAAGGGGTTGGAAGACCAAATGAAACAGGTTCCCCAAATTTTTAAAAGGTTTTCGAGAAGGGAGGTTTCAGTGGGGGCCCCTCCTAGAATTCATTCCATTCCCCCACCCCTTTCCTTGAAGATTTAAACCCCCACGTGCCGGGGCTTAAATTTTTCCGGGAAGGGGAATGAATTTCCCGGGGAGGGGGTAAATAAATTTTGATTTAAAAGGGGGTGAGGGGCCCCCCGGTTTTATGTCCCTCTCAGTTTCCCCCTTTTTTTAGCTTTAAAAGCCCCTTTTTAGGGTTTTTTTCGGTAAAGGCCAAAATGTTGCAAATGTCTTACCAAAAACTTTTGGTAATTTTTCCCAATTTTTCCGGGCAGGTGGTTTGGTAAGAAAACAAAATTGGCAACTTTTTCAAGTGAGAAGGGTTGGATCTGAGAGGGGCATGAAACCCCTCAGGCCTTCCCCACTACTACTATACTACTACTACTACTATACTACTACTTTCTACCCGGGACCTCTCCTTCCGACAGTTTTTAATCCCGAAATGTCGCTCATCTTCAGATGTTTTCCCGACTATGGGAAATGAACTTCCTTCCCGGCCGAGGGAAATGAAAAACCCAAATTACGACTTTAAGGGTATGGCCCGATTACAAACGTCTTCACACTCTACTGTTCCCGCCTACTTTCTGATTCGATGAAGAAGCCTACTTTTGTAGGGGAAAAGTTTCGGGAAAAAAGTTTCCTAACTGGGGGCATATGTGTCTTACCTTAAAAAACCTGCGGTATTGTATTTCCATTTTGATGTTCATCTTGGCAGACACTGCAAAACGTTGGGATCTTGGTACAGAAAAAAACCTTGGAAAGCTTTTTAAGTGAGAAGGTTGGATCTGAGAGGGGGCATGACCCTCATGGGGCCCCTCACTACTAAAATACTACTACACTACTACTACTATTTCTACTACTAAATACTACCCTGCCCTCTCCTTCCGACAGTATTTAAAATTTTTCCGCACTGTCGCCCCCCCCTTTTTTGATTTCCCCGGAAAAGTTTTCCCGATATGGAATGAAAATTCTCCACCCAGGGACTGACAAACCCCAAATTCTACGACTTTAAGGGTGATGGACTGATTACTCGTTTTACATCTTTTACTGTTCCTGCCTACTTTCTGTATTTGACTGAAGAAGCCCACTGTGTAGGCGAAACGTTTCCCGGAAAAAAAAAGGGTTTCCTAACTGTTGCATATGTGTCTTACCTAACCCAACCTTCGGTATTGTTACATTTTGGGTGTTAAACTTGTCAGACACTGCAACCGTGGATTTGGAAAAGAAAAAACCCCTTTGGGCAAGCTTTTCAAAGTTTAGAAGGGTTGGGGTCTTAGAGGGGCATGACCCCCTCAGTGGCCTTCACTACTACTATAAATACTACTACTACTACTACTAAAAACTACTACCCTGCCCCTCTCCCCTTTCCCACCCGGGATTTAAGTCCCCCGCACTGTCGCTCGATCTTTAGTAGTTCCGACTATGGAACTGAACTTCTCCAGGGCCGAGGGACTGACAACCCCAAATTTTTACGACCCTTTTAAGGGGGATGGATGATTTCATCGTCTTAATTTTCTAATGTTTTTTGCCTACTTTCTGTATTCGACTGAAGAAGCCTACTGTGTAGGCGAAAAAGTTTTGGAAAAAAAGTTGCCTAACGTTGGGATATGTGTTTTACCTAAAACCTGTCGGGAATTTTATACCATTTTGATGTTTATCTTGTCAGGGCCCCCGCAACACGTTTGGGATCTTGGAAAAGAAAAAAACCCTTGGGGCAAGGGTTTTTTAAATGAGAAAAAGGGTTTTTGAGAGGGGCATTGGGGCCTCTCGTGGCCCTCACTTTCTACTACTACTACTACTATACAAATACTCTACTACTACCCTGCACCCTTTCCTTTCCCACGTTTTTAAATCTCCGCACTGTCGCCGTTTTTCGAAAGTTCCTGAATGGAAAATAACTTCCCCCAGGGCCCAGGGGTGACAAACCCCAAATCTACGACTTTAAGGGGGATGGAAAAAAATTTTCATCGTCTTCACATCTCTACTGTTCCTGCCTACTTTCTGTATTCGACTGAAAAGCCTAATGTGTGGGGAAAAAAAAAAAGTTTTGGAATAAGTTCCCAACTGTTGCATATGTGTCTTTCCTAACAACCCGTCGGGATTGTTAAAACCATTTGATGTTCCCCTTGTCGACACTGCAACCCCGTGGCATCTTGGTACAGAAAAAAAACCTTGGCAAACTTTTCAAGTGGAAGGGTTGGGATCTGGGGAGGACATGACCTCTCTTGGGGCCCCTCACCCACTACTTTTTACTACTACTTTCTACTACAAATATACTTTTCAAACCCCGCACCTCTCCTTCCGACATATTTAAATCTCCGCACTGCGCCGTCTTTCAGATAGTTTCCCGACTTGGAAAATGAACTTCTCCAGGCCGAGGGGGCTACAACCTCAAATTCTACGCTTTTAAAGGGGGATGGACTGATTTCATCGTCTTCAATCTCTACTGTTCCTGCCTACTTTCTGTTTTTCGCTGAAGAAACCTACTGTGTAGGGGAAACGTTTCGGGAAAAAAGTTGCCCCAACTGTTGCATAGTGTCTTTCCTAACAACCTGTCGGTATTTTATTCCATTTTGATTTCAATCCGGGTTTTCAGAACTGCAACCGTTGGCCCCGGGGGAAAAAAAAAAAATTTTGGGGGGAAAGGGTATTCAAAATGAGGAAGGAAATTGGGGAATTAAAGAAAGGGGGAAAAAGGGTCTCAAGGGGGCCCCTTTAAAATACCCCTTTAAAATTTTATAAAAAATAATAAAAATATTTTTAACTAAAGATTCCTTTTGGGGGGTTTTTAAATTTAAAAAATTTTTGCAGGGGGGGGGCTTCGAAATTTCAGGGGTTGGGGTTAGGGGCTAGGAAATGAAACCTTAAAAGGCCCAGGAATGGAAACCCCAAATTTAAGATTAAAAGGGGGGGAAAAAATTTCCCTAAAATCCCCTTAAAAATGTTAGCCACCTTTTGTTTAATTTTTTTAAATTTTGTGGGGGGTTTGGAAAAAAGTAAATTTCAAGGGTCTTCCAAAAACCGTGGATTAAAAATAAAGAAACCAAAAGGGGGAAGTTGGCAAGGCCTTTTCTATTCCTTTGTATAAAGGAAGTTTATGGGGAGGTGGAAAATTTAGGGGGCAAAAGGAAAATTTAAAATGTTTTGGAAAAAGTTAATTATTGGGGAAAAAAAAGTTAAAAGGGGGGAATAATTGATATCAGATTGGAGGGAGAGTATGAGGAGGTGAATGTATTCAGATTTTTGGGGAGTGGACTGTCAGCGGATGGTCTATGAAAGATGAGATGAATCATAGAATTGATAGGGGAAAAGGGTGAGTGGTGCATTTAGGAGTTGCCTTGTTTGGGAATCGCCATTTAATAATAAAAACAAAAAAAAATATAAATATTTATATATACATATATTTTATATTTATATATATATATATATTTATATACAATTTATATATACTATATTATATATACATATATATTTATATTATATTTATATAATATATATATATATATATATATTTATATATTATATTATTATATATATATATATATTTATTTATTTATATTATATATATAATTTTATTTTTAATTTATTTATCTTATTTATTTAATTATTTACATATTTTTTATTTATATATATATTTACATATTTATTGTATACATAATTTATATATATATATATATATATATTTTAATATATATATATATAATATATATATATATATTTATATATATATATAATATTTATTATATATATATATATATATATGTCGGCGAATATATTTTTATTATTATAATCAAGGGGAAGCGCTAACCCGAGGATTATACAGCGCCTGGGGGGGATGTGGAAGCATTCAGGCTAATTCGGGGACTGAGCACAGATCCAATTCTCTAAATAAAGGCCCTCACCAACATCAAGGAACTTCCTTGAGGGCCGAATATGTAAAACTGGTCAATTAGCAAGAACTCATTTATAATTAAGTCCTTTCTGAAAATTTCTCTTATATGTTTAAAGATATATTTTTTTTCATTTATGTTAACGTGAAAATTTATAATTTTGCACCAAAAGAATCTTAGAAAACTTACCTAACCTTATTAAAACAAGCGCAATTTATTTTAGCCTAATCCTACTAAATATATTTTAAAAACGTTTACAGTAATTTAATACTAAACAAACACAACGAAATATATTTTTTTTTTCGTTAGGTTTAGAATGATTTTGGCGAAATTATTGCATACACAAATTTTCGCTTGTCCTATATGGCAAGATGAGCGTTGCTATTTAAGTCAAGATCGCAAGTTCTGCCTATTCGGCACGAATATATATATATAAATATTATATATATAATATATATATAATATATATATATTTTATATATATATATATTATATATATATATATAATGATCAATGCTATCTTCACATTACCCAGGAAAACAGAAATAGCCGTGAAACTGGAAGCAATCACTTTTGTAGTGGTAAATCGCACTAACATTTTTCTCTTTGGTAGCGAGGAAAGGGAAGAGTGGGAACCAAAGCCACAAGAAGCAGCGGCTGGCTGCAGACGCTCGTGCCTTCTGAATGATGCATCCTCACTCAGCGTCTCTGTGTCAACATAACATAAAAATTATCAAGAATATACACGAAGAAAGAAAGAGAAAGAATTGAAGGAAAGTGCAGGAGAGGGAAAAGAAGGGGAAACAAAGTGGAAATAAAGAAGGGTGGGAAATCTATATAAGGTATAGATGACAAAAAAATGACAGACAGGAAATAAGTATAAATATTACGATAAAAAAAGTGAACCAGGAAATATACATTCAATGAAGCACAATTGTCAAAAGAGCAGATATAAAAACAAGAACTTGGAGGAGGAGAAGAGAAGAAAATCCCGTAATTCTCTGGGAGAGTGCGACCAAAATCCGCAGCAGCCCACTTCTACGATCCATTAAACCAAGTGAAAAATAAAACACCTCGAACTGTGGAATAAAAAAAATATGAAACCATTTACCTCAACAAATAAGAGAAACATGAAAAAAAATGGAATTTGAAAAATATAATATGGCAAAATAAAACTATCAAAAATCGGGAGAGGGGGATAATGGTTTTTCTTTGGTGTTGGGAATATCCTTGATTCAGTGTTCTTGCTTGTCTAACGTGGTGGCCATGGTTGCCGACTGAGGTCGGCATCTCCAGCCAAAGGAAAAGGCTCCCCACCACTTCTTCATTTGCCAGGGGAGGCAGAGTATCTCCACAACGTTTTCTTCCCCCCCCCCCCTTCCTCCAGCCTGACAGAAAACCTCTTCACCACCGCTTCCAAATAGACAGGGAGGGAAGCTCCACGCCATCCCTATATCCAGACAGGGAAGTTACCTTCCACCACCTCTCACCCAACCTCACAGGGAACATCCCTGCCACGTCCCCAACCCCAGGCAGCCAGTTCATCCGGAAACCCTGATAAAGATGGGTAGGAGAAATTTCTTGAGTGTTACTATAAGGACTAGAAGAAGTAAAGGATTTACTTGGGGATACATATATATATATATATATATATATATATATATATATATAAATAAAATGTCGTGCCGAATATGTAAAACTGGTCAATTAGCAAGAACTCATTTAAAATTAAGTCCTTTCTGAAATTTTCTTTTATACGTTTAAAGATATATTTTTTTCATTAATGTTAATGTAAAAATTTTTAAATTTCCACCAAAAGAATCTTAGAAAACTTACCTAACCTTATCATAACAAGAGCAATTTATTTTAGCCCAACCCAACGAAATATATTTTATATTTGCTTACAGTAATTTAATACTTAACAAACACAGTGAAATATATTTTTTTTCGTTAGGTTCAGAATGAATTTGGAGAAATTATTGCATACACAAATTTTCACTTGTCCTATATGGCAAGATGAACGTTGCTATTTAAGCCAAGATCGCAAGTTCTGCCTATTCGGCACGACATCTTTATAAATATATATATATATATATATATATATATATATATATATATATATATATATAATATATATATATATATATAAAGAATTCCCCCCAAAATGCTGATGGATGTGTCTATAAGATTCCTTGTAAAATTTGCGATAAAGTTTATTACGGTCAATCTGGTAAAAATCTCGAACTAAGATTAAAACAACATAAATATTGCATTAGAACTGGACAAGATTCCAATGCTCTATTTATTCATGTAAGAGATTTTAACCATCCAATTGATTTTCAAAAAGTTGAGAAAGTAGTATCAAGCAAGTCCATGGTCGACAGGAATATAATTGAATCTTGTTTCATAAAAAGCAGTTTTGACAATAATATGAATATTTCCTTTGGTTTATATAAATTAGATCCATTTATAATTAATAGAATTTGGGAAGAATTTAATAATACACTGGACAAATAATTTTTAAATTTTCTTGGGTAGAATAGTTTGTGGGTGAGTTGTGCAAAGGACCTATCCAAGTTGGGTCGGGCGCGCGTCAGGTGTTTAACCGTTGTGGGATCTGATAGTGAGGTGCTGGCCAGACCCCTTATATAGCTTCCTTGGATGCTTTACTTTCATAGTTCCTTGATAATGTGAGTAGTCACGAAAGCGCTTGGAATTTCTCTATTCTCTCAGAGTGGTTGTTTTGCATATTCTGAAATCACCTGTTTACTGTGAACTTATTGCATATATATATATATATATATATATATATATATATATATATATATATATATATATATATATATGAGTGTATGTGTGTGTGTGTGTGTGTGTGTGTGTGTGTGTGTGTGTGTGTGTGTGTGTGTGTGTGTGTGTGTGTGTGTGTGTGTGTCTCGTGCCGAATAGGTAAAACTGGTCAATTAGCAAGAACTTATTTAAAATTAAGTCCTTTCTAAAATTTTCTCATGTACGTTTAGAGATGTATTTTTTTATGTAAATGTAAAAAATAATAATGTGTCAAAAGAACCTTAGAAAACTTACCTAAGCTTTTTATTACAAGCGCAATTTAATTTAGCCTAATCCAACTAAATATATTTTAGATAAGTTTAAAATAATTTAATAAACACAAAAAAATAAATTTTTTTAGTTAGGTTCAGAATGATTTTTGCGAAATTATTGCATACACAAATTTTCTCGTTGCTATTTAAGCCAAAACTGCAAGTTTTACCTATTCGGCACGAAATTTTTAGAATAGTAAAAACAACATTAAAGTGCATATCGGTGTTTGCGGAGTCGTTCACATAGCAAATGGAAACGACCTCTGCAAGATACTTAAAGAGTGGAATTCTCCAACAGGTGTAGCAGGTGGAGCGGAAGAGATTGTTGAAGAAGACTTACTTTTTCAAAAGGTTGTTAATGTTATTGAGAGAGAGAGAGAGAGAGAGAGAGAGAGAGAGAGAGAGAGAGAGAGAGAGAGAGAGAGAGAGAGAGAGAGAGAGAGAGAGAGAGAGAGAGAGAGAAACTAAAATAACAAAAGAATAGGATGGCTGTATATTTCGACTTTTAACTGAGGTCTTCAGCAGACGTAGGACAAAAGTGAGACGGTTGCTAAATTAGGACAACATTGCACCTCACTTCCTGGATGTGACGTCCAATGAGAATCATGTCTGGTGAAGACGACGGAAGTGGCGTTCCCTGTGAAGTGGAGCCATCCTACCATTGTATTGAAATTGTTATGAGATCTAGGGCTGGAATGCAGTTTTGAAAAACAAGCAAAGTGACAACTTCAGGTTTTCACTGTCTTTGTGAATGTTAAAGTTGGATGTAATTTTAATAGGGCAGATTTTAAAGATCTTAAGTTTGAAACCGCCTTGTAAATTAAGAGTTATTTTAATGGATTCCTGACTCTTGTTGCCGTTTTGTTTGACTTGCTGGAAGACTGAAGTTTCATAAGCATATCTTACTGATATTTTGTGTTCGATGACTCCACTGTGTATGTCTTGCCCAGTCTGTCTTATGTAGACAGTCAGACCATTCACTGGAAAAAAATTATATGCCGTTGAGTGTTGAGTGGAATGTGTTTATTTGATCAACATTTTTATTTTTTTTTTGGGGGGGGGATTAATAAGTGGGTCTTAATTATGGTTGTTTGTTGCGGTGGTATCGCAACAAGAGGAGTTTCTCGTGCGTAGTTTCTTTGACTGTCTTTGTTCTGCGGTAAATTTTGTCAGCCTTTGGAACTCTTGAGTGTACAAACAAGTCTGGGTAGCCTTAATCTCATTTAAAATTTTCATATATCTATATAAACAGCTGTGTATTCTCACGGTATAGATGTAACAATGCGATGGACGAATTATGGGAATACGAAAAACTTCAAACTGGTGTCTCGATTTATGTATTACACATTTTTGTTTTGATAATTTCAAAATAACGCGATAGGAAACTACTACTAACAGAGGATCCAGTATCATTATATCACAAACTAATATGTCACAAACTTGACACGGGTTAGAATGTGTGGCTCACTGATTGTTGGAAACACCCCTTACAACCATGCCACTGGTATTACTACTGTACCACTGGTATTAATAGTGTGGGAGCCTAGAACTCGTTCACTAAGCTCTTCGTGTAGTGAAAGGCTCCAATATGGAGCCTCAGTTCAAGTTCCAATCAACTCAGAACGTCGACCAAGTGTACACTTGGTTATTGTGTTCCTACATTTATCCATTACAAACCGACATGTAAATGTATTTTGAAACACAATAACATGAAGAAGGAGGAATGTAGGAACACACAAACTATATTAGTTGAGTTGCCATTGTGAGTCGAGTAAAATAAACCAAGGCTTCTGCGTAAAGCCTTGAAAAATGCTGTGAATTTAGTCTCAATATTCCTAATGTTCTTAGTACGGTGGTATTGGGTGGCGCTCACAATCTGTGGATCTTATGTTCGTCCCCTTTTATTATTATTACATTCATGGGGGGGGGGGTCATATAACGCTTATTCGAATGGAAGGCAAGGAAAGAGAGAATAGGTCAAATTCTTTGGATCAAGAACCCTCACCGGTATCAAGGCACATTCCTCGAGGGGTGTTTATTAGTATAAAATTTAGATTATTAAGAATTCGATTCTCAGCAGTTCCATCTACCAACAAGTTCATTCAGTACAGTGTGTGGGGCTCAATATGTATTAAGGATTTCATTAAAATATAACCAAAATAAACCAATCCTGAGTGTGGTCGTTAAAAATAAACACTGCTCTGCTATATTATCAAATTGTTATAATCATAACCATAATTTTTAAATGGGTGGACCGGTAAGCCAGCGGAGGGCCTCGGTCAGATTACCAAAAGCTCCAGCTGCTGGTCATCATATGACTAAGACCAGCGTCAGGAAGCAATTGTCCTGTTTCCTGACAAACTTTATCTAACCTAAACTGTGCATTGCTCTCAAGCTCATCATGACTCGGTCTGCTTGGTATTAATCGAGATATAATTCTTTTTAGAATTGATGGAATTTTAATCATCGATGTGTAGTGATGTGCTAACATGTTTCATACATAATTCTGGAAATCAATATTTGGCGCGTGTATACTGTCACATTACATCTTACATCCAGTCTTTATAATCATCATAATAATATTTAAGGAGGTGGGCCGGTAAGCCAGCCCTAGGTCTCGGTTAGATGCACAAAAGCTCCAGCTGCTGGTCATCATATGACTAAGACCAAAGTTAGGAAACATTTCTCCTGTTTCCTGACAAATCTTACCTACCTTACCTATCTACGAAACTGATAGGGTTCGAACTCGTAGAAGGATAGTGCTCTAGCCATTACTTGACAAAAGTTCTAATCCTTTCCGTTCAAGTTATGTACAGTCGTGTAAAGATTGATCTCAGAACTGGGTTCCTAAATGTTGCAGAGCATTTTATCCAGTGAATTGGAGCTACCATTGCTTTCCTTCGATCATATCTGATTACATTTTATTTTCCAGGCGCTGTACGGCTCATACGGCTTTAGCACTACCATATGAGTATAATATTAATTATAATAATAATAATAATAATAATAATAATAACAAAAATATTTTGTTTTGGCAGTGGAAGAATTATTACGATCCACTGAAAATAATTATTCCTAGGTCTTTTGAATATCATTCTTCCCAAGTCTCGTGAATATCATTCTTCCCAAGTCTCGTGAATATCATTCTTCCCAAGTCTAGTGAATATCATTCTTCCCAGGTCTCGAGAACGATCAGCATCATTCAGTCTATTCCAATCACTGGATTGATGACTGAGGATCCCTCTACATCCCAGTCTACTCCTACCCAGCATTCTCCACCTGACTATCCACCCTATATATTCTCATGTACTCGATGAAGTTCACTGTGTGGGCGAAACGTAGTCAATAAAGGATCGCATTATACTACATTTTGGTATATTTCTTCTGCTCATGGATGGTTAACACGTTCTCCTTGTTTTATCAGTTGTTAGCGTGCAAAGACAGTGTACATTAATAATAATCATATTAATATCTTTATTTTTACAAGTACATATACAAGGTATACAGGCCTAGCTGACATCATTGACATACTACTACATAGAAAGCCGCTTGTTATGCAGAATATTTCGGGCAAATTAGGCCAGTTTTGTAGCAGGATGCGACCTACAACAGTCGACTAACACCCAGGTACTCATTTTACTAATAAGGAACATAGACAACAGGTGCAAAGAAACACTCCCAATGTTTCTACCCTCGCCGGGAATCGAACCCAGACCCTTGCGGTGTGTTGGGAGAGCTTTAGCCGCCAGGCCACGGGGCACATTAATAATATCAACACCTTAATAGTATAAATTATTAATAGTATACAGTACCGACAAGTTGATGAATTAAACACATGAGCAACATCTGGGTACCTATTTTTCAAAACATAATTACTCTGTTGTTGCAAACGCACCAGATTCAATGAACCATATTTCGAATCCTTGAACTCAATGTAGACGTGTCTTAAGAAAGTAGCGAGATGCTGGATAAACAGACATTAGTATCATAAAAGAGATTTTTCTGTGAAGATGATGACTGCGGATAAGAACTTCAAGTATAGACCAAGGTGAAGAGCGATTTGTCGAGGATGGAAAAGCCGGAAATATGTATGAAGTGAGGTAACTCTTGAGCTGACTCTTGAAAATGGAGGGGAGTGCCTTGGTCCTTGATCCAGAGAATTATAGCTGTTCTCTCCGTCGTTGAATTAAATCCGGAAACCTGCCATTCCCCAAGCGCTGTGTGATCTACAGAGATTAAGCTCTTCCCATAAATACTACAACAATAACAACAATAATAACAATAATAATAATAATAATAATAAATTCTTATGAGGCCTAAATTAGAAAAAAAACGGTGGTGATAAACAAAAATTTTGAAATCAAGTGGCAATGAAATGGATGAAATGAAGAGGATAAATACAGACGTAGGAAAAGATCTTAATTAACGTAGAGAGCTAAGGCACACTGGACTAAAATACACTCCGATGTTCTCAGAGCAAACAAGTTAGGTATTTTTTTTAAATAACTCGATAAACATTTTGAAAACATACATTTGTAAATGATTCAACAGAAGAGGTCCATTTTTCCCTCTGTTTTTATGAGTGGATGATAGGCATAAGCAAAGCCGATATAAATAAAGTACTGAGGATATCGAATCAAACTGGAACTAGAACTGATTTAAATTAAATAAGATTTGATTTAAGAAGGCGTAGGTAAGTACTGATTTCCAGAGTTGTCGATGCGTGGAACAATCTTCCCAGTAATGGGAATGGGTAGTTTTGAGAAAAGCCTGCCTTGTATGGGCCAGGAGGCCTACAGAAGTGTTCCTTCATTCCTATGTTCTTATTTTGTTTTGAGGGGGAAGATTTCTCTCCCGAGCTATCAGTAAATGGTCCTGGGGGTCACTGCCCCCGTCGACCGGTCTCAAACCAGGCTTCCTCGTAGTAGTAGCAGTAATGATAATAATGATTGTAGCAGTGATGATTGCAGTAGTAATGGTTGTAGTAGTAATGACTGCAGTAGTAATGACTGCAGTAGTAATGACTGCAGTAGTAATGACTGCAGTAGTAATGACTGCAGTAGTAATGACTGCAGTAGTAATGACTGCAGTAGTAATGACTGCAGTAGTAATGACTGCAGTAGTAATGACTGCAGTAGTAAAGACTGCAGTAGTAAAGACTGCAGTAGTACTGACTGCAGTAGTAATGACTGCAGTAGTAATGACTGCAGTAGTAATGACTGCAGTAGTAATGACTGCAGTAGTAATGACTGCAGTAGTAATGACTGCAGTAGTAATGACTGCAGTAGTAAAGACTGCAGTAGTAATGACTGCAGTAGTAATGACTGCATTTAGTAAATGACTGCAGTAGTAATGACTGCAGTAGTAATGACTGCAGTAGTAATGACTGCAGTAGTAATGACTGCAGTAGTAATGACTGCAGTAGTAATGACTGCAGTAGTAATGACTGCAGTAGTAATGACTGCAGTAGTAATGATAGTACTAATGACTGCAGTAGTAAGGATAGTACTAATAATTGCAGTAGTAATGGCAGCAGCAACAGCAGCAGACGCAAAGGCAATAGTAACAGGAACAATGGTAGTAGAAGTAAATGCACTAGCAGTATTTGTTGTTGTAGCAATAGTAGTAAAAGTAGTTGGGCGTAAATGATTTATGATTTAATATTTCTTCCTTCCAGGTCAGTCTCTATGTACGTTTAACAGCAAGGTTTGGTTGAATATCAAACTTCTATTTTTTCTTGTAGCAGATGAACCAGAAGTAGTGGAAATTAAGGAAGGCGTGAGAGAGAGAGAGAGAGAGAGAGAGAGAGAAAAGAGAGAGAGAAGAGAGAGAGAGAGAGAGAGAGAGAGAGAGAGCAGAGGAGAGAGACAGAGAGAGAGACAGAGAGAGAGACAGAGAGAGAGAGAGAGAGAGAGAGAGAGAGAGAGAGAGAGAGAGAGAGAGAGAGAAGGGAGAGAGAGAGAGAGAGAGAGAGAAACTTGTGCTTTTCTGTCACTACCTTAACTAATTAGATTGGGTACTACGTACCCAGTTCAAAGCAAGTGAATATATTTTTTAATGCAAGACAAAATTAACAAAATTTATAAGGTTTGGAGTCCTCTCTCTCTCTCTCTCTCTCTCTCTCTCTCTCTCTCCTCTCTCTCTTTCTCTCTTATCTTACGAGGGGAAAAGTGATGGAGTGGATCTGGGGGATAAAGGATAGCGAGTCTCCACCCCCCTCCTTCCCTCCCTTCTCCATCACCCTAACACCCCCCCCCCCTCCTTCCTCGGCCCCACCGCCAGATGTTCTAAGAGGATTTACGAAAAGGATTTAGGGTAGGGGTAGGAAGAAAGTATTTACGCCCCGTTAATCCTCAGTGAAAAATATGAAACAATTAAAACAACGGCGGCGGAGGCGCTCACAGAGACAGCGACACCAGGTGATAATATCTGGGTAATTCCTTAGGAGGTGGAAGTAACACGGAAGGTGACGGTGTGTCTCAGACTCCAGGGAGACAGGGAGGGAGGGAGGAGGGAAGAAATTAATGAGGGAACAAGGGGGGAAATTAATGAGGGAGTAAGGAAAGGGAGAGAGAAATTAATGAGTAAGGGGGGAGGAGATAAATTATGGAGTAAGGGAGGAGAGAAATTAATGAGAGAAAAAAGGAGAGATGAGAGAAATTAATGAGGGAGTAAAGGAACGGAGGGAGAAGTTAATGAGGGAGTAAGGGCTGAGAGAAATAAATTAGGGACTAAGGGAGGAGAGACATTAATGAGTAAGAGAGGAGAGAAATTAATGAGTAAGGGAGGAAAGTTATGAGTAAGGGAATGGGAGAAATTAATGAGGGAGTAAAGGGAGAGGAGAAATTAATGAGGGAGTAGGAGGGAGGCGGGTTAATGAGTAAGGGATGAAGGCGGGTTAATGAGTAAGGGAGGGAGGCAAGTTAATGAGTAAGGGAGGGAGGCAAGTTAATAAGGGAGTATGAGAGGGGAGTTAATGGAGAACGGAGTTAATGAGTGAGGGAAGTTTATGAGGGAGTAAGGGAGGAAGGAGACTTAACGAGGGAGTAAGGGAAGGATGTACTCTAATGAGTAAAGGAGTGAGAAGAATTAATGAAGTGAAATATGAGAGAGAGAAGAGAGTTCATGGGGGCAGATATGAGGGACGGTATTGACGAGGAATGGATAGGAATAATAAAGGAGGGAGAGAGATGACGTGAGAGGAAGTGAGGAAAGCAAGAGAGGAGAAGAGGGACTGGATGAGAAAGGGATACGAGGGCGAGGAGGAGCGAAAGGGAGAGAGAGCTTTCTTTTTTCTTTCTATCATTATGGCAGATGCTGGAGTTTTCTAGAACACAGGGCTGGATTATTTTCTTACACAGGATATGACACTCCAGCAGGACTGGAGTTTTCTTACACATTTTTCTTGACCTAGATGAGACCCACAAGAGTCGGCTAACTCACAGGAACCTATATTTTCACTGCTACGTGTACAGCAGTAAGGTATAAGAAAACTTGCTTCAAGGTGTCGAACCCTCTGGGGAATCAAAGAGCAGTGGAGGAAAGGATTGAGGAACTGGAGAGTGAAATGCGGGAGGGAGACACTTGAAAGAGAGGAGGGACTGGAGGGGGAACTACTGATATGGAATGGTTCATGAGGGGGGAGGGAGGGACTGAGGGAGTGAAATGAGGGGAGGGAGAGACAGAGGGACTAAGGAAAGGTGGAAAGGATATGGCTGGAGGGAAGGAAATGAGCGGGGCAGGAAAACACTGTCGGGCAGCATAACAAGAAATTTTGTGATTCCATGCTATTATATATTTTTCTTGAAGCTATGACATTTGGTGTTTAGAAAACTTAAATTTACACAATTTAACATTTTAAACCAGAAAAGAAACAAAAATCCCATGTTTGCATAACTAACAGCAATTGTGTATAATACACTTCCATATCTTTGATAGTTTTCAAGATATTACAAGAGTACCGTGAGGGCGGGGAATGTGGCTAGGCCTGGGGACAGTTGGTCCCAAAGATGAGGAGGTACTTGTACCTCCTCCCATGGGGGACTTAAGTCTCGAGACACTCCCCAGATAGGGAGCCAAGGCCGGGTCACCAATACTTGGAAAAGACCCGGGCCGGGAGAATACCGGCGAATAGAAAAAAAAAAAAAAAGAGTACCGTGGGCTTTACACATTTAGCTACTGTACATAAAAGATAAACAGTTAAATATCCCATAACAGTCATGACAACAAAATCCATCATTGTGTTACATTAATGAACTCTGGTTCAAGGACTACATGTAAATGCAAAATTCTGTGCTCTTCATCCCAGTCGTCTTGCACGTTTATCTACTGAAGAATTGAGACACTTATGCAACACATGGGAATCTTTATTGAAGAAACGTTTCGCCACACAGTGGCTTCATCAGTCCAATACAAAGTAGAAATGGGTAAGGAGAGGAGAAGTTTGAGGTAATCAGTCCCTCAACCTGGAATCGATGTGTTCAGTCCATCACAAGAGTGATGGACTGAACACATCGATTCCAGGTTGAGGGACAGATTACCCCAAACTTCTCCTCTCCTTACCCAAATTTTTACTTTGTATAGGACTGATGAAGCCACTGTGTGGCGAAACGTTTCTTCAATAAAGATTCCCATGTGTTGCATAAGTGTCTCAATTCTTCAACTTGTCGGTTTTCTAAACCATTCATCACATCTGTCAGACACTGCAACATCATGGGATCTTGGCACAAAGACTTCAACGCTTGCCCAACCTTTGGACGACGACCTACTTACACTAGTGGCAGGTCCCACTGTGATCCCGCCTCCTCCTGCTTCACCTCATCTGACTGCAGTATATAAGCCACCTCTCTGGCCCTATGCTGCATTTCCTACAAGAGTGATGGACTGAACACATCGATTCCAGGTTGGGGAACTGATTACCTCAAACTTCTCTTCTCCTTACCCATTTCTACTTTGTATTGGACTGATGAAGCCACTGTGTGGCGAAGCGTTTCTTCAATAAAGATTCCCATGTGTTGCATAAGTGTCTCAATTCTTCAACTTGTCGGTTTTCTAAACCATTCATCACGTTTATCTACTACTGCTTTTCGTGCTCGTGAAGCTACACTAGCTCAATGCCTGTTTCTGATGCCATGGAGGGCAGGATCTGCTGGCCTTGTTTACAGGATAGCCTCGTCCCTCAGGAGATGGAGTGTCTCGCATGGTCACTTCACGCGTGGTCCGCATCACAGCCGGGTGATCAGCTTGCTTTGAATGTTCAAATAACTCATCATGAGTAGGTGGGATGCTTTCCATCAATTTTTTTTGGTAGGCATGTCATTCTGTAACTCACTGTCAGAGTACTGGATGCTGGTCTTGTAAACGAGGACAACTGTGCAGCGTTTAAGAAGTTTGAATACGTTGCCGCTCACGTCCAGCTTACAGTGAGGATTGGCTGCATTGTTGGAAAAAGCCTGTGGAACTTGGAGGTAGGTCTTCCACATTCTCCATGCAGACTTCTTACTCCTTCCAAAGGCAGCAGGTATAGCATGACAGCCTGTGAAGCTGTGGAAGGCAGGTAAGGCCTGAGTTTGTTCTACTCCTAGTCCAGGGAGGGAGACTAAATGAGGAAAGTAGCAAGCAAATGAAAGACGGAGGAGTGGAGAGGAGATAAGGGGTGAGGGAGACGTGAAGAGAGGGATGAAGAGGCGGAGAAGGTAGGAGGTATGGATGAAAAGAGTGAACGATTTGAAGGGGAGAGAGAGAGAATCCAGAGAAAGAGAGAGAGAGAGAGAGAGAGAGAGAGAGAGAGAGAGAAGAGAGAGAGAGAGAGAGAGAGAGAGAGGAGAGAGAGAGAGAGAGAGAGAGAGAGAGCAACAAGAGCCAGGGAGAGCTCTCATCAACATTTATAAGCACCCTGCCCCTCTGTGAGGCTCGCCAGATCCGACTAATTAATAGTGGCAAGTGTCGATAATCACCTGATGTAAGAGAAGCGAGTGTGTATTTGGGCGTGAGGGTGGCCCTAGGCGTACGGTGGGCGGATCTGGTTGTACGTGCCGATTGGTCCCTGGCGTACATGTGAGCGGCCCGGCTGTTCATGTAATCGTCCCCTGACGTACGTGCGTGCAACCCCAGGCTACGTGGAGGCTATGTTGGTAGGTTTGAGTGAATGTTGATGGAGGTGTTGTGTGTAAGTTGATGGTGGTGGGTATATGTTGGTGTTGAATATATGTTAATGATACTGGTGTTGAATGTATGTTATTGATGTTGGTGTTGACTGTATGTTGATGTGTATGTTGATGCTGAGTAGGTATAATGTTTGTCAGGAAACAGGACAAGTGTTTCCTGAAGCGGATCTTAGTCATATGATAACCCACAGCTGGTCATCTGACCGAAGACTTCCCTTGGCTTACCGGTCCACCTCTTCAAAAAAAAAAAAATATATGGTTATGATGTTGAATGTATATTGATGTGTATGTTTTGTTGTCGAGTGTATGTTGTTGTTTGTTGTGTTTGGTAGGGGTAGTGGCGGCAGATTGATGCATACATAATATGAGCCAAAGACATTTTCCACAATGGAGAGTGAGCCTCGTACACTACTTAACTCACATATATGTGCTTATGTTAATATATGTGTACTCGCTGGTTTGTGATTGCTGGGGTCGAGTCTCGGCTTCACGCTGTGCTTCTTAATTTTCAAAGCCTCGTGGGCTCTCCCGTACCTATTCATACAACTATGTATGGTGCATATCTCCACTACTACTTCGTCCAGTTCATTCTTTCTGATCACCCTGAGGCTGAAGAAATCCTTCCTGACAGTCCCTCTGGCTCATCTAACTGATAACTGTGCCCTAGTATACCGTTATCGTTTATCGGACACTATCCCTGTTCACCTTCTCGGTATTTTGTAGGTCGTTATCGTGTCTCTTCTAGTTCTTTTATCTTATAACGTCAGTTTCAGTTTCTTTAGCCTTACCTCTTATCTTATTCCCATTAGCTCTGAGACTTGTCTCGTTGTATAAATTTGTATTTTTTTCCAGTTTTTAAACACGCTTTATCAGAAGGTTCCGTGATGGTGCTACATACTCCAATATTGACAGCCTGACATATGTAATATGTCAGGCTGAGTTTTCTGAAAGCTACTCTTAGATTGGCCGAACGAATGCATTTTCTACAAAAGTTATTTAGAAATTGTGCACCACTGGTAATATGCTCTATATAGCTTACTATTACACTTCTCGTCTATGTCCCTGAGTCTATACTGAGTTTTCAATCTTCTTATTCCTTCTCCAGTTTTCATAATGCAACATTTGCTGGAGGGTGAAATCCAGTAACTGTTTGACGGACCAGTTTTGAAGTTTGTTCAGGTCCATTTTTAGCCTTTCCTTGTCCTCCATCTTTTACTTTCATTAATATTACATTATCTGAAAAGAGGTATATATCCAACACATACTAGAAACAATATCTGTTCTTACACAGATCCTTGTGGATCCCCACTTGTTCCACTCTCATTCTGACACCTCTTCTCTGATAATTAATTTTTTGAATTCTCTTTTACCACTGAATGCTGTTAAAACTTTTAATCCAATATCTTGTGATGCATAGCATCACATATCTTCTTGGAGTCCAAGAACATGCAGTCCATCCAGTATTCTGTCACCAGCCTCTCTCTTTCGTTGCTTGGTCATAGAACTCTAGCAGATTTGCAAGATGAGGTTTGCCATTTCTAAATCAGTGCTGGTTATTGTTTACGAAACCATTTTTCTCCAGGTGCTCCACCACTCTGTGTCTGATTATCTACTCTATAGCCTTGCAGGTTATGCATGTTGGTGATACCCGTTTGCAGTTTAATGCTTCCTGTATATTTCCTTTCTTATGCACTGGGACTACATTCACCGTCTTCCAGATCTGTGGTTACGGGGATCGAGTCTTAGCTCCTAGCCCTACCTCTCAACATGCCACTTGACGGATTCGCTCCCTGCTAACCTGGGTTCTATCGTACCTCCTTTTAAAATTATGAACCTTGCCTCCACTTCGCAGAAGTCATTCCGCTTCTTTATCAACCTGAGACCGAATAAGACGAGCATTAACTACATAGGTTATTCGGCTAACGAGAACCTCTGGCAATATACCAGGAGCTATGCTCACTTCTCTTTCTCTTTGAGTGACGTCCACAGCCTTTGTCTCCCGAGTGTTTACTCCTCTTGAAGAAAGCCCCGAGTTTTGGCTTACTGTCTGAGGTCACACCTCCTTTCAAGCATGAGTTTTCTGACTGGATCAACCAAGTACAGTGACAAATGGACATCTCCAAACTTCTTCAACACATAAGTGTATTAGTTCCACTTCTGGTGAGCCAGCAGACAATTTGGTCCAGGGTGCAGCACCTCAGGTTCCTTTGTCGAGCCTAACGATAAGTCTGTTACCAGAGACCAGTCTATCCATCGCTGATTAACCAAGTGACATCAGCCGCTAGCTTGGACTGTGTTGGCTTCAGAGGGTAGGGCTCTTTCAGGATTCAGGACCTATGTATCTTCACTACTACAGTACTCAGTAGCATTTCACCACTATAACCACACATCTAGCCACATTCCATCCCTTCTGTAAGCAAGTGTCGCAGGAGGCGGCCGCATATACTAATGAATACGGTTACTCCTATGAAGTCGATGACGTCAGATAGCCAAAGCCAATAGATCAGTTCTCTGGGCACCTCATTACAACCTATGCCAGGTAGAGAAGGCTGGGAGACATCTCAGCTTAAGGACCTTCCCTCCCCAGCTGGAAGGACAGGCACTGGCTGCTGGGGTGGGTAAGCCACCCGGCTTTTTTTCACCCCTTATTATTAGAGATGTCAGTTTATAAGGGCCACTTAAGTGGTATTTGCTACATGGAGTACCTAATTAAATCATTAACTCCGCCGAGGATAATGCGTATAACACAGTGTCCATGTGTGTGTGTGTGTGTGTGTGTGTGTGTGTGTGTGTGTGTGTGTGTGTGTGTGTGTGTGTGTGTGTGTGTGTGTGTGTGTGTGTGTGTGTGTGTGTGCGCGCGTGCGTGAGAGAGAGAGAGAGAACATCACTTCATCTGAGATCATTTATCCCCAGGATGATTCGAGTATGGAACACATACGTACAGCATTGTGATGTCAACGAGATAAAGTCAGCTGATCAAATGAAAAGGCTGGCACCACATATGGCTCCAACTTCATCCTGTTCCCTACTTGTATGTTTCACACCAATAAAAATGCTTTCAAATGAGATGATGTAGGTAACAGCCCTTAGCTTGTCAATAAAGCTAGGGATAGTTAACCTAACGTTGCCACACCCTGTGTAAGAGAGAGAGAGAGGAGAGAGAGAGGAGAGAGAGAGAGAGAGAGAGAGAGAGAGAGAGAGAGAGATGGGCGTGTGTGGGTGTGCGCGCGCGAATTTGTCAAAAACATCATGCCCAGGTGCACACAAATCCCACAAGTCCCTATAAAATCACAAGCCACATCAATCACCGCCGTCGCCACCCGTCACGTCTTCACCCTATTGATTGTAACTTAATCATCCGAGACTGGTGTCAGTCACGATAATAAATCGTGTAAATATCATCAAGCTTATATTCATATCCAAGAAAACATGTACGAGTCCTCCGCCTCATCTTATTCCTTTTTTTTTATCCCTCTTTCCTCTATTATTCTTATTCCTTCTCCTCTCTCTTGTCTTCTTCATTTTCTTACTGCTACTCCTATCACTGTTTCTCCTGCTTCACTTCCTCATCCTTCTCTTCTTCCTCCCAATTCTTCTCATAATTTTCTTCCTCTTCCTCACCTTTTCTTCGTCCTGCTTCTCCTTCTCACCCATTTCTTCCTTATGCTTCTCCTCACCACCATTTTCTTCCTCATTCTTCTCCTCCTAACCCTTCTCTGTTCCTCATGCTTCTCCTCTTCACCCTTCTCTGTTCCTCATGCTTCTCCTCTTCACCTCCTCTTCTTCCTCTTGCTTCTCCTTATCCTTCTCTTCCTCCTCCGCTTCCTTCCCTCAGTACCTGCCACAGATGAATGACAAATGAGGTGGCATCATCAGCAGTGGTATACATCACTCTGACGATTTAATCATCGCGTAGATCATCTCTTGGTCGTGCGTCTAACCTCCGGGCAGTACTACAAATGATACAGTGGGTAACCATACAGCACCATGCTAAATATGAGTCAGCAGCTGAAATCTTGATGCGTGACTTTGGACTGTGATACAGTGTCGCTCCATCAGTCCAATTCTGAGTATCGAGAATATATTAGAATTCAGTATTTCGTCCTACAAGCTTATTCCTAAATCACTAGACTCACGGTAGAGACTGGAATAAGGTAATTCTGAGACAGTTTTATAGAGAACTAGCAGTGATGACGATTTACTCAGAGCAGTTTCATACCTACAGTGGAGGTTAATCACTCACAGTGGAGGTTTATCACTCCACAGTGGAGGTTTATCCCTCACAGTGGAGGTTTATCCCCACAGTGGAGGTTTATCCCTCACAGTGGAGGTTTATCCCTCACAGTGGAGGTTTATCCCTCACAGTGGAGGTTTATCCCTCACAGTGGAGGTTAATCACCCACAGTGGAGGTTTATCACCCACAGTGGAGGTTTATCCCTCACAGTGGAGGTTTATCCCTCACAGTGGAGGTTAATCACCCACAGTGGAGGTTAATCCCTCACAGTGGAGGTTAATCCCTCACAGTGGAGGTTAATCACTCACAGTGGAGGTTAATCACTCACAGTGGAGGTTAATCCCTCACAGTGGAGGTTAATCCCTCACAGTGGAGGTTTATCCCTCACAGTGGAGGTTTATCCCTCACAGTGGAGGTTTATCCCTCACAGTGGAGGTTTATCCCTCACAGTGGAGGTTTATCCCTCACAGTGGAGGTTAATCACTCACAGTGGAGGTTTATCCCTCACAGTGGAGGTTAATCACTCACAGTGGAGGTTAATCACTCACAGTGGAGGTTTATCCCTCACAGTGGAGGTTAATCACTCACAGTGGAGGTTATATCCCTCACAGTGGAGGTTTATCCCTCACAGTGGAGGTTATCCCTCACAGTGGAGGTTTAATCCCTCACAGTGGAGGGTTTAATCCCTCACAGTGGAGGTTAATCACTCACAGTGGAGGTTTATCCCTCACAGTGGAGGTTTATCCCTCACAGTGGAGGTTTATCCCTCACAGTGGAGGTTTATCCCTCACAGTGGAGGTTTATCCCGCACAGTGGAGGTTAATCCCTCACAGTGGAGGTTTATCCCTCACAGTGGAGGTGTATCCCTCACAGTGGAGGTTTATCCCTCACAGTGGAGGTTTATCCCTCACAGTGGAGGTTTATCCCTCACAGTGAGGTTTATCACCCACAGTGGAGGTTTATCCCTTACAGTGGAGTTTTTCCCTCACAGTGGAGGTTATCACCCACAGTGGAGGTTTATCCCTCACAGTGGAGGTTTATCCCTCACAGTGGAGGTTTATCCCTCACAGTGGAGATTTATCACCCACAGTGGAGGTTTATCCCTCACAGTGGAGGTTTAATCCCTCACAGTGGAGGTTTATCCCTCACAGTGGAGGTTTATCCCTCACAGTGGAGGTTTAATCCCTCACAGTGGAGGTTTATCCCTCACAGTGGAGGTTTATCCCTCACAGTGGAGGTTTAATCCCTCACAGTGGAGGTTTATCCCTCACAGTGGAGGTTTATCCTCACAGTGGAGGTTTATCCCTCACAGTGGAGGTTTATCCCTCACAGTGGAGGTTTATCCCTCACAGTGGAGGTTTATCCCTCACAGTGGAGGTTTATCCCTCACAGTGGAGGTTTATCCCTCACAGTGGAGGTTTATCCCTCACAGTGGAGGTTTATTCCCTCACAGTGGAGGTTTATCCCTCACAGTGGAGGTTTATCCCTCACAGTGGAGGTTTATCCCTCACAGTGGAGGTTTATTCCTCACAGTGGAGGTTTATCCCTCACAGTGGAGGTTTAGCCCTTACAGTGGAGGTTTATCCCTCACAGTGGAGGTTTATCCCTCACAGTGGAGGTTTATCCCTCACAGTGGAGGTTTATCCCTCACAGTGAAGGTTTATCCCTCACAGTGGAGGTTTATCCCTCACAGTGGAGGTTTAGCTCTTACAGTAGAGGTTCATCACTCACAGAAAGGCAATGTATTAAGTAAATAAAATGAATTTCGATTACTTATCATATATTTTGACAGCAATGTAGTTTATAATAGTTTGAGGCTTTTTTATGCCAAACAAATGAATGCACAAAGGCTATGGCATATATAAACAATTAATGGCTGTTAATGCCTTAAAAGGAGGTTCCTCTTGATTGTGGTTAGTGCTTCAAGTTGTGAGGTGGTTCCCTACAGGAGTGGAAATACTGTGTGAGGTTTACTCCGCTTTAATCAAGTGGTTAATCCAAACAGGGAAAGTTCAGGTTTAACCCTGGCCGTGGAGGTTTATCCCTCACGTGGTGGTTTATCAGTGCCCGGAGTTTATCCTCACTGAGTTCTATCCCTCCATGGGTTCAAACCCTCACATTCCGTGGTTTTTCCTCAAACGTAACATCCTCAATTGGGGTGACAATTACACGAGGATGTAGCTTACAAATCTTTTTCGTACATTCCGTGCAGAACTTATCATAAATAACGAATTCGATTACTTATAATTTGACAGCAATGAAAGTTTATAAATTTTGTGGCTTTTTTATGCCAAACAAATGGAATGCACAAAGGCTTCTGGCATATATACAACAGTTAATGGCAGTTGCTATAACAAGACATCTCTCTTATTCCTGTAGGGGTTAACGTTGTGATTATGTGGTTCCAAAGCAGAGTGGAAATGACTGAGTCTGAGCGCGATGTAACAGCTCTCTTCGAATCGAAGTGCATCATAAACAAATCCAAGGAAACAAGTTCGATTTGAACATGCCATAAGCCACTCGGCCGAGTGGCTTACTCTGTGGCCCGGAGTTTTACGACTCATTCGCCATGGGTTCAAACCCCACACATTCCGTGGTTTGTTTGCAAACGTAACATTACGATTTCGTGACAAATACACGCAGGAGTAGTACAAACTTTTTCGTAACAATGTGTCGCTGTGCAGACCTTCATCAAGTCACTAACGTAATAAGCGAATGACCGAAATGTTGCCACAATAAAGGCTGTGTCTGAATCTGTTTCCTTTGTTACTGTCTACCTTTGTATTCCGATAGGAACGTACAATAGCTTCTCTGTATCTCGCTTGGCGAACGGAGGATCAAGACTCAACTACTCCTTGAGCTGAACGATCCATACGAGTTTAATTTTTCACATAAATCAAATCTGAATTACTCTGTTCTGGTGTCTAATCTTATTGAACATCACTTTTTGACGGTAAAATGTTAAACAAATGTGAGAAATTAAAGAATGAGGGTCTGGAAAAATTTTCATTACAATGATTGAAGCAATGTAAGTGAATTTGTGGTCAAACGTCGCTTGAGGATACACAACATGAGCTGTGGCCATACTACAACAGATTGGCCATACTACTACAGTTTGGCCATATTACTACAGATTGACCATACTACTACAGATTGGCCGTACTACTACAGATTGGCCATATTACTACAGATTGACCATACTACAACAGATTGGCCATACTACTACAGATTGACCATACTACTACAGATTGACCATACTACTACAGATTGACCATACTACTACAGATTAGCCATACTACTACAGATTAGCCATACTACTACAGATTGGCCATACTACTACAGATTGAGCCATACTACTACAGATTGACCATACTACTACAGATTGGCCATACTACTACAGATTAGCCATACTACTACAGATTGGCCATACTACTACAGATTGACCATACTACTACAGATTGACCATACTACTACAGATTGACCATACTACTACAGATTGACCATACTACTACAGATTGGCCATACTACTACAGATTGACCATACTACTACAGATTGGCCATACTACTACAGATTGGCCATACTACTACAGATTGGCCATACTACTACAGATTGGCCATACTACTACAGATTGGCCATACTACTACAGATTGGCCATACTACTACAGATTGGCCATACTTCTACAGATTGGCCATACTACTACAGATTGGCCATACTACTACAGATTGGCCATACTTCTACAGATTGGCCATACTACTACAGATTGGCCATACTACTACAGATTGGCCATACTATTACAGAGTGGCTCATTTAGACACACTCATAGGTACATACACAGAAAAAAATCGGGTACGTCCTTTAACACGCAAACACGAACACGCACCCACATACACGCGTGTGTAACTTTTCACAAATATTCCAGTCATTAGACATTTTATCTAACAGGAACTTCAAAGATTCTCCCAAAGATGGGTAAAAAGAAGAGCATATATATATAATATATATATAAAAATATATATATATATATATATTATATATATAAAATATATATATTATTATATAATCATTTATGTTAATGTAAAAAAAATTAATAATTTTGTACCAAAAGAACCTTAGAAAACTGACCTAATCTTATAACAAGCGCAATTTAATTTGGCCTAATTCAAGTAAATATATTTTTGATAAGTTTACAGTAATTTAAGAATTCCCAAAATATTACTGAATTTCAGTTTAACTTGTGCTGCCGTGAGCCTCATGTTCTGGGGAGTTTCATTTGCTAATTTACTGTTTATCTTGATATTCCTTCCGGAAATGACTGATCTTGAGATAATTTCTTTCAGTCCTTATGCCTGGCACTCAGTGGTTCTTAGTACCTGGCACTCAGTGGTTCTCAGTACCCGACACTCAGTGGTTCTCAGTATCTGGCATTCAGTGGTTCTTGGTATCCGGCACTCAGTGGTTCTCAGTACCCGGCACTCAGTGGTTCTCAGTACCCGGCACTCAGTGGTTCTCAGTATCTGGCACTCAGTGGTTCTCAGTACCCGGCACTCAGTGGTTCTCAGTACCCGGCACTCAGTGGTTCTCAGTATCTGGCACTCAGTGGTTCTCAGTACCGGCACTCAGTGGTTCACAGTACCCGGCACTTAGTGGTTCTCAGTACCCGGCACTCAGTGGTTCTCAGTACCCGGCACTCAGTGGTTCTCAGTACCCGGCACTCAGTGGTTCTCAGTACCCGGCACTCAGTGGTTCTCAGTACCTGGCACTCAGTGGTTCTCAGTACCCGGCACTCAGTGGTCTCAGTACCGGCACTCAGTGGTTCTCAGTACCCGGCACTCAGTGGTTCTCAGTACCCGGCACTCAGTGGTTCTCAGTACCCGGCACTCAGTGGTTCTCAGTACCCGGCACTCAGTGGTTCTCAGTACCCGACACTCAGTGGTTCTCAGTATCTGGCATTCAGTGGTTCTTGGTATCCGGCACTCAGTGGTTCTCAGTATCCTGGCACTCAGTGGTTCTCAGTACCGGCACTCAGTGGTCACCAGTACCTGGCACTCAGTGGTTCTTGGTATCCGGCACTCAGTGGTTCTCAGTACCCGGCACTCAGTGGTTCTCAGTATCTGGCACTCAGTGGTTCTCAGTACCGGCACTCAGTGGTTCACAGTACCCGGCACTCAGTGGTTCTCAGTACCCCGGGCACTCAGTGGTTCTCAGTACCCGGCACTCAGTGGTTCTCAGTATCTGGCACTCAGTGGTTCTCAGTACCGGCACTCAGTGGTTCACAGTACCCGGCACTCAGTGGTTCTCAGTACCCGGCACTCAGTGGTTCTCAGTACCCGGCACTCAGTGGTTCTCAGTACCCGGCACTCAGTGGTTCCCAACACACAAAAGATTATTATCATTGTCATTGGAAAGAGCTAAACCCATAATGGTGATACAACTCCTGGGATAAAATGAGACAGACCAGGTTTGTTCCATGACGAGGGTGGCTACAGTGTCTTGGATGAAGAACCCTTCACCAACTTCAAAGCACCTCCCATGAAGGGAAGGAGGGAGGGGGGTGGTAGAGAACCCTTCACCAACTTCAAAGCACCTCCCATGAAGGGAAGGAGGGAGGGGGGTGGTAGAGAACCCTTCACCAACTTCAAAGCACCTCCCATGAAGGGAAGGAGGGAGGGGGGTGGTAGCTATTCACGTTATCACTGGGATTTTGTGTTCCCCGTTTACCTGGAGGGTGTTCAGGGGGTCAATGCCCCCGCGGCCTCCCACCATCAATTATTATTGCTATATTAATGACATTAATTACACTTCTGATAACGCTCTACTTTTACACTGGATTTTTTGTATCATTTAAGCTCTTGTTGCAGCGTCCGTGAAAATTTTACAGCATCCATGTTTTTTGGAATAGCAACATGTTATTTTTGTAACGTTCGATATCATTTTGCAGCGTCCATGACCTTTTTTTAAATTCTCTGGGAAACATAATCTTTTATTTTTTTCTAATCTTTCCTTCGCTGAAGACTTGGTAGAAATGCACTTCCCAGTGGTCGTCTGAATATTTAAATAACAAATTACAACAATTTTCGTTTTAAGGGAGATCCATCACTCTTTGATTCTGTTTCCGAGTCATTTCACAAGGTAAAGTTTGCTTTAATCACTTCTTTACCTATTATCTCCTAACTTCAAGCTAAAATGTCTTAGTCTTCTATCGTAATGCTGAATCTATTTTGCTGGAAGAATTTATTGTATACTACGAGGAAAGCTTTTCGTCTTCCATTCATTGTATTCTTAAAAATATATTGTTTGCTCAACTACAAGTGTTACAAATTAACAAATGCAATAATTATCGTGGTGATTATACCGGACTTGCAATCCAGTGGTCCCAATATCGAGTCTACCTGAGAGTAGCAGACAGTTTTATAATTCAGTTTAATTTTATCTCTGGCGCATCATATTCGATTATTTATTATTTATCAGGGGACCGCTAAACAGAGATTATACAGCCTGGGGGGGTATGTGAAGGATTCAGCTTAATTTCGGAACTCGGCACAACAATTCCCTAAAATCAGAGTCCCTCACCAAGTCAAGGAACCTTCTTGAGTGCACATCCTTTCGAACATTCTACAATTTCTCTCAAGTGAAGATTAACCTAATGGGGTGCTTAATATTACTTATTCGTCCCACATTGCCAACAGTGTCTCTTCGATAAGCAGACGAAATAAGCTACCTCCTTTCACGGTTATAATTCATTAATATTCTATTGTCATGCTTCGGAATTCTTCTCTCGATGTTCTCTATTGTGGGTGTATAATAGCAGTTCCTGGGAAAAAAAAAAAAAAAAAAAAAAAAAAAAAAAAAAAAAAAAAAAGAGTTCGATGCCCAGGCGATCCGAGTGCTCTTGGTGGTACTTCGCTTATCAAGAGAAATGAGAAAGTTTCTCCAGACGCGAGTCGGAGTTATATAATGGCCCATTCCGTGGAGCTTTTGGTCATTTGACCGACGCCATCCGTTAGCGTTCCGGGCCACCCCAACAAAATATAACATCATAAGATGAGACATATAACTTTCCTCGCAATTCTCCCAACCAAAGAACAAGGGAACACTCCTTCGCGTTCGAAGGTGGCTAGTTCGTTTATTAGGTTTAAAGCCTATCGACTACACGAAAGCGAGTTTGGTTGTAGAATGTAACTTGAGCATCACAAGCAGAAAATACTTTAATCCATAAAACAGGGACCATAGTAGACCCTTGGTGTATATATACTTAGATACGCACCCCTCAGTGCGTATCTAAGTATATATACACCAACTGGTACCCCACCAGTTGGAGGGGTACCAGTAATACGGTACAAAGCGACACTGGCAGAGCCGGATAAGCAAAAAACAGTATTGAAGCGTGCAAAAAGAAAGTAAAACAAGAATTGTGAATGGCAGTAGGTGGGCAGCAGAGTGAGGGAGCAACGAATTTAGTGCTCGAAAAGTTTTGACGGAGAAATTTAGCGAAACTGGTGGAGAGAACCCGGCGAAAGAATCCTAAAAGAGAAACAATTACTCATAGTCACATGGGAAGAGTGAAGTGATGAGACCAAAGTGTAGTTCATAACAGAGGACAAAAAGAAAGGTAGTGCTTCAGCAAAAAAGAAAAAAAAAAAATGATGTGTAGTGCACAGCATGAAACCAAGGAATTGTGGACAACAGATCACAAAGTGTGGTACATAGCAGATCACAAAGTCGTATACAGCAGATCACAGAATGTCGTGCACAGCAGATCACAGAATGTCGTGCACAGCAGATCACAGAATGTCGTGCACAGCAGATCACAGAATGTCGTGCACAGCAGATCACAGAATGTCGTGCCAGCAGACAAGAATGTTTGCACGAGCAGATCACAGAATGGTCGTGCACAGCAGACCAAATGCGTGCCGCAGATCACAGAAGTCCGTCACAGCAGATCAAGAATGTCGTCACAGCGATCACAGAATGTCGGACAGCAGATACAGAAGTCGTGACAGCAGATCCACAGAATGTCGTGCAACAGCAGACACAGAAATGTCGTGCAAGCAACACAGAAGTCTGAAAGCAAATCAATGAATGTCGTGCACAGCATGAACCACAGGAATGTCGTGCACAGCAGATCACAAAGTGTCGGTGCACAGCAGATCACAGAATGTCGTGCACAGCAGATCACAGAATGTCGTGCACAGCAGATCACAGAATGTCGTGCACAGCAGATCACAGAATGTCGTGCACAGCAGATCACAGAATCGTGTACAGCGAAACCGCCAAGATGATTTCCAGTGAGAGAGATATGTAAGGATAATTTACTCACATAGTTGTCAGCAAAGGAATTTTTAACCTGTTTATTTTTCTCATTAGCAAATTAAATTACAATAGCATTATGCAGTCACACTGATCTATGTGACATCCCCCCCCCTCCCCAATTTGGTCCTTACACAATTTTGGCGAGATTCCCATTAAATTGTTTATAGAGAAACAATTATGTTTAGCTAACACATCATTACGGAAATGGTGTTAATGTCGCACTCCATCACACTCAAAAGATTTCATACAATAAGTAATGAAATCTGTTGTCTGAGGTAGGAGACTTCAGCAGGACGATGAAGAATTAGTCATTCTAATAAGAGTTCAGTGCCTTCTAATGCTTCATTAGTTTCCTTCCAGCAAGGCTGGAGTTACTGTAACAAAGAAACGAGCAATTTAGGTGGAATATCTCTCACAGATTTAGCTCACATTATGAATATGTCATTTAAAAAATTATATAATTAATAACGTGCATGGAGCACAGACAAAACATAGTTAAAACATTTGTTTACACTGGCGTAGTCTACCCAACAGCCGGTGACCTCCACCAAAATTCCTTTTCCAAGCCTGATGCTGAAGAGAACAGGAGTGAAAGAAAAAGAGACGGGCATAGTTTGCTAGCTAGAAAGACTGTGAAATAAGTGCAAGGGTAGAATCCAGAGGGATACATAGACACTACCACTAGCCCAAACTCTCACCATCACTTGTTTGCCTGCCTGTCTGCTTGCCTGCTTACACACACACACACACACACACACACCTGGCACCGATCACCACTATTCCACACACCTGCTCTCCATAAGTAGCTTAACTCGCCCAACCAACTCTGCAAGTCGTCCTTCTCCCCAAGTTCTTTATCTCATATAATGCAGTTTAAAAGACACTTTTTTGCTTATTTTTTCTTTAGTCAAACTGTTTAAAAAATACCTTAAACCCAGATATCTAGGCAGCAATACATTAGGAAACCAAATGGCGTACTGCCAACGATATTGGATAAAAAAAATAGCACGTTGCAGAAGAAGCTTGAGTCGAGACAACGTTATATAAAGCAGCAGCTTTATTTTGACTTGATAAAGCTCTAACAGAGATCAACATTAACCCAATAAAATATTTTTATGCAACATGTCCTTGCTTTCAGCCTAAGAGCTGAAGCTCTATTACACCATCTCCAACTTTTGTCCCTATAAGTAAATACTAAACGTGGGCGTCGCTTGACTTACAGTAATAATTGTAATTAGCATTAATGAAAGCAATTGCTTGCACTTAGTTTAATTAGCAAAAGCAAGTAACAGAGCTTGGCATAATTTCCACTGTCTAAAAACCAAGGTCCGAGTTGAAGGATTTAGTAGACTATCACACATTGCAACCACTCTCTAATTAATTTATTTTAATCAGGAAATAGTTCTAAGCTCACAGGGGTTGGTTTGCTTGGCTGAGCTAAAAGCCTTTATACTAAACTAGGCTCATTAAGGCTGCACTTAACCTTTATACCACCTGACAAGATCACTTTAATCCATGAAGAGGGATTTAAGTAATCTCCGAGCATATGTACGTAAAGAGAAATACACCTCTCAGTGTATACATCATGTGAGCGCCTGGGATTTGGGAGGCAATCGGGTTGCATCATCCATGCAACCCCTTGAAGGGTGATAAGAGAAGAAAAATAGGCTGTGGATGAAAGTCTTAGTTTCGACTAGATGTAGACAAGCTACTGGATGTACTGAGAGATATTTCATTTTCGTGGTAAAACAGTGAACTTGTTTTCGGGAGAGTTATTGAATTTGCTCGGAAGATTATCTACCTTGATGAGAGATAGTGATCTTAATGAGAGGAGCAGTTATTGATCTTGATGGGAAGGAGAGTAACTGATCTTGACGCGAAGGGAGCTATTGACCTTGTTGATTTTGATGGGTGGAGGAGGTGGTTGATCTTGATGGAAATGGAAGTTATTGAACTTGATGGGAGGAAGAGTTATTGACCTTGGAGGGAAGAGACCTATTGACGTTGACTGGAGAGGAAGTTATTGATTTGATGGGAGGGGATGTTACTGATTTTGATAGATGTGAAATTATTGAGCTTGCATGGGTGAAAGATATTGAACTTGTTGAAGGAGAGCTAATAGTCATGTCATGAGCAGAGATTTTGAATGAACTAAGGTGAGAACTAGTGAACTTACCGAGTGAAGACATACTGATCTTAATGAGGGAAAATTATTAATTCCTGCAGAGTAGTTATTCAGATAAAGTGAGAACAGGGGAATAATAATAATAAAAAAAGTTGAATAATAAAACTACAGGTAAGAGAGAGGGACATCGGAGGCAACAGCTGAAGGTGACGTTCACATATGAGGGGAGAGGTTGTTGCAGATGTGACGCCATTTGGCTTCGACACCAAATTTTATCCAACTTCCTCTCACCATTTAACGTAAAATCGCAGCTGATCAGAAACTTGAGAAATGGAAATAAATAGTGTGGCGGACTTTACTTCTAGGTAGCCGACGCGTCTAGCTGTTAGCAGAAAGTGGATCGAGCCTCCACCACTTCCTTTGCTGAAGGACGCACACCGGTTTGGCGTTTCACATAAAATCTGTCATTGATAAAACAGAAATAAATGAGAAAGGGAGGAAGGGGGAGGGGCGCTTGACGCCCATGGGAAGGTGAAAGCTTTTAACAGCTTTGAAAGACACTTTTGAGCCTCTAGGATTTACTTCTTAACTCGTGAATGATATTTGAGCAAACATTGCACAAAAAATGGATTAACTAACTCTTTCTCTAGCACTTTCATCTCTCTTTCCGACTCTTGTTCTTTCTGTCAGTTTCTTTCTCTTTTTTACTTTTTCTTTTCCTGTTTGTTCCTGGCGCAAAATATGCCGTGTAAATAAACTTTCTACCTGAATGGCTAGAATGAGTCAAGGTTTCTACGTTTACATTACGAAAAATAGGCAACGTTAATGCTATTATTGTTTGGGCTATTATAACAAAGTGCTCGTTTTTACTTTTAATTTTCCAAAAAAATGGCTATTAAAACGCTAAAAAAAAACTAATACTTTTATTAGTATTTAGATTTTATTTCAAGCTCACCAACTTCAACAAATTTAGATTTACGTAGAATGGTTTAACACTTAATATAAACACTTGTCATTGCGCTGTTGTTACGTTCATTGGGAAGCCGGATGGCCATAATGGTCAGTGCTTAGGGAATGGGATGTTATCAGGTCCGACCAAGAGAAGAATGGCTCATTTCCTCAGAACAGGAGACCTTCAGATGCATCAAGACACCATGCTTATAAAGACTGCCATGATGTAGTACTTCCTTACCTTGGCCCCTCCCTCCCAAAAAAAGCATAAGCCGGTGAAGAGCCGCTGTTCAAAGTGATGGAGTTAAATCACTCATTATAAAACGCCTCATTAACAGTGCCATTAACTCGCATGTTACCAAGAACTTCAAATTATCCACTCTGAATCATGATACTGTCGATGCCACCGCCAAGTGTACTCCAAATTAAGCCTAACAACACGTCTTAAAGAGTTAGCAGGGGGCGTGTCGCCTCTGACGGCCGCCGCTTAGCTTGTCAGATGCTGACACAAGCTAAGCGGCCGAATAGGTAAAACTTGTAATTTTGGCTTCAATAGCAACGCTCTTCTTGCCGAATAAGACAAGCGAAAATTTGTGAATGCAGTAACTTTGCAAAAAATCATTCTGAACCTAACGAAAAAAATATATTTCTCTGTGATCGTTTATTATTAAATTATTGTAAACTTATCTAAAATATATTTAGTTGGATTAGGCTAAATTAGAGCTTTTTATAAGGTTAGGTAAGTTTTCTAAGGTACTTTTGGTACAAAATTAATAATCTTTGAATTAACATAAATTAAAAAATATATAGCTTTCAATGTATAAAAGAAAATTTGATAAAGGACTTAATTTTAAATGAGTTCTTGCTAATTGACCAGTTTTACCTATTCTGCACGACACACACACACACACATATATATATATATATATATATATATATATATATATATATATAGAGGGGTCGTCCTCGAAAGGGTTGGAGAGAGGGGGTAAAGGAGGTTTTGTGGGCAAGGGGCTTGGACTTCCAGCAAGAGTGCGTGAGCGTGTTAGATAGGAGTGAATGGAGACGAATGGTACTTGGGACCTGACGATCTGTTGGAGTGTGAGCAGGGTAATATTTAGTGAAGGGATTCAGGGAAACCGGTTATTTTTATATAGTCGGACTTGAGTCCTGGAAATGGGAAGTACAATGCTGGCACTTTAAAGGAGGGGTTTGGGATATTGGCAGTTTGGAGGGATATGTTGTGTATCTTTATACGTATATGCTTCTAAACTGTTGTGTTCTGAGCACCTCTGCAAAAACAGTGATTATGTGTGAGTGTGGTGAAAGTGTTGAATGATGATGAAAAGATTTTCTTTTTGGGGATTTTCTTTTTTTTTTTTGGGGTCACCCTGCCTCGGTGGGAGACGGCCAACTTGTTGAAAATATATATATATATATATATATATATTATATATATATATATATATATATATATATATATATATATATATATGCAATAAGATCACAGTAAACAGGTGATTTCAGAATATGCAAAACAACCACTCTGAAAGAATAGAGAAATTCCAAGCGCTTTCGTGACTACTCACGACTAGTCACGAAAGCGCTTCGAATTTCTCTATTCTTTCAGAGTGGTTGTTTTGCATATATATATATATATAATATATATATATATATATATATATATATATATATATATTATATATATATATATATATATATAATCAAACATACAGGTAATTAGAACTCTGTGTAGTTTAGACATACTAGCACTAGGCGTGCACCTAACTAGTACCAACTGTATCCATAACTAGTAAGAACTTTACACTTCACTAACACCAGCTGTTCACATAACTGGCACCAACTGTACACACGAAAACATAAGTTGTACATCACTAGTATTAGTTATAAACTAGACTCACATGTACACAACCAGCTGTACAACTATAAACATCCGTATGCAACTAGAACCAGCTGTAAAGGCATCATCTATTGTACAGACCCAGATCCACCAGTGAAAGTAGCATCAGGTGTACAAATTCCTAGCAGCTTGCTGTTAGCAAATCTAGTAAATGAGTACCATCATTCACTGTCAAGTCTAAACTGCCGTCTGCAGCAAATTTTCTTAAACATATCTCCGAAATTACTATAATAATAATAATAATAATAATAATAATAATAATAATAAATAATTATTATTATTATAGTAATTTTGGAGATATGTTTAAGAAAATATACTGCAGACGGCAGTTTAGACTTGACAGTGAATGATGGTACTCAAGTTTAACTTTAATAAAATTAAAAATTATTACTGAAATAACAGGGAAACACCAAACCTGTAACGATGATACAGCGCTTAAGAAATTGAAAGTAATGAGATTCGAGCAGAGGAAGGTAAGGGTAGCTCCAATGCCCTGGATCTTCACCAGCATCCCCACACCTTCCTTTGAAGGAAGAGGCATATTAAATCAATACGATATTGTTAAAAATAATAACTTATAATTAAGATAACAGTGGGAGAAATTGGGCCAGATAAATTGGGTGTTACATCGATTTTTACACACACACACACACACACACACACACACACACACACACACACACACACACACACCAGTTTGGAACCCACACCTGATCAAGCACGTCAAGAAATTAGAGAAAGTACAAAGGTTCGCAACAAGGCTAGTTCCGGAGCACAGGGGAATGTCCTACGAAGAGAGGTTAAAGGAAATCGGACTGACGACCCTAGAGGACAGGAGGGTCAGGGAGGACATAACAACATACAAAATATTGGACAGAGACAGGCTGTTCCAGAGAGGGGACACAGAAACTAGGGGGTCACAATCGGAAGCTGAAGACTCAGACGAGTCACCGGGATGTTAGGAAGTACTTCTTCAGTCACAGAGTCGTCAAGAAGTGGAATAGCCTAGCAAGTGATGTAGGGGAGGCAGGAACCATACATAGCTTTAAGGCGAGGTATGACAAAGCCCAGGAAGCAGAGAGAGAGGATCTAGTAGCGATCAGTGAAGAGGCGAGGTCAGGAGCTGAGTCTCGACTCCTGCAACCATAATTAGGTGAGTACACAGACACACACACACACACACACACACACACACACACACACACACACACACACACACACACACACACACACACACACACAGTCTCTCACATACAAATTCTCTCTCTGCCGAAAAGGTAAACTTGGTCACTTAGTAAAATTTTCTCTTATACGTTTAAAGATATATTTTTTTTTAATTTATGTTAACGTAAAAATTAATAATTTTATACCAAAAGAATCTTAGAAAACTTGCATAACCTTATTATAAGAAGCGCTACTTAATTCAGCCTGATTCAACTAAATATATTTTGTAGATCATTGGTTCAGAGAACCGACAAGTTGATAAATTAGACACATGTGCAACTCTTGGGTATCTTTATTGAGGAAACCTTTCGCCACACAGTGGCTTCATCAGTCCATACAAAGGAGAATCTTGAAGAACAGGAGGAGAATGAGGTATTCAGTCCCTCAGCCTTTAGTCCATCTATTCAAGATTAATGGACTGAGGGACTGATTACCTCATTCTCCTCCTATTCTTCAAGATTCTACTTTGTATGGACTGATGAAGCCACTGTGTGGCGAAAGGTTTCCTCAATAAAGATACCCAAGAGTTGCACATGTGTCTAATTTAAATATATTTTAGATAAGTTTGCAATAATTTAATACTAAACAAACCAAATACAACTACTGCGTACACGAATTTTCGCTTACCTTATTCGGCAAGAAGAGCGTTGCTATTCAAGCCAAAATAGCAAATTTTACCTAATCGGCACGACATACACACACACACACACAGCATTATCTCTCAGTCCCTAACAGGGCTCACAGATGACATGTCTCATATCTCATGGATAACAACAGGGAACAAGTGCTAGTCAATCGCACTTCCCCTGGTTTGACCGCTGTGGATTGCTGTGGTATCGTAGATGAAGCACAACTGTTGTCACGACTAATTCCACAACAACAGTAGGTAACCAGTTTGCATGAAATGAGGGAGTGGACGATACAGGGTGTCCCAATAGTCTCCCTATAGAGCTATTTTTTTTTTCAGACACCTTTTAAAAACGCCTTTGTCAAAAGAAGAATGCATAGAAATCGTTCTCATGGCTGGATCGGGAAGCTGTCATCAAGTTACAATGAACTTGAACAGGAAACATGGGAACCACATCACACACGACACTGTTGCCAAACTTACTGCAAAATTCAAAGAGACTATGTTAACACGAGTTTATTATGAGTGGGAGAAGTGCATCCGCCTGTGTTTACAAAGAAATGACAATCAAGTAGAGACTATTCTGTAAATAGAGTTTTTCGTTTTGGCAAAACTGCTGAATTTCCTTATGTATGGTGTCTTCTGGGACACCTTGTACTTTGGACTCTCGCTTGACAGACCACTAAAGCTCTTGGCCCCGAGAAACACTTTCAATACTGGCAGATTTTTCCGTACTGGTCTTCTCATATCTAAGTTATCTTACTCTCCAATCAAGGATTCTTTTGTCTCTTAAACAACCACCCTCTTACGTCTGAAGATTTCACAATTCAAACATAACGGAAACTGGACTTCATTTGTGAATCCTTGTATATTGTAAAAATAAGACCTCAGCTAAAGAGCTCCAATACATTTGTGCAGGTGTTTACACTGATTTATTTTTATGTATGTGAACAAAACATTTTTAGTAAAACTGTCAGATTTTTTTACGTACTTTACCTACATTAGAAATTTCATGTTTGTTTAGATAAACACTTTTGTTTAAAATGTGGATTAGCTATTCAGTTTGGTAATTGTTCTTAATTATATCAGCAAAGATGATGGAACTTGAGACTTAGAAATGTTTGGATGATAAATGAAGACGTTTATCAATACAATTGTATTTCTGTTTCATATTCGTCCGAAATTTTTCCCAGAAATGGGCAAGGTAAATGTTCCTTGATATGAGAGGCAGGTTTCCGAGGATGTGGCTAAGAGACTTCCAGGATATGGGGGAGGGGAAGGGCAAGGGGCTAGACAACCTCGGAGCTTCACATCAGTACTGTTAGGGAAGGAGACAACTACCTTCCCATTTCTTTCCCAGCGCATGCCTACCCCCTAAATCCCATCCATTACCACCACTTGCAGATCCACAACCACTACCACCACCATCGCCACAGGCACCACCATTCCCCCATCACCACCCCTTCCAAGCAAGACCAACTACTACTAAAACTTGGGCCCTGGAAAAGATTCGAGGCTGCTCCCTTGAAAAGTTTTAAGGTTGGGTCCACCTAAATTGCCGGGGGCCCAATTTTTGATAATCCCTCCTTGTACCACGGATGGGTCTGAGAGCTCATCCATGGTGAGATGTGTACTTTAAATGTCCATTTATTTTTCTTTAAAAATAGTAATAAAAAAACTAAAAATTTAAAAAAAAATGCACATTATTTAACTTTTTCTATCTGCATTTTCTTTTTGTGAAAAACTATTTTTAACAATAGATTATAATTTCTCTGTAGTGCGGGGTAGGTAAAACTTGCTTAGAAAACTCGTTTTTAAAAAATTCCTTTTAAAATTTTATCTTTTGCTTAAGAATATATTTTTAACTTTTGTTAATAGAAAATTTAAAGATTTTGTACCAAAAAAACTTGGGAAAATTTCGTTATATTTTCCGTTATTTCCCAAATTTCTGAGAAATTATTGCATACACAAAATTTCGCTTGCCCTATTCGGCAAGAAGTGCGTTGCTATTTAATTAAGGCAAAATCGCAATTTTTACTTATTCACTGCAGAACAAGGCATGTTTATAAGAAACAAACAGCACCATCAACACCGATAACAATAAGATCAGTGAAAGTAAAAACCAAAATATTAGTAAAAACTATCAAAAAGAATAGCAGTGTGGAGTCACATTAAATCTATAAGCGGGGATCTGTGTAACTGCCAAGGAATAAATATGGCAAGTAGCTGTGTTTACAAAAGGATGGGCAAGTGAGCACCTTTGGAAAATAAACTCCTCTGTGTTAAAAATATATTATTGAATCGATATATATGACTTATAGAAAAGGTTGTAAAATAACTAAGAGTTTGGGATAGTATGATCTTGGAAAAAATTGTCGAATTTAAGTAAAATATATATTTATACGTATGTAATGAGGCTGCAGAGTTTATTTGGGAATTTAACTATAGTATGTGCTTACCTTTGTCTCTAAGAGATATGGAATATTTTGTCTTCAATCGAATATGATTTTACACTGCATATTTACATATTTTTCTTAATGTGCAGAGTAAGGTTTACTAAAATTTGTAGTTGCACATTTACTGAAGGTTTCGAGGCTTACTATTAATCATAAGGCAGCAACCTGCCTAGATTTAGGATACAAGCAGAAATATCAGCATATGTAGAATTATAGAAATAATTTTGAATTTTTGGTGTTAGGTTAAGACTCGCTCTGACGCCATATTGCAGTGGAGGAAGTGAGATTACATGAAACCTGGAACCTGTGAGATAAAACCAGCCATTTTATATACACTGAGAGGTCATGTCCCTCCGTGCATATATTCAGAGAGCTTAATCTCTAATTTAAGGATTAGTGTCCTTAACTGGTGCTACACGGGATACATGTAGCTTTAATGACCCCTATTGTAGTCGATAGGCCCTAAACTCATGGGAGGTTTCTTGACTCCGTTGAGGAGGCTCCTGGTCCCAGAAATTTTATTTACCCTCCCTTTCCACTGATTAAACCTGAATGGATTCCATTCTCTCAGTTGCTGTGTGACTTAGACGGGTTCAATGCTCCCACAATGAATATTAAAAAAGAAAAGGTAATCCCAAGCAAGTAATTAATCAACAAGCGAGTCAGGGAGGTCAGCTTAGTAGGTTAATAGGATCTTAAAAGCCTATCGACTACAGGATTATCCTTAACGCTGTTCGTAACCTGTTCACCACCAGTCGAGAATATTTTAACCCCTTAGATAGAGAAAAGTAAACTGTGTAAATACGTACTCCCAGATGCAAACCACGGAACTGGTGAGGGTTTGAACCCATGGCGAGTGAATCCTAAACCTCCAGGCCAGTGCGTAAACCAGGTGCATAGAAATGCTATAATATTCAGAAATATACCGAGCTGAATGACTCATATTGTAGCCAGCTGGTCGAGTGCCTTCCCCGATGACCTGGAGTCTCGGGACTCACTCGCCATGGACTCAATTCCCACCCGTTCCGTGGTTTGTTTGCAATCGTGTTTTTACGATTGTGTGAGCCACCGAGAAGCATACTCCTCTCGGTGTATATATCCTAGAGATACGAAGCAGACTAGTGAACGGCTGGCGTTTAAAAAGGACGACATTCTGTGAAATAATATTGGTAGAATTACCGATAGTATATTAGGTAAATGGAGACCTGGGCAACTAATGAGACATTTTATTGTGACAACGTTTCTATCTCCAGGAGCGAAACGTTGCCACAATAAAATGTCGCATTAGTTGAATCTGTGTCCTTTAACCGAATATATTTTGTGTCTGAGGTGGGTGGGATGGTTACTAGGAACCTTGGAAAGATGTAAATACCAGTGACACAGGTGGCACGAGTTTTTATATGCTGTATTTCTTGTAGATAATATTGCAATGTCACATATATTTGGTGTTTTCTCTTATTCCTTCCATCCCTCTCTCTTCCGACCCATGCTTCAGAGATAATTGGCATAAGCAGACAAAGTGGAGCTAAATGGCATAAGCTGCGGACACGATGAAAAGCCAACATACAACACGTGCACCGAGGTCCCTTGTTGACAACGTTTCGCCTTCACAGTGGATTTTTCAAGTTTTCAGAGAAGCTCAATGCGTGGGCGAAACGTTGTCAATAAAGGATCTCATTACACTGCATGTCTCTCTTTCCATGAGTAGACATAGTCGGTGCCGACAGAAATTATAAGTAAGAAAGGCATCTGGCCAAATAAAAAAAATTGTAATATCAATAATAATAAAATTCGCATTAACAGCATTATTATTAATAACGAAATTCATAATTTTACTATCAGTAACAAAAATAGAGTAATAAAAATTAGAGTAATAAAAAAAACAGAGTAATAAAAATTAAAAACCTAATAACAGTAATAATAATTACTAGACACAATAACAGTACACCAATAACTGGAAAAAAAAAATATTAATCACCCTAATAGCAAATCAATAAAATAGAAGAATATAATGATAAAAATTGCAATAACAGTAATATACATAACAAAAATCTTAATAACAGTCATTGCAACATTATGACCAGTGACAAGTTTTGTAAATTGCATTTACGTGGACGGAATTTCTTAATTTACACAATTATTACCGACCCATTTTGTAGATTTGAAATGCTTAAAAAAAAAAAAAAATTCGCCGTATATGCATTACGGTCGTTTGATTTTGGATGATTTAAAGGAAAAACGTTCTGATGCCATGAGAGAATGTGAACTGATAATGAGGAAATAAGAAAGAGGAACAGTAAATATAGGAGATAATCAGGAAGAGGAACAGTAAATATAGGAGATAATAAGGAAGAGGAACAGTAAATATAGGAGATAATAAGGAAGAGGAACAGTAAATATAGGAGATAATAAGGAAGAGGAACAGTAAATATAGGAGAGGAATAATAATAGGAGAAATAGAGGAACAGTAAATATAGGAGATAATCAGGAAGAGGAACAGTAAATATAGGAGATAATCAGGAAGAGGAACAATACACGTGGAAGAGGAAAAAACAAGAGGGATAACAAACATGGAAGAACAAAAAACAAAGAAAAGGAACAATAAGTAAAGAAGGAGCAATAGAAACAAAAGAAAAGAAGAACAAAAATAAGAGGGAAAAATTATAGAGAAATGATAAATAAGAAAGAGAAACAATGCGGAGAAACAAATAATGCAGTGAACCAGTAAATTAGGAAGAATAATGAGAAAACAATAATATAAAGAAAAATAGAGTATCATAAGTATCAATTGATGCAGTCATGAACCAACCTCGAATCGTTCCCCGACAGATGCCCGACCGACATTTGGCCGACAGAATCGACCGAAGGGCAATTGGCCGAACGAACATTTCACCGAACGGACATATGGCCGAACGGGTAATTTGGTTAGGTTAAATTAGGTTAGGTTTGCTATTTTATGGCCTTTTAATTTATTTTAATTTCTTTTCAATGTTTGGGAAACGTTATGTGATGAATTCCAGTTCGGCCATATGACCGTTTGGTCAAATGGTCCGGTGGCTAACGCGACGGTCTGGAGTTTTGAGACTCTGATCGCGGGTTCTATCCCCGCCCGTGGTATGGTTTGTTTGCAATCGTGTCATTACGATTTCGTGAGTCATGTTAACGGCTTAGAGGGGACTTGAGCTATAGTTCGTCACGGCCACGCTAGCTGGAGATTCGTCTGTAAAAACTTGCATTTGTGGTCACAGTGGTGCCTATGCTAACCTTCCTATGGTGTAGAAATATACCTAGTTGGACGAATCTTATTGTGGCTAGCTGACCCAATGGCTAACGCGACGGTCTGGAGTTTTGAGAGACTCTGACCGCGGGTTCTATCCCCGACCCGTGGTATGGATCGTTATGCACGTTTGGGAAAGTTACCTGAGCAACTGTTGTGGTGAAAGTGTAGGAATGTTACGTGATCAACTATCGTGTAGCACAGGTGCAGGAGTGAATATGACACTTGGCTAACAATCTTGCTGTAGTGTGCAGGTGTGGGTATGCCACTTGGCTAGCTATCGTGTTACAGGGTACAAGTATGGAATGCATCTTACTTAAGCAGGATGCAGGTGTGGGAATGGCACACCTGCTGGATAACTGTCGTGGTGCAGGTGTGGAAATGGCACACCTTCTGGATAATTGTCGTGGTGCAGGTGTGGAAATGTCACACCTGCTAGATTAATGATCGTGTGCTCACGTTGCTCGATCATGACACAGCGATTTGTTTTGGTAATACTTTGATGTCACGGATATAAAATAAGCAATAAACACGACTTCGTCCATCTGGATAATTTCTTAAGCTTGAAATTCAGATGGTTAAACTAGACTTAGCCATCATTTCCAAGTTGCTAGGTGATGTGAAGCACAGCCGAAATTTCTGTCTTGGTTTTATTCTATGTTACGGCAACATAAAATAAGGGAATTAAACTGCGCTCTACAACCCGGATATAGATTAAAAAACACCGAGAAGGGAGTCAACAATTGATCAGCATCAATTCCAAAAAGTCGGGGGATGTGAAGGGCACAGCACTAATCTTTGGATTGTGAGGGCAATTTTACTTAATTGGTAACAGGGATATACAGCACTGATCATTTATTAATAAGAAAAGATACTTTTTGTTTTTTCTTTTGCTTTTAAAGCCAATGATTTTTTATACGCGACAAAAGATTTCCTTGTTATATTCGTTTGCATTTTACGAAGTAAAGATTTTTTCTTATACGGATCAGTTTTTAGAGGCAAGAGCTATTACCAACCTCATTCATTTGCTTGTAGGTTCAACCTAGCAGTGACCCACAGCGCCTAACACCTAGAACCATTTATGTAGGTGAACTGGGGCGGCAAGCGCATGACAGTGTTTTCACCCGTGCCAGAAATCGAACCATGGGCTCCTGGCATGTGAACTGAGAGGCTTCAACTACTAAAATATTGTTTTTAAAATATTCCTAAAAAAAAAGTACAACGGTGATTAGAGGAAGTGATGGGGTACTCCAGTTCCTCGCATCAAGAGCCACTGACAAACATCAAGGCACTCCTCGTCTGAAAGAAATATTCGACCTAGTATCGCAAGATCAGAGCAGTACGGTGACTTCATAGACTTTTCATATAGAGTCGAGTACAGCGCGCTAGGTGCAGTTGGTGGCAGCGACGGCTATGGTGAGCGTGTTGATGAGGAGATTCTCATGCAGGGGCGTAGGAACCCAGCACCTGGGGCCGCCAGCACCTAACTCCTAGCTCGCTTTGTTTCCCTTCTCGTCATGGTGCAAGGTTGGGAATGGGGGTGGGAAGGGGGAGGGGAAGGTCGAATATGCGAGTTGAAGGGGTGAGCTTGGTGTAGGGTCAGTGAAGGAAGAGAGGAGGTATGGAAGCGAGAAGGATAAGGGAGAGAAAACTGATTGAATATTCACTAGCGTCGCCTCATGAAAAGAGAGAGAGAGCGTAATAGAGCGAAAGAGCGAGAAATAGAGAGAGAGAGAGAGAGAGAGAGAGAGAGAGAGAGAGAGAGAGAGAGAGAGAGAGAGAGAGGAGAGAGAGAGGGAGGGAGAGAGAGAAATAATTGTATAACGAAAAAAACGGAAAGAAATACAAATGTGCTGGGTGTTTCATGCAGCGTTGCTAGGAGACAGAAAGAAATGGTAAGCGGTAGTTTTTAACACACACACACACACACACACACACACACACACACACACACACACACACACACACACAAACACAGGATGTTCCAGAGAGGGGACACAGAAACAAGGAGTCACAATTGGGAGTTGAAGACTCAGACGAGTCACAGGGATGTTAGGAAGTACTTCTTCAGTCACAGAGTCGTCAGGAAGTGAAGTAGTCTGGCAAGTGATGTAGTGGAGGCAGGAACCATACATAGCTTTAAGACGAGGTATGACAAAGCTCAGGAAGCAGAGAGAGAGAGGACCTAGTAGCGATCAGTAAAGAGGCGGGGCCAGAAGCTGAGTCTTGACCCCTGCAACCACAAATAGGCGAGTACGTACACACACACACACACACACACACACACACACACACAAGAACAATAATTACCACCGTCACTTTCTCTTTTGAAGTATACGTGCAGACGCTGCTAAATAAACATTAAATAGATTAAGGTGGTCGCTAAAACAAAATGAATAAAGGTCACAACGGAAAGACACGACAGAATAAACTTGGATAAAAATAATGTGTTTATTCTTTTACTCACAAGATTCGATTTCAAGTAACCTTGATTTTTGGAATTTAAGATGGAATCAAATTTCGTATCAACCAAAGAAAAACTGGGTTACACAGCTATTTTACCAGTTTCCTGTATATATTAAAGCCAGCCTGCCGGGTGACGGATGGATATTGTTTTAAATTTAGAGGAGCCTATTTTTTTTTTTTTTGCTTTATTTTCTAACACAGATAAATTTACAGGATAAGATCAGTCATCCTACCTCAACTTATTTCAAATCCCAGCACTAAGGTATAATAACACCTGGGATGCGACCTACAACGGTCGACTAACATTCAGGTACCTGCTTACTGTTAGGTGACAAGGGGCAGCAGGTATAAGGACCAGCTCCCTGACATTTCCTTATCGGGAATCGAACCACAAACCCTCAGTATGTGACCTGAGTGAGTTACCAACCCAGCCACCGAATGTAATCCTCAAAGATGTTTTGTGCAAAATTTTTAAATTTTCGTTATAACTACAAACTTTCAGTGTCGAAATTGTTTCAGTCGTATATAAATTAAAATACCTACGAACCTATGTCGTAGGTATTCCGTAGGTAACAAGACGAGTCTTTCACTGATCTTGAGTGTGTGTGAAACAATGCATTATCTGAGATGACACTCTCGTTTAGTTTCTCATCTAACTATATGAATATAATGAAGCAAGTCATATAACTCTTGCTCTCCGAGCTTTTTTTTTTTTGCGTGTGTACAACAAAAAAAAAATCATAGTTCAACGGAGCTCACAATACTTGAGCTTTTTTTTTTTTAATGTAACGAAGGAGCAGTGGAGATATTTGGAGTTTTGAATTGTAGGATTGGCGCCCCTCTGGTAATACAGTAATGGAGTAAGTGATGATGAAAACATTTCTTTTTTTTGGGCCACTCTACCCCTGTGGGAAACGGCCAGTGTATTAAAAAATAAACGAAAAATAAATATATCACTACATGAGCGTAGAAAATACTACAACGGAACAAGATGTTTAATACCCTTAAACGGTCCAAACAGATCGACGTTCAAATTCGTAATGCTACAAAAGTAGATCTACTTTTTTTTACATATTTTCAAATATAACAAAAAAAAAATGTAGATAAAAGTATTTTTTGCACATTTTCACATGTAAAAACAAAAAAAAGATCTAATTTTTTTTTACATATTTCAGATATTGAAAAAACGTATATATACGTTTGGACCATTTAAGGGTTAACTACGTGAGTATTGTCTTAAATAGTGAAGAAAGAGGAAATACAAGCCTCATTAAAAAAGCGTTTTATCTAGCGTTTAACGAAGACAAACATGTAACACATTCTACATGAGTGTTTACGTATAACGAATTAAGAAATATATCGAAATATAATCGAATATTTTGTTTATAACAATTATAACAATCATTCTCTTGTGCTTATAGATTATTAATTTACTATTTCTTTTGCTATTTTTATGATTGTTAAACCACCCGCATCATTTATTGCAATGATCAAAGTCTAAGATTTTGAATCACAAGTCACAGTTAACAAATAGGAAAGATGTGCATCTGCAGTGTGCAACAGAATACGTGTGCAAGAGTAAAGGTGGGCAACAGTAAAGGTGTGTAACAGTAAAGGTGGGCAACAGTAAAGGTGGGCAACAGTAAAGGTGGGCAACAGTAAAGGTGGGCAACAGTAAAGGTGTGTAACAGTAAAGGTGTGTAACAGTAAAGGTGTGTAACAGTAAAGGTGTGTAACAGTAAAGGTGTGTAACAGTAAAGGTGTGTAACAGTAAAGGTGTGTAACAGTAAAGGTGTGCAACAGTAAAGGTGTGCAACAGTAAAGGTGTGCAACAGTAAAGGTGTGTAACAGTAAAGGTGTGCAACAGTAAAGGTGTGTAACAGTAAAGGTGTGTAACAGTAAAGGTGTGGCAACAGTAAAGGTGTGTAACAATAAAGGGATGGTAACAGTAAAGGTCTGTAACAGTAAAAGGGTGTAAACAGTAAAGGTGTGTAACAGTAAAGGTGTGTAACAGTAAAGGTGTGTAACAGTAAAGGTGTGTAACAGTAAAGGTGTGTAACAGTAAAGGTGTGTAACAGTAAAGGTGTGCAACAGTACAGATGAGGAACGTGGAAAGCAATGATGAAATAAAGAAGAATTCTGACTCCTTATATCGTTATGGTTGACGTGAGGAAATGAGGTCACTGTGAGGAGCGGCAGCCTTATGATGTGGGGAGCGGCAGCCTTTTGGTGTGGGGAGCGGCAGTCTTTTGGTGTGGGGAGCGGCAGTCTTTTGGTGTGGGGAGCGGCAGTCTTTTGGTGTGGGGAACGGCAGTCTTCTGGTGTGGGGAACGGCAGTCTTTTGGTGTGGGGAGCGGCAGTTTTCTAATGTGGGGAGCGGCAGTCGTCTGGTGTGGGGAGCTGCAGCCTTCTGGTGTGGGGAGCGGCAGCCTTCTGGTGTGGGGAGAGGCAGTCTTTTGGTGTGGGGAGCGGCAGTTTTCTAATGTGGGGAGCGGCAGTCGTCTGGTGTGGGGAGCTGCAGCCTTCTTGTGTGGGGAGCGGCAGCCTTCTGGTGTGGGGAGCGGCAGTCTTCTGGTGTGGGGAGCGGCAGCCTTCTGGTGTGGGGAGCTGCAACCATCTGGTGTGGGGAGCTGCAACCATCTGGTGTGGGGAACGGCAACCTTCTGGTGTGAGGAGCGGCAACCTTCTGGTGTGGGGAACGGCAACCTTCTGGTGTGGGGAACGGCAACCTTGTGGTGTGGGGAACGGCAACCTTCTGGTGTGAGGAACGGCAGACTTCTGGTGTGGGGAACGGCAACCTTCTGGTGTGGGGAGCGGCAACCTTCTGGTGTGGGGAACGGCAACCTTCTGGTGTGGGGAACGGCAACCTTCTGGTGTGAGGAGCGGCAACCTTCTGGTGTGGGGAACGGCAACCTTCTGGTGTGGGGAACGGCAACCTTGTGGTGTGGGGAACGGCAACCTTCTGGTGTGAGGAACGGCAGACTTCTGGTGTGGGGAACGGCAACCTTCTGGTGTGGGGAACGGCAACCTTCTGGTGTGGGGAACGGCAACCTTCTGGTGTGGGGAGCGGCAACCTTCTGGTGTGGGGAACAGCAACCTTCTGGTGTGGGGAACAGCAACCTTCTGGTGTGGGGAACGGCAACCTTCTGGTGTGGGATGCAGGAGTCTTCGATTGAGAGTAGCGGCAGTCTTCTTGTGTGGGGAGCAGTCAGTTGGTGGGAGGAGACCATCTCAACCATCTAACTTAAATTTGTATCTTTTCTACGTGTGTACTCTCTCATTCTCTCTCTCTCTCTCCCGCGCGCACACACACACACACACACACGCACTCATATACAACAGGCCTAGTGTCTAATCGACATGTGCCTAGGACAGAATGGTAACTAACGCACAACAAACATTACAAAGACTAGAGAACAGGCGGAGCTAGGAACTATGAATCGACCCTTGCAACCACAATTAGGCGAGTACACACACACAGACTCCCCCCCCCCCATCCCTAACAACAGCTTCCTAGTACCTCCGCACCCCAGAAGATTCCACCATATCTCAAAATACAACGACACACGCAGGATCCATCATTGTCCAGACCTTAACAGTGTGCATTAAAATGAATTCTGACGTAGAAACAAAAACGATCATTAGTTAAATAAGCAAGTAAAATGGTTAATTTCAGTCATCGTTGCCTTTATAGAAGCTAAACTACTTTGTATGTTGAAGGATGCAATTTTCATAAATGGATTTTATATAAAAAATGGAAGAAAGAATAAAGGTGGTTGATTAAAACCGAACTGAAATATGAAGAAATGTCAATTCCAGAGAATGGTTGTTTAGTTAGGGTGCAATTTTCACAAATGGATCTTATATAAAAAGAAATGGGAGAAAGAATAGAGGCGGTTGAGGAATAGGATTCAATTAAAACAGAATTGAAATATGAAGAAATATCGGTTTCAGAGTATGGTTATTTCCCGTATTATATATTTGGAACTATTACTGTTAAGGTGCTTCTGGTCATGTCAGATATGAATAACAGAGAAAACTGATGCTAACACGAAGGCCTGAGATGTGGAGAAGAAACTACTTGAACCAATAATGCTAAACCTTCTAATGCAGCATATTAATGAAACAATGAGAGGAAATAACGAACTTGCGAGGCTGGATCTTCTTTTCATCACCAGTGAAGCTGCCAAAGAAATAGAATTTTTGTTAACTATTACTTGGAATTAAACGTAAGGACGATGGTGAGTTTAAGGAGCAAGTCACTTAGAACTAAGACAATGAAAAAATGCTATTATAAGAAATGATGATACTGTTGAATGTAGAATTATTTATATAAAAACTTTCTTGAATAGTCAAATGTTCTCATAGAAAATGCATTTTTATTGAACCAAAGTGAACATCGCTTCAGTGTTCCAACTTTTACTGACCTACATAAGTTTGACTAATACTGATTTCACTGATTTCATCATTGCTTAGTTAATCTTAAGTTAATTTTAAGCCAGCCCGTAATGCTATGCATAGTATAAGTGGCTTTGGCATGCTGCTCTTATCTGTATTTTTTTGTACCTCTGTATGTGTGCTCAAATTGGTAATAAATAAATAAATAAAATAAATACTTTAGTTGCTTAACCAAAGTTTTACGACTCAGCACTAAAGATACAGAAAATAACATTTCTCTCCCCATATTGTACCTGCATTACAGAAAGAAAATAACTTAGGTTAAACATGGCTCCAAATTAATTCATCCCATTAAACTTTAACAAAAATGAGTTAATAGATTTATTTTGACAGCGTAAAATGTAAAGAGATAATCAAATACAGTACTCTTATAAATTGAATGAATGCCACCACTCTCGTGGTTGGCGGCCTCCTTCGCCCACTCTGGCTTTTCATAATATTCCAGGGAGGGCCCGCTGGTGGGAGGTTCGGGTGGGGATCTCGCTCCAGGAGCGACGCCTGCATGACAAGCTCCTCCCTGAACACTGCAGCAGGGAATGCGAAAAAGGAAAATGCTCGATACATTTCATGTCTAGTGCGCTCGTCTCAACAGACGCAGACTCTCTAAAAGTTAAGAGTAGAGTATCTTTCAAATTATTAGAAATAAAAACTGAATATGAATACCTTTATGGTACAGAGTTTCTATTTGAAGGAAAACAAATATTTTTATTACAGTAGTATACAATACCGACAAGATGATTAGATACATGTGCAACATCTAGGTATCTTTATATTGAAGGCATTTCACCAACGAGTGGGGTTATCAATATAATACAGACACAAACGGAAGACTGTCGAAGAGGAGGTAATCAGTTCCTCAGCCTAGGAGCAGGTGCTGAGCACCATAGTCTTGTTGAATCAGGAGCATAGACAGAAAGATGAACTATTATATATGGAGTCAAGATGAGTTACAACAGATAAAGGCCTGGTGCTGGCAGGTGGAACCCATCAGTAAAAGTACTGTAGGTCATGCAAAAGAGTTGGGCCTGAAGTTAGCAAGTAGGCTGTGGAGATGTCCTCGTACCAAGATTCCATATTATTGATGTGTCTGATAGGTAGTATATTAATGGTATACCAAATACGAATCATTGAACTGAGCGAAAGTTCAGTGTGAGAGACTTGGGAGTGACAATGTTAGAGGATCTCTAAAGGGTCACAACAATATTATGATTGCTACCGCAAGGAAAAAATAGGCTGGACAAGTAGAACCTTCGAATGAGAGATGCCGAACCAGTGATGATCCACATCAAGCCAATCTCTCCAAGATGGAACGCTGTTGCATGGTAAATACTTCCTAATTGGCAAGACAGACTGCAGCACTGGATTACTGAGAACACTGAAGCCTCATGAACTGTACTCCTTGGAATGTAGTCGAGAAAGGCACATAACTTAAACTGGAAAATCAAGAATACCTTCACTGAATGGCAGGGGCAGGATCAGTACATTAGAAGGGCTAAATAAGTGTAAGGTCACTTCGACTTTTCAACTCACTTCGAAAGATGGGGTAATTACTAATAAATCTCTGGTAGTCTTCAAGAGTACTTGATTAGCTAAAATTAGTTCCAGATCAAATAGGCTGTTTGTATACGTCTTACTACGTTGAACTGACACCAATAGCTTCTTCGATTAGGCCAGCAACCGGGAAGCCTGGTCAGTAACCGGGTCGCGGGGGCGGTAGATACTCGTATACGTACAGTAACATTACACACACACACATATATATATATATATATATATATATATATATATAATATATATATATATATATATATATATATAATATATATATATATATATATATACTGCACGTATACGAGTATCTACCGAACATTAGAAATAGAGATTTAAAAATATTTATGCCATTGTCATTACGAAGCTAGTAGGGTCATTCTCCCTTCTACGGAATCTGAGCGTGAGGGAGAGACCTATATTACATTGGTACGAAGGGAGAGAAATGTAATCACGCGTCTAAATAATCCTACAGTCACACTGCAGAATAAAATCCGTAATAGAGTAATATGTCAGCAAGGTGAAACCATGGTGTGTGATGCTTGCGTTGTAGTTAAAGGGGATGTAGTGAGAAATTGTTGTTAGTACGGGATGGAGGGTAGAAGAGGGAAGAGAGGGGATGGGAAGGGAAGGGATGGGAGAGGAGGGGAGGAGGAGGATAAAGGGAGATGGGAAGAGAGAGAGAGGGTGAAAATAGGAGGGGGGGGAGAGAGAGAGACTGACACAGAGAAAAAGATAGAAAAACAGCTGGCGAGACGCAGTTATACAAAAAGACAGGAAAAACGCAAAAGCAGATGTGCAGTAACAACGTCAGAAAGAAATTTCTGGAAATGGTGTGTAATATAGGTATAAGAAGCAAGTTTATAAATCTGTTCCATAGGTCTCGCATGAAAGGGTGACCATGAATGTTCGAGCTCACTGAATCACAAACAATTATTGGAATTAATAAACTCTTGGCTGAAGAAAAACAGAGGAGTTCCTCTTATAAGTAAGGCTTAACAAGTTTTTTTTTTTTTTTTTTTTTTTTTTTTTTTTTTTTAAGTCATCCTTCTCTCATCATTATTTATATTACCACCTAAACTTATCGAGTTGCATTACTGAATCTTGTGATAAAATGTAAAATTTAGGGGTGGTACCAAGCTATTTCTTCTATGAATGAACTCCATGAGCGCTAAAATCCCTTTAATTATAAAACGCAAATCATCGTATGGGGTACAACAATCTACTGCACAAATGTTTTTTTTAGTTAGAATGCAACAGGATTTGAAATTAACGCAATACGATGAAGAGCTATAATGAAAAGAAGACACTTTGACTCAGGACAAAACAAGGCCGAAAGACAGTCGTTTAGCAATTCTTCAGTAAGAGAGAACGAGGTTAAATCACTTTGAGTTTGACCACAGATTCAACTTGTGTAATGCGAGGTCACAACTTTAATTAAGCTTGCCTTCCCATCTTTTAAAGCAAACTAGACTTATTTCATTGCGTAGTTCACTAATCTTGTGGACTGCTGAGCACAAGGTGTGAAAGTTCGATCCTACGTCCATTTACAAAGGGACAGATACGCTAACTGTATTCGATTAATAGAATTGCAATGTCTATGAGAGATTAACAAAGCTTGCATTACAACTGAGCAATCACTGCTAAGACTTGGATACAATTGAAAACAATTCTGAAGAACCGTTGGTTTATTTTTCTCTCCATGACTCGTAGTGGTAACGCACTCATCTCACAACCAAAAGAACCTGGGTTCAATCAACACGCGTGACGAGATGTATAGATCGGCTCTTGTGGGTCGCATCCTTTGCTCTCTCATGTTATCTTCGATTATTAATCCTTCGGGAGTATTAACCCATCGGGGTTAATGAATCGAAAACAGTTGTATTTTTTCCTTCATGATCACTAGATATGGTGGGAGAAATATACATTTAAACTATGCTGATGTGACGATAGGTAACGATGTATTAATTCAAAAAATATATTTAGATTTTTCATGTCTATATAAAACATATACATTTCAGAGGCTACGTGTAGGAAAACTTTCCCCAAGGGCGGCAGACGGCAGGCAAGAGCTGGTAAACAATACACTGGAGTGGGATTGTGTATTCCCCCACCAGCCGTCACGGGCAGAGAAGGGGAAAAAAAACAGGTCCATGGGAGGGTGGAGCAAGAAGAGGAGAAAGAGGGGAGAGAAAAAGAAAACGGAATGAAAGAAGAAAGGTATTTTTACAACGCAGTGATGAAGGAAAGAAGAAAAATAATGCTTTATGAAATAAGGAAATAAAAACATGAATATAGAGGATATTCGGCCGAAAATAAAAATGCTAAGAAACAGTTCCATCTTGTGTTACCTGCAAGCACCAGCTCGGAAGGTTTTTCAATATTCTCAAACACTACAAACGCAGAATTTTTACAAACATTATACAGCATTTTATGCAAAAAATTTAGTTTGAACCCAAATGATAACATCTGGACTAGCACGCCTTGCACCTATGGAATCAATGTAGTAGAACAGAGTACTAAGATTTAAAAATTTTACCCACTTGAAGAGGCGACTAAAATACCAAGAGCAATGGGCTAGTAACCCTTTCTCCTATATATATTACTAAATGTAAAAGGAGAAGCTTCCGTTTTTTCTTTTGGGCCGGTGCGTTGAAAGATTATATATATATATGTCGTACCGAATATGTAAAACTGGTCAATTAGCAAGAACTCATTTAAAATTTAGTCCTTTATAAATTTTCCTCTTATACGTTTAAAGATATATTTTTTTCATTAATGTTGATGTAAAAATTTTTAATTTTGCACCAAAAGGAACTTAGAAAACTTACCTAATCTTATTATAACAAGAGCATTTATTTTAGCCTAACCCAACTAAATATATTTTAGATTTGTTTACAATAATTTAATATTAAACAAGCACAGTGAAATATATTTTTTTTCGTTAGGTTCAGAATGATTTTGGGTAAATTATTGCATACACAAATTTTCACTTGTCCTATATGGCAAGATGAGCGTTGCTATTTAAGCCAAGATCGCAAGTTCTGCCTATTCGGCACGACATATATATATATATATATATATATATATATATATATATATATATTTATATATATATAATATATAATATATATATATATATATATATATATATATATATATCGTGCCGAATATGCAAAACTGGTCATTTAGCAAGAACTCATTTAAAATTAAGTCCTTTCTAAAATTTTCTCTTGTACGTTTAAAGATATATTTTTTTCATTAATGTTAATGTAAAAAAATTTAATTTTGGACCAAAAAAATCTTAGAAAACTTACCTAACCTTATTATAACAAGTGCAATTTATTTTAGCTTAACCCCAACTAAATATATTTTAGATTTATTTACAATAATTTAATAGTAAACAAACACAATGAAATATATTTTTTTCGTTAGGTTCAGAATAAATTTGACGAAATTATTGCATACACAAATTTTCACTTGTCCTATATGGCAAGATGAGCGTTGCTATTTAAACCAAGATCGCAAGTTCTGCCTATTCGGCACGACATTTTATATATATATATATATATATATATATATATATATATATATATATATATATATATATGTCTTACCGAATAGGTAAAACTGGTCAATTAGCAAGAACTTGCTTAAAATTAAGCCTTTTCTAAAATTTACTCTTATACGTTGAAAGATATATTTTTTTATGTTTATGTAAAAAAAATAATTTTGCATCGAAAGAACCTGGCAACATCCTTGCCAGCTGAACGATTTCATAAATCTGACACCCAACGGAGAGAAATCCTGTAAAATTATTCACCTACACTTGACAATTTTCTCCACGCAACATTTATTGCAGGTTTCCGCATCGTATCCCATGCACCTTTGACGTGGAGTTGAATTTAGGCCGGAACTCTCGCACACCAAACTATGAGTCATCGTTCATTGCTACAAGTAATTTCTGCGCCACTCTGAGTGTGTAGATACACTTTAATAATTTTATTACTCCTTGATTCATGGCAAATACGTACAATTCTCTCGCCAAGATCACGGCTACACCAGTGGAAGGAGACAATAGTGGCAGAGATGTATTTTAACATTTGGATGAATTTTCTACGCCAGGACAGCATGAGCTCGGATATTATCAAGAACATAAAGGAAAAACACTGCAACAGGCCTATCTGCCCATGCTAGGCAGGTCTAACTGACACACTCAATCATGTAATTGTCTAACCCGTTTTTAAAGTTGACCAAGGTTTTTCCTTCATTGACGCTACTCTGGAGTTTGTTCCACTCATCCACAACTCTGTTACCTAACTAAAGTTATCCTATATCCATTCCAAATCTAATTTTTTCCAACTTGAACATACTGCTGCGAGTACTGTCGAATGTCCTCGGATCACGGTACAACACCTAGCTCTGTTGGGTGAGTTATCATTTTAGGATTGGGCAGGCCAAAACAACATGAGTTTGAATTCTTAGCTAGTCGCAGTGTTGTTAATGATTATATACTACTTGTATATTAGAATGTGGGGCAGAAGTTTGTGGTTATAGGAGGGTGGGTGCAGGAGGAAAGAATGATTGGTGGAATGCTGAAGTAAAGGGTGTGATAAAAGAGAAAAAGGTGGCTTATGAGAGATATTTACAAAGCAGAAGTGTTATAAGAAGAGTAGAGTATATGGAGAGTAAAAGAAAGGTGAAGAGAGTGGTGAGAGAGTGCAAAAGGAGAGCGGATGGTAGAATGGGAGAGGTCCTGTCAAGAAATTTTAATGAAAACAAGAAAAAAATTTGGAGCGAGTTAAACAAGTTAAGAAAGCCTAGGGAACAAATGGATTTGTCAGTTAAAAACAGAGTAGGGGAGTTAGTAGATTGGGAGATGGAGGTTTGGGTAGATGGCGAGAATATTTTGAGGAACTTTTAAATGTCGACGAAGAAAGGGAGGCGGTAATTTCATGCACTGGCCAGGGAGGTATACCATCTTTTAGGAGTGAAGAAGAGCAGGATGTGAGTGTGGGGGAGGTGCGTGAGGCATTACGTAGAATGAAAGGGGGTAAAGCAGCTGGAACTGACGGGATCATGACAGAAATGTTAAAAGCAGGGGGGGGACATAGTGTTGGAATGGTTGTTTTTTTTGTGTAATACATGTATGAAAGAGGGGAAGGTACCTAGGGATTGGCGGAGAGCGTGTATAGTCCCTTTATATAAAGGGAAGGGGGACAAAAGAGATTGTAAAAATTATAGGGGAATAAGTTTACTGAATATACCAGGAAAAGTGTACGGTAGGGTTATTGTTGAAAGAATTAGAGGTAAAACAGAATGTAGAATTGCAGATGAGCAAGGAGGTTTTAGAGTGGGTAGGGGATGTGTAGATCAAGTGTTTACATTGAAGCATATATGTGAGCAGTATTTAGATAAGGGTAGGGAAGTTTTTATTGCATTTATGGATTTAGAAAAGGCATACGATAGAGTGGATAGGGAAGCAATGTGGCAGATTTTGCAAGTATATGGAATAGGTGGTAAGTTACTAAATACTGTAATGAGTTTTTATGAGGATAATGAGGCTCAGGTTAGGGTTAGGTTAGAGTGAGACTATTTCCTGGTAAAAGTAGGTCTTAGGGATGTTTAATGTCACCATGGTTGTTTAATATATTTATAGATGGGGTTGTAAAAGAAGCAAATGCTAGGGTGTTCGGGAGAGGGGTGGGATTAAATTATGGGGAATTAAATACAAAATGGGAAGTGACACGGTTACTTTTTGCTGATGATACTGTGCTTATGGGAGATTCTAAAGAAAAATTGCAAAGGTTAGTGGACGAATTTGGGAGCGTGTGTAAAGGTAGAAAGTTGAAAGTTAACATAGAAAAGAGTAAGGTGATGAGAGTATCAAATGATTTAGATAAAGAAAAATTGGATATCAAATTGGGGAGGAGGAGTATGGAAGAAGTGAATGTTTTCAGATATTTGGGAGTTGACGTGTCAGCGGATGGATTTATGAAGGATGAGGTTAATCATAGAATTGATGACGGATAAAAGGTGAGTGGTGCATTGAGGTATATGTGGAGGCAAAAAATGTTATCTATGGAGGCAAAGAAGGGAATGTATAAAAGTATAGTAGTACCAACACTCTTATATGGGTGTGAAGCTTGGGTTGTAAATGCTGCAGCGAGGAGGCGGTTGGAGGCAGTGGAGATGTCCTGTTTAAGGGCAATGTGTGGTGTAAATATTATGCAGAAATTTCGGAGTGTAAAATTAGGAGAAGGTGTGGAGTTAATAAGTATTAGTCAGAGGGCTGAAGAGGGGTTGTTGAGGTGGTTTGGTTATTTAGAGAGAATGGATCAAAGTAGAATGACATGGAGAGCGTATAAATCTGTAGGGGAAGGAAGACGGGGTAGGGTTCGTCCTCGAAAAGGTTGGAGGGAGGGGGTAAAGGAGGTGTTGTCGGCGATGGGTTTAGACTTCCAGCAAGCGTGCGTGAGCGTGTTAGATAGGAGTGAATGGAGACAAATGGTACTTGGGACCTGACGATCTGTTGGAGTGTGAGCAGGGTAATATTTAGTGAAGGGATTCAGGGAAACCGGTTATTTTACATAACCGGACTTGAGTCTTGGAAATGGGAAGTACAATGCCTGCACTCTAAAGGAGGAGTTTGAGATATTGGCAGTTTGGAGGGATATATTGTGTATTTTTTTACGTATATACTTCTATACTGTTGTATTCTGGGCACCTCTTCAAAAACAGTGATTATGTGTGAGTGAGGTGAAAGTGTTGAATGATGATGAAAGCTTTTTCTTTTTGGGGATTTTCTTTCTCTTTGGGTCACCTTGCCTCGGTGGGAGACGGCCGACTTGTTGAAAAAAAAATATGTATAATATAATATATATATATATATATATATATATATATATTATATATATATATATATGTATATATATATATATATATATATATATATATATATATATATATATATACTTTATTGTGACCACGAACGAGTGGTATTGATCAATAACAACACATGCACTAGCCAAGGACTCGAACAAGTGCTGCTTTGGCCTGCCTCATGGTGGCGAAAACACCACGAGGCAGGCCAAAGCAGCATGGGTTCGAGTCCTTGGCTAGTGCAGTGTTATTGATGTGTATATATCTTATATATGTCGTGCCAAATAGGCAGAACTTGCGTTCTTGGCTTAAATAGCAACGCTCAACTTGCCATATAGGACAAGTGAAAATTTGTGTATGCAATAATTTCTCCAAAATCATTCTGAACCTTACGAAGAAAATATATTTCACTGTGCTTGTTTAGTATTAAATTACTGTAAACAAAACTAAAATATATTTGTTGGGTTAGGCTAAAATAAATTGTTCTTGTTATAATAAGGTTAGGCAAGTTTTCTAAGATTCTTCTGGTGCAAAATTATAAATTTTTACATCAACATTAATGAAAAAAAGTATATCTTTAAACGTATAAGAGAAAATTTTAGAATGGACTTAATTTTAAATGAGTTCTTGCTAATTGACCAGTTTTACATATTAGGCACGACATTATTATATATATATATATATATATATATATATATATATATATATATTATATATTTATATATATATATATATATATATATATATATTTATATATATATATTATTATATTATATATATATAATATATATGTGTGTGTACTCACCTAATTGTACTCACCTAATTGTGGTTGCAGGGGTCGAGACTCAGCTCCTGGCCCCGCCTCTTCACTGATCGCTACTGGGTCCTCTCTCTCTGTGCTTCCTGAGCTTTGTCATACCTCTTCTTAAAACTATGTATGGTTCCTGCCTCCACTACTTCACTTGCTAGGCTATTCCACTTGCTGACAACTCTAGGGACTAGAAATACTTCCTAACGTCCCTGTGACTCGTCTGAGTCTTCAGCTTCCAGTTGTGCCCCCTTGCCCCTGTGTCCCCTCTCTGGAACATCCTATCTCTGTCCACCTTGTCTATTCCCTGCAGTATCTTGTATGTCGTTATCATGTCTCCCTGACCCTTCTGTCCTCCAGTGTCGTCAGTCCGTTTTCCCTTTAAACCCTTTTCCTCGTACGACATTCCCTTGAGCTCTGGGACTAGCCTTGTTGCAAACCTTTGTACTTTCTCTAACTTCTTGACGTGCTTGACCAGGGTGGGTTCCAGACTGGTGCTGCATACTCCGTATGGGCCTAACATACACGTGTACAGTGTCTTGAACGATTCCTTATTAAGGTATCGGAACGCTATTCTCCAGGTTTGCTAGGCGCCCGTATGCTGCAGCGGTTATTTGGTTGATGTGTGCCTCCGGTGATGTGCCCCGGTGTTATGGTCACCCCAAGGTCTTTTCCCCCTTTGAGTGAGGTCTGTAGCCCTTTGTCCCCCTAGCCTATACTCTGTCTGCGGTTTTCTTTGCCCCCCCAATCTTCATGACTTTGCATTTGGCTGGATTGAATTCGAGAAGCCAGTTACTGGACCACATGTCCCAGCCTCTCCAGGTCTCTTTGCAGTCCTGCCTCATCCTCGTCCGATTTAATTCTTCTCATCAACTTCACGTCATCTGCGAACAGGGACCTTCAGAGTTATTCCTTCCATCATGTCGTTCACATATATCAAAAATAGCACTGGTCCTAAAAACTGCCCCCTGTGGGACCCCGCTCGTAACAGGCGCCCACTGTGATACCTCTTCACGTACATGACTCGTTGTGCTCTCTGTCGGGGTATTCCTTATCCATTGCAGTGCCCTTCCTTTTACGGTGGCCTGATCCTCCAGCTTCTGACTAATCTCTTGTGGGAGACTGTTCAAAGCTTCGCAGTCTAGAAAACGCAATTCTACCCTTTTCCCGTATTTCTACTTTGTACCTTGTCATGAAACTCCATGAGTTTAGTGGTAATGATTTGTCAGAACCAGCTGGTTTTCTTATAATCTTTGTTCCTTTCGGGTTCGACCCTGCCTCCTGGAACTCTCCATGACTTTGCACAAAAAATATGTCATATATACAGTCTATAGTTTATATCTCGTTTTTATATCTTTATTGATACCGGAACGAGTGGTATTGATTCTAAAACTTGCCCAGTTTCCAAGGGATGTAAGTTGTGGTTAGGGCCAACTGCCTTCTGGTCCTTCTCTAAGACCCAGGGAGGTGTGGGCCAGGGGCCTTCGAGGTGTCAAAGGTACTAGGCTTTTACTCTCCTCAGTTTTAGTATTATCCAACTTTGGTATATTCCCTCTTGATGTTACCTTCTGTCTGCTCCACAAGCAGACTTCCTGTCTTGGCTTAAAAATTTCTAACTTCTTAGCTCCAAGTGAAATTTGTTTTGTATTTCGCACAAATCTTCTGAACCTTAGAAAAAATATGTTCCTTGATGTTGTTCATTCTCTGAGATCTAAATAATTTTTGGGTTAGTAAATAATTCTGTTCTTGTTATTAATACTTGGAGCTTTTCTCTTCCTTGGTACTTCATTCGGCTCTGCTGAACATTACTGATATTTGTGTTCTTTACTTTCGTATTATAGAAATTTTATTGCACTTTATTTTTGTTTCCTTGCATTAAACCGGGGCTTGTTTCTGGCATTCCCGATTAATGTATCCATTGAATGAACCTTATATATCTCTTGCATTTAGTTGCTACATATTCCATCATTTTCATTTGTGGTGTGCTGGGTTCTCTGTCACTGTGTGTGTGTGCGCGCGGTGTCGTGGCGCAATTAATCCAGTGAACAGGTGATATTACAATATGCAAAACAACCACTGTGAAAAAATGGCAAAATTCCAAGCTCTTTCGTGACTTCTCACATTATCAAGGAACTATAAAAAAAATGTCTACCGAAAGGCATAGAAAGGGGCAAGTCTACACCTAAAATTCACGTCACCACAACAAGATTACACCTCACAGTCGTGTGACAACCCGACTCTGTGAAACACCTGATATTCTACCCATGCTTTAAGATCTTATCTAATGTATTATTAAATTCTTCTCAAATTTTATTAATTATAAATGAATCCAATTTATATAAACCAAAAGAAATATTAACATTATTTTCAAAAGTGCTTTTTATGAAACATGATTCTATTATATTCCTGTCAACCATGGACTTGCTTGATACAACTTTCTAAGCCTTTTGAAAATCAATTGGATGGTTAAAATTTCTCACATGAATAAATAGAGCATTAGAATCTTGTCCAGTTCTAATGCCATATCTATTTTGTTTTAATCTTAGTTCGAGACTTACCAGTTTGACCGTAATAAAATTTATCGCAAATTTTACAATGAATCTTATACACACATCCGTCAGCATTTTGGGGGGAATATTTTATCAAAAGTTTTTTTTACTGTATTAAAATAAGATTTTTAAATACAACTTTCATATTAAAAGTCTTAAGGAGAGAAGGCATATCAACCAAGTTGGTTGTCCCTTTTTGGATTGTAGAAAGTATTGCTGGCTATCTTAAAGGATTTATCAATTACGATTCTTGGGTATTTTGGATCATTAGCTTTTTCACAAATTTTGAAGATTTTTTCTTTGAACTCTGGACTACAAATACGTAAAGATCTAAAAAAAAACACTGATTAGAAAACCAACAGTTTAACTATCTTGATGTGAAGAATAATAATGTACATAGGAACACTTATTTGTAGGTTTTCTGTAAATTTTAAATTTAAAGTCATTATCCTTAATAATTAAAACATCTAGGACAAACAGTGAGTTATTTACTTCGAACTCAACAGTAAAATTTATAGAATGAGCTAACCTACTAAATTTAATGAGGAAATGGTTAATATTCTACATTCTTAGGTATAAGACACAAAATATCATCAACATATTTATACTACTTAGTTCTATTAGGAAGGATTGTGTTAAGCAATCTTGTTTCAAAAAATTCCATGTATAAATTACTAAGAACAGGTGAAAGAGGATTTCCCATTGCCATACCAAACTTCTGAGTGTAAAACTTATCATTAAATAAAAATTTTTCATCAGCAATACAAAGTTTAATACGTTTAATGATAGTAGGAACTAGCAATGGTAAATCGTAATTAGCAAGTTCTTCCGATAAAAAACTTAGTAAATTATCAACTGGAACTTTTGTAAACAAGGAAGTAACATCAAAACTAACCATATTGAAATAATTTAAGTCAGTCAAGGTGCTTAATTTATCTACTAAATGTATGATGTTTTTAACAATAAAGTTAGAAATTTTCCAACAAATGGAAAAATTTCATGTTAAGAACAACATATATTTAGTGTGTTCCATACATCTTTAAATTATTTAAAATGACAAAGCAAAAGCTACATACATACACTACACACACACACACACACACACACACACACACACACACACACATGCATGCATGCATGCAAAAAAAGAAATTCATGTCGTCTTTCCAGAGAACTTCAGCTGCTTTTCAAATACAACTCGCTTATACTTTTCAATTTATAGTCGAAATTGGTTGTTACAAACTGTGTGAAACTAGTTTTACTTGGGAAATTGTCTCGTTGGTACAGTGTTTTTCTCTTAGTTTTTACTGTTATATTGGCTAGCATGTCTTGATACTTTTATTGGCAATATTTGTTTTTTCTTGTTCTCTTACTTTCCTCCCTTCTTCTCTTACTCCCCTTATCCCCCCCCTCCATCTCCTCACCTCCACTCATTCTGTTCCTCCTCCCTTCCTCTCTCTCTCTCTCTCTATCTATCTCTCTCTCCCTCACTCCCTACCCTCTCTCTCCCTCCATAACCTTCTCTCTCCCTCCCTACCCCTCTCCCTCCCCCCTCTCCTTCTTACCCCCTCTCTCCCCTCTCTACCCCTCTCCCTCCCTCTGCCCTGACAATCGCTCCCTCCGTACGTTTATCATGTGTGCACGTGAACTGGGAGACATCGCTGATGGAGGCGCGCACTGCATCGTTAACTTTGTTTATCTCCTTTGTCGAAGTGTTGGTGCAGTTTTACACGCACTGAACAAGTGCCTTCTTTTATTGCCCTTGCTCGTACAGAGCTTATGTCCTCATGACTTTCTGAAATGCGTAGAAATAATTCAGATCGAAGATGGTTTTTATATTGTGAGCTGTGATAGGATATCTTTCATCATAATCTACGCAAACACTATATATACACTCAATGGCCTCTTTATTAGGCACACCTGTACATCTGAACACCTGCTCGTTAATGCAAATATCTAATCAGTCAATTATGCTGCAGCATGTCAATGCCTAAAGACATGGGCGAAAGGTTCAGTTGTTGTTCAGACTGAACATCAGAATGGGAAAGAAATGTGCTCTAAGGGACTTTGATATTCGAAGCATTGTTGGTTCCAGACGTGGTGATTTTAGTATCTCAAAAGATGCTGATCTCCTGGGATTTTCCTGTACAATAGTTTCTAGAGTTTACAGAGAATGATCTGAACAGCACAAAACACAACGAGCGGCAGATCTGTGGGTGAAAACGCCTTGTTAGTGAAAGAGATCAGAGGAGAATGGCCAGACTGGTTCAAGGTGACAGGAAGAGGACAGAAACTCAGTTAATCAAGTGGTATCAGATAATCAAGAGGTATGCAGAAGAGCATCTCACAATACACAACACGGCGAACCTTGAAGTGGACGGGATACAGCAACAGAAGACTGCACCGGGTTCCACTCCTGTCGGCTAGGAACAGAAAACTGAGGCTACAGTGGCAGAGTCTCAAAAAAAACTGAACAGGTGAAGATTAGAAAAGCTTTGTCTAGTTGAGGGTTTTTTTTCTTTTATTTCCCCCTTTTTTTAAACCCCCCCCCCAACCCCCCTTTTTTTTCCCCCTCCTTTCTTTCTTTTCTCTTTTTTTATTTACCTTTAAAACCTTTCTCTTTACCCCCCCTTTTTTACCCCCCCTTCCCCCTCTTTATTCCCCCCTGTAAAATCTCCCTGCTCTTTTAATAAAATTTCCTAAATAGAAAATTATGGGGGCCGCCACTGCCTTAAAGTTTTTTTTGGGCAAAAGGTTTCATTTTTTTCAGACTGAAAAATCCAAATTTTTTGGGAAAGAAATGTCCCCTGGGATTTTTAAAATTTTCGAAAAAATTTTTTCCCAGACGGGATTTTTTTTTTCTTCGGAGCTTGACCCCCCTCCTTTTTTCCCCCCCCCCCCCAATTTAAAAAAAACAAAAAAAAAACAAAAACCAACCAAACAAAACCCTTTTATTGGGAAAATATAAAAATGGCCTCTTTATTACGGAAAGGGACAAAAACCCCTATTTTAAAATTAAAATTTCAATAATCAAAGGTTTGCAGAATGTCAATTTTCCAACAAAGAAGGGGGGGAAAAGCAACAAGACTGAATTCACCCCGTGGGGTAAAAAAAAAGGGCTTAAAAGGGAGATTTAAAAAAAAAAGGGGTTAACGGGGTTTTTAAGATTAAAAAGTTTGCCTGTTTTGGGGGATTTTTCTGCAAAAATGCTTTGATTTAAGAGAATTTGCCAAAAAAACCAACTGGGGTTGGGGGAAAAAAGGGAAGTTTGATGAAAAAATCGGGGAAAAACCAATTTTGAAGAAAGGCAAAAAATTTTCATTTAACAAGTGGATCAAAAATAAGGAAGGGTCCCCTTCCCCGGGAAATTAAGGGGAAACGAAAGGGAAGTAGGGTTTTTTTGGGGCCCAAAAGAAAAAGGGGCTCATCAAGTTCAAAAAAGGGTGGTGAAATTAGAAATTTGGTTTTTGGGAATTTTTTTTTCCCCAACTTTGTGGTTGGTGGAAATTTGTTTTTGGGTGTGGGGGCGGGTTTGGTGTGGTTTTGAGGTGCGTGTGTTTTCCGGTTGGTTTGGGGTTTGGTTTGTTGTTGGGTTTGGTGTTTGGGGGGGGGGGGGTTTTGTGGGTTTTGTTTTTGGGGGTTTGTTTTGGGTTGTTTTTTTTTTTTTTTTTTTTTTTTTTTTTTTTTTTTTTTTTTTTGTTTCTTTTTTTAAAAAATTTATTTTTAAAATTTATTTTTTTTTTTTTTTTTTTGTTAATTTAATTTTATATATTATTTTTTTTTTATTTTTTAATTTTTTTATATTTTTTATATATATTTTTTTAAATTTTTTTTTTTAGGTTTTTTTTTTTAAATTTATATTATTATTTTTTATTTTATTTTTTTGGGTTTTTTTTTTTTTTTATTTTATTTTTTTTTAGATAAAAGTGTTATTGTTTTTTTTTTTTTTTAAATTTTTTATTAATATTATTTTAAAATTTTTTGATAATTTTTTTTTATATTTTTAATATAATTTTTATTATTATTTTTGTTTTTTTTTTTTTTTTTTTTTTTTTTTATTTTTTTTTTTTTTTTTTTAAAAATTATTTTTTAAATTTTTATTTATTTTTTTAAAATATAGTTTTTAAAAGTTTTATTAATATTTTTTTTTTTTTTAAAAAATATATTTATATTTATTTATATTTTAATAAAAATATTTTATTTTATATTTATTTTAAAATTTATTTTTAATTTTATATTTTTATTTATAATTAAATATTTTTTTGATTTTTTTATTATATTTAAAATATATAAAATATATTTATTTTTTTTTTTTATTTTATTTTAATTTAAAAATTATTAAATTTTATATTTATATAGTTTATATTTATTTATATTTTTTTAATATATATTTTTTATTATTTTTTTTATTATATATATATTTTTTTTATAAAATATATATATTATTTTATATATTTTATTTATATATATATATATATATTTTATATTATTATTATAAAATTTTAAAATTTATTTATATATATATTTTATATATTTATATTGTATATATATATATAAAATTTATATATTATATATTTTTTTATATATAATATATTTTTATATTTTTAAAATTATATATATAAAATTTATTTTTTTTATATTTTATATATATATTTTATATATATATATTTTTTATTTTATATTTTTTATATTTTTATATTAATTAGGGCAAAAAAAACCATTTCTAAAAGGGAATGGGAAATTCCAACCCGTTTTCGGGGACTACTCACTTTTGTGAGTAGTACAAAAGCGTTGGAATTTTTTCTTTCTTTCCCAGAGTGATTTTTTTGCAATTTTGAAACACCTTTTTCATTTTGTGTCTCTTATTGATAATTATATATATTTATATATATTTATTTTTAAAATAAATAAATATTACCCCCCCCCCCCACCCCCCCCCCCCCCCCCCCCCCCCCCCTATTTTAATATTTTTAAATTTTATATTTAATATATTTTTAAAAATATATTTTATTTATTATATTTTATATTAATATTTTTATATTTTTAATATATATATATTTAAAAATATTTTAAAATATATATTTAAAAAATTATTTTTATATATATTTATTTATTTTATTTTTTATATTTTATTTAAATATATATAACATATATATATATATTTTTATTATATATTTTTATATGCAAAAAAACCCAAACTCTGAAAGAATGAAAAATTCCAAGCGCTTTGGGGAAATACCACATTATGTGAGGGTCACAAAAGCCCCTTGGGAATTTCTTATTTTTTTCCGGTGATTGTTTTTGCATTTTTTAAAAATCACCGGGTTCCTGGGTTTCTTATTGCATTTTTTTTAAAATTTTTTATTATTATATATTTATATTTTATATTTTTTTTTATATTTTTATATTTTTTTTAAAAATATAATTTTTTTTAGTTAAAAGTTTTTAAATTTTATTTATATATAGATAATTTAAAATATTTATATATATTAAATTAAATATATAATTTATTTATTTTAATAAATTTTTTTTTATATTTATTTATATTATATAAAAATTTAAAAAATTTATTTTTATAAAATTATATATTTATAATAAAATAAAATATATATATTTTATTATTTTAGATAATTTTTTAAATATAATATATATAATAGTATTTTTTAAAATTTTATTTTTAAAAAATTTAAATTATATATATTTTTATATTTTATTTGTTTTTTTTTAATATATATTTTTTATAAAATTATAATTTTTTATTTTTTATATTTAAAATATAATAAATTTTTTAAATTTTTTAATACATTAAATATATATATATATATTATATTATATCTTTTTTATATATATTTATAAAAAATTATATATTTTATATTATAAAATATTATTTATTTTTAAATATATTGATTTTAAAATAATTTTAAATTAATATATATACATATTTATTTTACACATAAAAAATATTTATATATATTATAAAATTTATTTTAATTATAATTATATATATTTTTTATATATTTTATTTATTTATTAATTAAATATATTTTATTATTTTAATAAATATATATTATATTTTAAATATATATATATATATATAATATATATAATTATATATTATTTTTAATATATATTTATATTTATATATATTTTTATATATATAAAATTTTTATTTTTGCAATAAGACCCACCAAAACAGGTGTATCAGAATATAAAAAACCCAACCTTTGTGGGGAAAAATAGTGTTTTTCCCAAGCGCTTTCGTGGGCTTCTCACATTATCAAGGAACATTTAGTTTCTTGAAAATGTGGAAACCCGGGAAAGCGCTTGGAATTTCACTATTCTTTAAAAGTGGTTGTTTTACTTTTATATTTTATATTAAAATATATTTTATATTGCACATTTTTGGGTTTTGAAAGATAAAGTAACCGAAAAAGAATAGTTTTACAAAAGTCTGTAAGAAAAGCAAAACAAAACAGGGGAAAACTTTTAAATTCCCTTCCCAAAAAATAAGTCAGAACTTTTAAAAAAAATGTAAACCCCTACACACCTTTTTTTTCTCTATCGCCATAGCAAAATGGAAAAGTGTAAAAACCGCCCTTTTTAGGGAAATCCCAAAACTGTAACCAGAACCTGTTTAATTTTTTTCCCACAACGTCGTTCATTTTTCACTAGTCACCCTCGAAATTTCACCCCAACAGCACCATTCTCATAAATAGTCAATCTTTTTAACTTTTTCACAGTACCCACCACCCACTATTTCAACCCTGTATTTCTTCACGTATCACACATCATAGTAAATTTCCTGTTTTATTTTTAAACTTTACCCACACACATAGTCAATTCTGAAAGTTTTGGTTTTCTCGTTCTTTTCATCTTCTTTAAACCCCCCGTTCATCTTGTTTTTCCCACCCGCCTTTCATTTTCCCACTAGTCAGTTCTGTATATCTTCAAGAGGCCCATTCATCAAAAAATTTTGTTTGACTTTGCTTATTTTCAAGCTTTGGGTTTCCCAGACATCTGGGGGTAAAAATTTCCCTTTTATCGCGAAATTTTTTGCAAAAATTCCTCCGACCATTAAAATTAATTCATTGATGTTTTTTTAATACAAAGTAAAATTAGGGTGACTTGGGGGAGTTTGTTTAAGGGCATCGTGCAAGTCTGACTAGTAAATAATTAGGGGGAAATTTCCCCTAAAAAAAATAGGCATTTTTGAAAAACAAGGGGTTTTACGAAAGGATGTACCCATTTTCTTGTAAAACTTTTTTTGGATTAACATATAAGAAAAGGGAAAAAAACTGTTCAAATTTAATTTTTTACAAAACAGAAAAAAAGGGGTTTGGGTTTTGGGAAATGCAAAAAGAAAATTTAAAAAAAATTTTCCCTGGTTTTTTAAACTCATGATGAGAGGTGCTAAAAAAAATTCCCCTGGACTGGGAAGCTTCACGGCTTCCGGGGGTGAAATAAGGTGGGGTGCGATCACGCTGCTTTAACACATCCTTTGCGATGTTGTTTTGGTCGACTTTCAGTGTGGTCAGTGCTTACCGTTGGGGTTAGACTAAAAATTTTTTTTCCCGTTGTCAGAGCATTGTGTTTATTTGTGGTAAAAAAATTGATTTTTTTGAAAGAACGAAAGGGCCCCGCGGGGCGCGCTTTGTGTGTGTGTGTGTGTGTGTGTGTGTGTGTGGGTGTGGGTGTGTGGGGTGTGTTTTTTGTGTATGGGGCGTATGTGTGTGTGGTGTGCCTTGTGTGGGGGTGCATTTTAGTGTGTGCCTATGTGTCTTTTCCCGTGTTGTGCCTGGGTGTGTCTGTCCCCTGGTGTGTGTGTGCCTGTGCGTGTCTGTGCCTTGTGGGCTGTGCCTGGTGTGTCTGTGCCTGTGTCCCATCCCCCCTTGTGGGCAGGTCCCTTTGTGCCTGGTGCCTGCCCCTTTTTGTGTGTCTGCCCCCTTGTGTGTCTTTCCCGGGGGGTTTGTCCCCTTTTGTGCCGGCGCCTGTGTGTCTGTCCCTTGTGTGTCTGTCCCTGTGTGTCTGGGCCTGTGTTTCTTTGCCTGTGTGTCTGTCCCCCTGTGTGTCTGTGCCTGTGGGGCTGGGCCTGTGTGTCTGTGCCTGTGTGTCTGTGCCTGAAAGTCTGTGTGTCCTGGGGGCCTGTGTGTTTTGTTTGGGAAAAATTGGCCATTGAAATTTTTAAAATTCTTCAGCAACATTTGGGTTGAAGCAATGGGTTGGTTACAGTTTTTTCGAATTTTTGTTCTCGTTTAAAAAGCAGGAAAAAACATTAGTTGATGATGATAAAAACGCACTGGTCGTCTATCAGCATTCCCAAAAAAACCCCATCAACATTGAAAAAAGTGAGTAAGGCTAATTTACGAAGATCATCGTCAGAGTATCCAGGGCACCTGTAAGTGGTTTTGGGAATTTTGGGGTTGTGTCAAAGCTGTTCGACTTTAAAAAATTTTGAATTTCAGTGCGAGTGGGGGAAAAAATTTGTTGGCCCCCCCTTTTGGTCAAGACCAGGAAAAGGGGCCAAAAAGTTTTTTGGTCAAAAAAACATTTTAGTCATCCCCCACCCTCCCTACTTCCTGTTTTGCCCACTTACATATAGAAAAGGGCAGGAATATCGGAATAAAAAATAAAAATTAAGTGAAATAAACCCCCCCGTTTCTAACCCCTTTGGGTTTTGAGGGTTTTAAGACCGGCAAAATTTCCCTTTTTATGATCACCTCCACGGTCCCTTTAACCGGGGGTCCCCCCTTGGGCCCCAAAAAAATCTTTTGTATGGAGAGTCGCAGTTGTGGGGTATTTTCTATCCTCTCTTTATCCAAGTAAAAAAAATTTTCCTGGTTTAGATTTTTCCCATATTTTCGTTGCTGGGGATCCGAGGGGTTTTGGGCTTCCAGGCTTTGGGACCACAACAGAGGTTTGAAGCTCGCTAATTTTCCCAAAAATAAAATTGTATTGTATTAGGAAAAAAATCTTAGGGTCCTTTCTATGACTCCCCCAAAATAAATTTTTTTTATTTTCCTAGAAAAGATTTAAAGGTTTTTTTTTCCTGCATTTTGGGCTTAGGGTCAAGGCCTCCCAAATATTTTCGAAAAGCTTCCTTTTTCTAACACTGAACTTTGCTAAAAAAACTTTAATTAAATTTGTTTTAGGGAAAAAGGGCACATGAGCAACGCTTAAAATTTAAATTTTTGTAGACCCTTTTTCAGTCCAAAAAGAGAGAAAAATATGTGAAGCTGAAACACGGGTCCAGTATTTAATTTTTTTTGTTTCTCCCGTTAAAAATAAACCAAATTGTGGCTAAAGTTTCTTGCACATTTCTCTTATTAATCTTTTATGCTTTGGGTATACTATTAGTTTAATAAAAATTTACAAAAAATAACCCCGCCCCATAAAGAGACAAACCTTTTGATTTAAAATTTCGGTCCGACTTGGACCATTAAATGGGCAAAAATGTAAAATAAAAGGACCAAGTGCAACTAATGTGACATTTTATCGTGGCAAACGTTTCGCTTCGAGGAGGGGGAAACGTTGCCACGATAAAAAGTCACAAATTTGTTGCCTTTTTGTCCTTTTACTTTACATATTGTTTGGAATTCTTCCAACAATATTACAACTGGTCACAAAGGGTGACTAATTTTGAAACCCGCAATGGGGTCTAGGGGGACCCAAAAAAATTTGTCTTTTAAATTTAATTTTTTTGGGTTTTTGTAGGTTTTCTGGTATTATTCCAGTCTTTGGGGTTTTTCCTTTTTTATTCTTTAAAACTCAGGTTTATTCTCTAATAAATGAATCGATACTATTATCAGTATTAATGTGCTTATAAGACTGTGATGAAATTTGAAAGCTTTAGACAATGCTACTAATATTTTTTCCCTTATATTCCTGGAAAAAAAAATCGGCATTTCCTTCCATTTCAATTTGTTTTGGCTACACTCTGTTCACGTTTGCAGTCGGCGGCGTGACAACAAAGGCAGTGGACATCTTAGAATCGGGAGATTTCAGCATCTTGGGGACGTGAATAGTCAGCATCTTGGGAACGAAAGCGGCCAAAGTTTTGGAAAAGCAAGCGGCCGGCATCTTGGGGGCGTAAGATGTCGTCGTTATCTTGGGGAAATTTCTAAGCATTTTATAGCTATCGTAAACACAACACGACAAAAGACTAAAAACTCAACACCATCTCAAGGACTGATAGGGGGATTTTTTTTTTTACAAAACAGGATACACCAGCAGTGTGCTGGTATGATATTCTATATGGTAATTACACAGTGGGGACAAATGCTGATTCCTTTTGGTAATCTGAAACACAGGATGGAGCTTCTCAGATTGAGCTAAGAGGTTTTCCATAGGGTACTGACGATCTCGTGTATGGGGAAGGGGCTTGTATGATTGTGGTAGCATTGGGCTATTAAGAAGAGTTGCGGGGCTAAGGTGGTTGTGGTGTGGGGAATGGAAGAAAGGAAGGAGGGGAGGATGCTAGGGACTTAGATTCCCTAGTTCACCATTAATATCATTACTAATTCGTTTCTACGGCTCTTTCAAAGGATTTTGAGCAGGGGAGGGGGAATGTGAAATGAATGGAGGGGAGGGAGAGGGATAGGGAGAGAGAGAGAGAGAGAAGAGAGAGAGAGAGAGAGAGGAGAGAGAGAAGAGAGAGAGAGAGAGAGAGAGAAGAAGAGAGAGGGGGCATCAACAGCTACCAATGTTACTTTTACCTGGGAACACTCAGAAACGTCAAATACTAGAGGAATCAACAACAGTAATAACACTCACCACCTCCCTGACCGCCGCATCAGTCACTCGTATCCCAGACGTCGTCTTGTTAAAATTTATCTGAAATAACCTGAGCATCGGCTCTAAGACCTGTCTCTCTTCCGCAAACGCAACTCCTGGAGTGGAATTTGGATTCCAGATGTTTTGCGTTATCGGTACCTTGTTGGCAAAGAAAATATAAGAGGAATGGTGAAGAGGAAATTGAAGGAGGAGAATGTAAGGTGGAAGGAGTGCTTAGTGAGCTATAAACTTCGATTATAAAACATAAAATTTAAACCCTCATAATAAAACTTGTTCGTTGTCTTTTTCTTGAGAGGCATCAGTGATTTATTGCTCTGGCGTCAGTGGAGAGGGAGGGTGGAGGGAGAGGGAGAAGAGAGGGAGAGAAAGGGGAGGGAAGGGGAAATGAGAACGTGGAGAGTGGAAGGGGGATGGTGATAGGGATGTGAAGAATTGACTGATAGACGTGCAAATGGTGAAGGTAGCAGTAGAATGTAGTAAATGTAGTAACACTAGGGAGGAAAAGAGAGAGAGAGAGAGAGAGAGAAGAGAGAGAGAGAGAGAGAGAGAGAGAGAAGAAAAAGGAGAGAGAAGAGAAAAGAGAGGAGAAACAGCAAGCAAGCACTACTGCAACAAACACGTAGCCATCCTCAAACTGTGCCACACACTAGCAGATGGCGAAGCAACAGTTTAACCAACAACTACCACACAATTTTACTCTTGCTGTAACACATACCTGAACACATGTATTCCCATGTAAAACTAGCCACGACCGGGTCCAAAACTCTCGAATCCTTCCTCCCCTTCCCCCCGCCTTCTTCCTCCCCACCAAGGAGAGACGCGTAGGTCCAATTTACAACCCTTTCCCTGCTCATGAATCACTGCGCAGTTGATATATTTGCGCCAGAGCGCCTCGCCGGCCGTCGGCAACCCATTCATCTTCCAGCTGCTCCAAACCTGGCGAAATGGGACACATCTGGCCAAAATTAATTTTCTAAAAAGGAGATGGTGATGAGTTTCCTAACGAGCTTCTGGCCAACACACTGCAAGTACAGATTTGGTGACATATGAGGTGGTTGCCTTCGTTGTAGGTGTTCAAGTATGATTTGTTGGTAAATATTTCTTGCTAGAATTATATATATGTTGTGCCGAATAGGTAAAACTTGCGATTTTGGCCTAAATAGCAACGCTGTTCTTGCCGTATAAGGCAAGCGAAAATTTGTGTATGCAATAATTTCGCAAGAGGTGTGGGATTAAGAGATACAGAATATAACACAAAGTGGGAGTTGTCATATCTGCTTTTGCTAATGATACTGTGCTTCCGGGAGATTCCCAGAAGTTGCAGAGGCTAGTGGATGAATCTGGAAGGGTATGTAAAAGAAAGAAATTAAAAATGAACATAAGAAAGAGCAAGGTGATGAGGATAACAAAAAACAATAGCAATGAAAGACTGGATATCAGACTGGAGGGAGGGAGTATGGAGGAGGTGAATGTATTCATATATTTAGGAGTGAACTTGTCAGCAGATGGGTCTATGAAAGACGAGGTGAATCATAGAACTGATGAGGGGAAAAACGTGGGTGATGCACTGTAGTGTCTGTTGAGACAAAGAACGCTATCCATAGAAGCAAAGAGAGGAAAGTATGAGAGAATAGTGATACCAACACTCTCATATGAATGTGAAGCATGGGTAGTGAATGTTGCAACAAGAAGACTGGAGGCCATGGATATGTCATGTCTGAGGGTGTGGTGTGAATATGCAGAGAATCTGTGTTTTGGAGATTAGGAGATGCGGGGTTTCTAAAAGTATTATCCAGATGGCTGAGGAAAGGTTGTTGAGGTGATTCAGATATTAAGAGAGGATGGAACGAAAATACCTTGGAGGGCATATAAATCTGTAGTCGAAGTGGGGTAGGGGTCGTCCGAGGAAAGACTGGAGGGAGGGGGGTAAAGGAGGTTGTATGTGCGAGGCTTAGACTTACATACAGCTCCAGCAAGTGTGCGTGATTATTATTACAATCAAGGGGGAAGCGCTAAACCCGGGGGATTATACAGCGCCTGGGGGGGATGTGGAAGGCATTCAGGCTTAATTTGGGGAACTGGAGCACAGATCCAATTCCCTAAATCAAGAGCCCCTCACCAACATCAAGGAACCTTGTAGATGAATGGTTCAGAGAACCGACATGTTGATAAATTAGACACATGTGCAACTCTTGGGTATCTTTATTTAGGAAACGTTTCGCCACACAGTGGCTTCATCAGTCCAAACATAGGAGAAATGAGAATGAGGTAATCAGTCCCTCAACCTTGAGTCGATGTGTTCAGTCCATCAATCTTGATGGACTGAACACATCGACTCAAGGTTGAGGGACTGATTACCTCATTCTCCTCCTGTTCTTCAAGTTTCTCCTATGTTTGGACTGATGAAGCCACTGTGTGGCGAAACGTTTCCTCAATAAAGATACCCAAGAGTTGCACATGTGTCTAATTTATCATCAAGGAACCTTCCTTGAGGGGAAGTGTGCGTGAGCATGTTAGATAGAAGCAAGTGGAGGCAAATGGTTTTGATGACTTGACGTGCTGTTGGAGTGTGAACAGAGTAACATTTATAAAAGGATTCAGGGAAATCAGTTAGTCGGACTCGAGTCCTGGATGTGGGAGATACAGTGCCTGTACTCTGAAGGAGGGGTGGAGATACGTTCCAGCTTTTGACTGTAGTGTAGGTGCGCCTCTGGCAAGACTGAATGTTGATGAAAGTTTCTTCTTTATCGGGTCTCCCAACCTCGGTGGGAAACTGTCGATGTTTTATATATATGTTGTGCCGAATAGGTAAAATTAGTCAATCAGCAAGAACTCATTTAAATTAAGTCCTTTCTAAAATTAGAAAACTTACCTAACCTTATTATAACAAGGGCAATTTAATTTTGCGTAATTCAACTAAATATATTTTAGATAAGTTGACAATAATTTAATAAAAATCAAACACAATGAAATATATTTTTTTCGCCAGGTTCAGAATGATTTTTTTCGAAATTATTGCATATACAAATTTTCGATAATCTTATTCGGCAAGAAGAGCGTTGCTATTTAAGCCAAAATCGCAAGTTTTACCTGTTCGTCACTACAATATATATATATATATATATATATATATATATATATATATATATATATATATATATATATATATATATATATATATATATATGCAATAAGATCACAGTAAACAGGTGATTTTAAATTATGCAAAACAACCACTGTGAAAGAGTAGTGAAAATCCAAGCGCTTTCGTGACTACTCACATTGTCAAGGAACTTTGAAAGTGATACATCAAAGGAAGGCAATAAAAGGGCTAAGACCACACCTCACAGTCAACTCCCACAACAAAGAAACACCTGACGTGAGACAATACCGGACTCATAAGAAAAGAGGAGCACTGCAGTAGGTCCGCTGGTCCAACTAGACAGGTCCTCACGACAACCCACCAAATTATTCTACCCAAGAAATAAGGTTTATTATTTGTCCAGTGTATTATTAAACTCTAACCAAATTTTATTAATTATAAATGAATCTAATTTATACAAACCTAAGGAAATATTCATATTATTTTCAAAACTGCTTTTTATGAAACAAGATTCAATTATATTTCAGTCAACCATGGACTTGCTTGATACAACTTTCTTAACTTTTTGAAAATCAATTGGATGGTTAAAGTCTCTCACATGAATAAATAGAGCATTGGAATCTTGTCCAGTTCTAATGCTTTAATATACGTTACTGTCAATGAATACACCTCCCACTGAGGTATGAAATATTCTTTTCTATATAATGATGAGAGTTTATGCTGGTCATCGTGTTGAATATCATTTATATTTTAATTATCCTTGAATTAGATGCAGTTATTACCAATATAAAATATATTTGTGATATTCAGACTTCCGTAAGCAAATAAATCACAGGAAGGTTGAAATAGAGATGGACGCCTTTCAACTCCTGAACGTTACCCTCTTTACAGGATGGAATAGATGGAACTTTCTCTTTGAAGCTGCTTTATCCAGCTACTTGTCAATGGAGTCGCTGGAAAACGCAGGGTCTATTTATTTTTACTTATTGCTCGACTCTCTAGCTGCCGGCGAGCTTTCAACCTTAGTTATCTAAAAATCTCAAGCTCTGTTCACACCCTCTTTGGTTTATTGCATAATCTGGGCATATACTGGTGGCTTCATTTCACGCTCGCATGCGTATTCAAGCAGTCACTCGCACGTGCTCTCTCGTTTGTGTGTGTGTGTGTGTGTGTGTGTGTGTGTGTGTGTGTGTGTGTGTGTGTGTGTGTGTGTGTGTGTGTGTGTGTGTGTGTGTGTGTGTGTGTGCGCGCGCCCCCCCCCTTTCGTGTACTTTAATAACACACACATACTAAACATACATTCTTTTGTCTACATAAATGTATATTCTGTTTTTAAAGTACGTCTTGCAAAGAGCTTCATTACCAGTTTCTTAGATTCATAAACAATGGGAATTCTCAGTATCAACCCTCGACTCCTGAGAGAGAAAACTCAGAGTAATGCATGCTGTGGGAGAGTACGTCCAGAGAGAGCAAGGCAATGAAAAGGAAGAGGGGAAATAATTAGAGGATAAATGGAGGTGAAAGAGGAGAAAAAGATGGGGTGAGAGGGGGACAGGAAGAGGTCGAGAGTTAAGTGGTGAAATAACAGGAGGGAGATCATGGACACAGTGGGGGGGAGAGGGGAAGGAGGAGATAAGAAAATGAATAACATGTAGAGGAGGAGGAGGAGGAGGAGTGAAGACGGACAAGAGGATGAATAAAAACTAGGAAAAAAAGGAGTAAGAAGAAACAAGAATCACATCAAGTAACGAAAACATGATTTTAATTCAATTTCTTTAGTTTAAATATTATTCCGCACAGAAAACACGCGCGTAAAAACGCGCAGGAACACACAAGAACCATCTCCAGAATCAGCTGCACTCTTTCAGACATCGTGGCTTTAACCACCTCAATACAGATTACTAAGTTTGAATACCTAATTAAATTGCCCGAATGCCCACCATGGTATTTTGAGCTGCCAACATCACTGGCAGTCATCATCCAAAATCTACATCAAGGAGCATTTCTTCATTCTCAGGCTTCCGATATCTATCCTAGGGATCTGGTGTCTACATCAGCAACCCGTAGCTATCTCTGAGCTTATAGGGCTCCTGAATTTCTGGTATCCACCACAAGTACAGGTACCCCATAAGCTCCCCAAAGACCTGGCATCTTTTCCAAGGGTCCCGGTATTTACCTCAAGGCCTCAGTATTCATACTAAGACCTAGATACACCCCAAATGGTCGGTAAGCACCTAAGTTCCTTGCTATGTACCTCAGGACCTACGAATCAACCCCCTAGACCCTGGTATCCACCGGTAGTCAGCTTCAGAGACCGTAAACCAGAGAGTTGGCCATAACGTCTTGACCTGCAGCTCTCGGCAGCAGAGTTCCACGGTAGCCAGAGATCGTTAAGGCGGAATTGTGAGGCAACTTAGACAAGACAAAGATGCTGCCGACCTGCCATGGTCCAAGAACTAGTCACTGTGGGGAGGTGGGTACTTGGCTGGCATATTAGTTTTATGCCTTACTGACTACACGAGACTCGTTAAGGTTGCACGTCCTTGATCACCACCAGTCAAGTATCCTGTACTCACGTACTCACTAAAATATAAGTTAAACTTAGCACACACACATATACACACCTTTTTCTGTGTACAACCTTGTGGGGAGGCGAGACCCTCTTGGTGTTTGTTTATATTCGAGATTGTTGACTGTTTACGACTGGGTGGGAAGGGTCTTCAAGAGGGACTTAGCACGTTGGATCCTAATGTCGTACTGCCGACAATAGTGAAGAACCTTTGAGAAAAGTGTCAATAAATGTAAAGTGTTATCAAGATACTCTTGAGATATATATATATATATATATATATATATATATATATATATATATATATATATATATATATATATATATATATATATATCACAACCCTTGACTACTTTAATTTTAAAGTTTCCTTTAAGTAACACAATAATTAATAATTCTACTCAAAAATCTTTGGGTTGTGTATATTCCATTTCCTATATAAGCTGTAATATGTTCTTATTTTCTATTTACCCAAACTTTTGAATCTTCAGCTCTCTTTTCGGTCTGCTTTTGGACAATTAAGATTTGGGATATCCTATCTTAATTATTAATTTTTTTTTTCATTTAGCATAAAGCACGTGGGATTCATTCATAGCAAGATGATGTGAATTCTGGATCCTCCGTCCGTTAATTGCAACTCTCTCTGTTGGTAACCGCAAAATTATCATAAATAGAAATAAGATAATCCTATTTAATGTAATACATCAACCGTCTCCGACCAATGGAAGGTGACCCGAAAAAGAAGAAACACTCTCACCGCCATTCCTTCAATCACTGCCTTGCCAGAAGCCTTCAAACATCACAGCACAGATAACCTTCCGAGCTGCAGAATCCCCATCCTTCTGTCTGTGTTAACTCGACAATTACAATTTTCACAAAGCCGTCTCCGTGGAAGATATGCCTTCACTCTATAGCAATTCGCATTTGTTAGCTGAGGCTTGTTTGAGCTTTCTCCAAGGTAGCTACAGTGGTACCATCTACCTAGGGCATGAGAGCTGTTTCAACTAGGCCACTCTTTCACTCTGCTAGACCTTGGCAGTTCCTGCTTCCGCTTTTCTTCTATCGACTCCTGATAGTTTGGCCTGATTGAGCCCTATCATTTCTGACGTCTACTATGGTATGCTGGCCAGGTCGAACCCTACAATTCCTGCCGTCTACCATGGTAATCTGACCTGGCTGAACGCTACCATTCCTGCCGTCTGTCATGGCATTTTGGCCTGGTTGAACCCTACCATTCTTGCCGTCTACCGTGACCTCCAGGCTTGGTGAAACCCTACCATTTCTGCCGAGTAGAATGGCACTTTGGCCTGGCTGAACCTTCAGTTTCTGCCGTGTACTATCTGCAAATAAACCAGAGCCATCCTTTGCACGAAGTATCCCATTCCAAGATTCTACGCCATGGGATGACTACAACATTGCCTGAATTATGATTTTCCCAATGCTGCCTCCATAGAGATTCGATCTAGAATCCAGAAGAGCGCCAACCTGATACGCTCACTCTGTTTCGTACCTGTACGGATATATATTCTGAGTACGATTCAGTAGCGTGTCTGCCAATGAGTGTACGGAGGATCAAGCCTCCACCTCTCCTGGCGCTTATATGACCCACATGGGTTTAAAACTTCATATTAAATAAATAAAAATAAACCGCTGATACATTGTTTCCATTTAATTCTCCTCTAATTCGCCAAATAGATTTCTGACAGGTGATTTAATCTTAAAATTGTGGGAGAATATATGCCATTTATTTTTTCTTGGGCTCTTATATTTTTTACGTGATATGCAAATTTTGAATATCAGATAAGAGTTTTTATATGAAACTCAGCAAAGTATTTTTTTAAACGGGTTTTATTCATATATTATTTTGCATGAGAAGACTAAAAATATATGTATTTTAAGCATTTTTTCTTTTAAGTAAATGACATACGAAATTATTTTTTTAAATTATATTAAATTACAACTGGCTATGTAAATGTTTAAATTTTAATTATGATTAGGCTCGCAACAATTATGGGACTTATAATGTTCAATCATCAAATTATTATTACTGTACTCATGAGGAATCTGGATGCCAGTAGGGCAAGGGATCAATACAGAGACTGGAGAATGGGAGATAATGAGGTTTAACCCATGTAAGGGAAGGTTATCTCTAATTTTTTAGATTAGAAGAGCCCTTCACTAACATGACGGCACCACTCCCTGAAGAGTTCATTTATCAAACCCTTATAGTATAATCATGGCAACTAGGTATTAATAGCGGAATTAGTTATTTCTAAATGCTTCACACTGTAAAGAAAAGGTTCAAGGAAGTAATGTCATGATTTCAGCTGTTGCCTTAATAAATGTTACACACTAGAAAACACACTACAAACATTTTCTTGGTATGAAACAATATGTAAAATACGCGGGTGAGACGGCTGGGGATTTGGCCAAACTTTTATACAAATAGTCGCACTCCACGGCTACTCGTCAAATTCTCTCACCTGTATATGCCCATACTTACCATATTCTCTATTGCAAAACTTTTTCAGTTATACAGTTTTTTTTATCAGCCTTGATGAAGGTACTAATGAAGTAAATGTCGCCTGTGTAGCTCTCAATGTGCTGTACTTTAGCGCTAGTTAAAGAAGTATGGTAGATTGATGACTGCTTAAAAGCTAAAAGCTTGATAGAAAAAAAGATCTGATGGAACTAGCATAATGATACGCCGTAACCACTGTCCTGAGACCTTACAGTTAACCGACAATATTAGTATAAAGGAGCCTAGGTATGTCTTCCCTTTACCAGCCAGCTAAGCCTCGGAATCACTGCTTAAAGTGTTACCTATCATTGTTAGGGAGGCGCATAACAGCACTAAGTGCACAAATTCCTCCCGGGATAATTGGAAAGTCCTTCAAAGCAGTACCGCAGTTAGAGTTGCAGTCATGGTTAAAACGCGATGGTTAACTCATCCGGAAATCATAAATACAATTTTTGAAACTCTGCTCTTCCATCTTGAGATGTCTGCATCGAGTGAAGGATGTCAGACTGCTAAACTATATGATGCTCACAAAGACGTCAAAAATAAACTTAACATATTTTTAGTGTCAAAAATATTGTTGAAGTATATAAAGCTTTCCTGGCTGGGAGTTATGGCGTCACAAAGCTCACTCAAGAACTGCTAAACATGTATAGAAAATTCTTACAGATTGTAGAACCTGTCCAGCTAACCAAGTGAACATCTTCCTTGCTTTACATTATTTTATCTGTGGTTTATGCTCTTCATGCTTCCCACTTTATGCTATTCAGTTCTATTATGATTTAAGCATTGCACTTTTGAAAAATCCACTGAATCAATCTCAAATAATATTTGGCAAACAGTACATATGCATTCACGCCTTCCACATAACATAGAATCATCCCCCCCTCAACCTTTATGCTTAAGCAACTGCAACTAAGCTCTGCAACTTCTCGGTGCAACGGAAACATTTCACTAATAGCTTCCTAATATCAATCTATATTTAAAGTTATGAATAAACAAGAAGAACATTTTGTGTCTGGATTCGTGGCCTAGTCGTCCTCATGGAATTTAATATCATTCTGAGCAGAAAAATTCTACTGGAGAGCAGTCACTTCCAAGTGTATCATTGTTCATTATCATTTGTGCGTTATCTTTGCTTTCGCTCCCATTTTCGAAAGCATTAATGCAACAATTTTTTTTCCAAATGATTGTAGAATGCTCTAAATTTAGAGATTGCTTTAATGTTTGGTCAACGGAAGCCAATTATTCGGATTCGTTTCGTTATGGGATAAAGTGGGAAATAAAGACAAGTGTAAACAAAGGTTAGTGGCATAGCTGGACACGGAGGCCTAAGAAGCAAGTAGTACCAATGAGATTCCTATATATTTTGAGTATCTATCTTTTGAGTATATGTTTGTTGTGAAAAAAAGAATCCTGGAATTTTGTTGTGGTAATTTTCTCTGAGTTTGCTGGAATTTGTAAGAGAAATGAGAATTTTATGTACGAAAAGTGGGAACTTTGGATCGGTTCTTCGTCTTCTACCAGAGCGAGACATACGGGCTGCACTCAAATAATCACTAAACCCGTAGGGGTCACCCAGGTCACGAAGAATGAGAGATAAAGTTCGATTTCAAGAAAATGGATAATAACTCTACTCCTACGGGTCAAAAGAACTTCTCCAACAGTAGCTACCAATTCTCAATATCGTCATATTCATACATGTAATGCACTCAGCTCACACACTGAGTGTCCGTGGTTCGATTCCAGGTACGGGTGGAAACATACAGCATGTTTCATTACAGCTGCTGTGTCTGCTCACCTAGTTGCGAGTAGGTGCCTGGGTGTTAGCCGACTGGTAGGAGTCGCATCCTAAGGGGTGGTAATAAAATGAGCTGAGGTAGGATAACTCTTAGCCTGTAAAATTGATATGTAGAAAAAAGTTAACCTTAAGTTTTTACATTTCACAAGGTAAAACAAAATTAATGGACAACTTCATTATTGCAGCAGCAAGTACGGGGTTATACAGGACTAGCGGGTAAGATAAAAAAAAAAAAACTCCCTTTTCTGGCATTTGTTCTACCAATGAGCTTTCATTAGCCAAAATGAACCAAGATGATAAAACACCGTGAAGCCTCTGAGAGGATTCCCGGAACACCACTGTGAGATGGCTTCCTTTTAATTAACTAATTATGAAGCCTTTGTAATCTGCGAGGAAAGCTTGCCCTATTGAGAAATCTGTTGCTCGACTCCCTTCCCTTGCCCTAGTGTGAAGCCCCATTGTCTTGCCCTAGTGTGAACCCCGATTTTCTTGCCCAGGTGTGGGCACTCTCCATTGTCTTGCCCTGGTGTGACTTCCACACTGTCTTGCCCTCCTGCAAGACTCATTACCCTGACCTCATGCGAGACTCATTGCCCTGCCATCCTGCAAGACTCATTGCTCTGCCCTCCTGCAAGGCTCATTGAACTGCCCTCCTGCAAGACTCATTACCCTGCCCTCCTGCAAGACTCATTAACCTGCTCTCCTGCAAGACTCATTACCCTGCCCTCCTGCAAGACCATTACCGCCCCTGAACTCATTACCCTGCCCTCCTGCAAGACTCATTAACCTGCCCTCCTGCAAGACTCATTACCCTGCCCTCCTGCAAGACTCATTACCCTGCCCTCCTGCAAGACTCATTAACCTGCTCTTCTGCAAGACTCATTAACCTGCCCTCCCGCAAGACTCATTAACCTGCCCTCCCGCAAGACTCATTAACCTGCCCTCCCGCAAGACTCATTGAACTGCCCTCCCACAAGACTCATTGAGCTGCCCTCCCGCAAGACTCATTGAGCTGCCCTCCCTCAAGACTTATTGCCCTGTCCTCCTGCAAGACTCATTGAACTGCCCTCCTGCAAGACTCATTACCCTGCCCTCCTGCAAGACTCATTGAACTGCCCTCTAGCAAGACTCATTGAACTACCCTCCTGCAAGACTTATTGCCCTGTTTCCCTGCAAGACTTGCTGCCCTGCCCTCCTGCAAGACTCATTACCCTGCCCTCCTGCAAGACTCATTACCCTGCCCTCCTGCAAGACTCATTACCCTGCCCTCCTGCAAGACTCATTACCCTGCCCTCCTGCAGGACTCTCAGCCTTGCCCTCGTGAGATTCTTGCTGTTGAAACCGACTGGCGTGCTGGACCGCAGTAGCAATGACATAGGTTAGTTTAAAATGTCTTGCGTTTATAAACGTAAAGAAAACATAATTTTTCAAAGTTACGAAGAACGGAGGTAGAGACGCAGCAGCTCTAGAAACGCGAATTTCATTCGAGTTTTTTCTCCCCGTGTTAATATTTTTTCTCCCCGTGTTAATATTTTTTTGGGGAGGAGTTAATTAGATTTCGAAACATATCTGGTTGTTATTCAAATAGCTATTAATAATAATCATAATATTAATTATTTTTTAATTATTTTATTACTTTTATACCCGTGGAGTCGGTAAGTTCCTAGGGGGGGGGGGGTGAAGGAGTCGCAACACATGGAAGTGGGATGGGTGAGAGGTAATGGAAATATAAACACACATGCAGTATAATGTGATTCTTTATTGACTACGTTTCACCCACACAGTGGGCTTTTTCAAGTCACAAACAGATCTGTTTGTGACTTGAAAAAAGCCCTCTGTGTGGGTGAAACGTAGTCAATAAAGGATCACATTATACTGCATATGTGTTTATATTTCCATTGTGTCGGTATTTTATACCATTTAAGTCAGGGTGAGAGGTAAGCAGATTTAAAGAGAGGATAGCTCCAGTACCTTGGATCAGCACTTCCCCTTCTGCAGTAAGACAGCCCCTTTCTAGAAGGGCTTATTTTTAGTCGTCATTTAAAGAATGTACGTGAAGGGTCAAGCAACAAGGGAATTCCTCTCTGACCTGTTGCTCTCTGGTCTGTTTACCTGAGGTATACCTGGAGTGTGTTCCGGGAGTCAAAGCCCTCGAGGCCTAGTCCATGACCAGGCTTCGTTATTTTTTGATAAGCTCTCTTAATATAAACATTTCCCGAGGCTGGCAGCTTGAATTCTAGATAAGCCTATTCACCCATGTTAGGCAGATCTTGTTGGGTAAAGGAACACAGATGCAACTAATGCAACATTTTACTGCTTGGCTCGACAAAGTTCCTGGAGAGCGAAACGTTGCGACAAAAAAATATCATATTACTTGCATCTGTGTCCATTTGCCTAATATTATGTCTGCAATTCTACCATTATTACTAAGTAGGTCTTACTCATCCACTTTCACTAGATTTTTAAAGCCATGAAATGTATTCGTTTTAATTACGCTTTATGAGAGCAATGATGCTATTGCTGTTACACTACTGCACCTTCTTACTTGCTTTACTTTAGTGTTGTCTCAGAGCTTCTCTCTGCAATGTTTTTTCAGGCTGTTTAAGGCTTGTCTGCAGTCTATTTTGTACATGTGTGTGTCCGACACCTGTTTCTATTTCTCAATCTCTATATCTCCCTTCCCCTCTCCATGTCTCCTCTCTCTCTCCTCTCACTCTAATTCTCCATTCTCTCCCTCTTCATCTCCCTTTACGCCATCCCTTTCTATAATTCCCCTCCACCTCTTTCTCTCTCTCTCTCTCTCTCTCTCTCTCTCTCTCTCTCTCTCTCTCTATCCTTTACAAAATGTCAAGACTATGCTTGGAGACAAAGCAGTGCAATCTGCAACAACGGCTATTCAGACAACTATTCTATTGGTAGGTGTGAGGGGAGAGATGGGAAGGAGCAAAGCCTGTCGAGGGTCGAGAGTCAAATGGAAAAAAAGGGGTTAGAAATGGTGGAAAGGAGGAAACGCTAATAAGGAGAAAGTAGGAAAGAAAATGGGAAAAGGGAGAATGGAGTGTGAAAGGGTGAAAAGGAGAAAAAGAGGTAAATGGAAAGAGAAGTGAAAAGGTAGTAAAGATGTATGGGGTGTAAAGGGAGGGAACATTGAGGAGAAAATGGGTGGGCGGATAGGGGGTTGAAGTGGGTCTGGTTGGGTAGCAGCAGGTCAGCCGACACCCCATAACACAACTACGCTAACTTTGTGATACTCAACTCTATTTAAACTTGGAGTTTACTCTATTTTTGTCAGCGGAGAAAAGACAAAATTGACTCGTTAGGGAGATCTATTATAGTTTTTCCCTGCCAAACTACTGGACACTGTCTATTGACGTTACTGAAGTTTGAATTGATTGTTTTTCGTCAAATAATCATTGGCCAAGTTAAATTTCAATTTAGTGCATACTTGTGTTTTTGTTTTCTCTTTTTCTCCACTACTGAGTTCATATTATATATATAAATATGTATAATATATATAAATATATATAATATATATATATATATATATATATATATATATATATATTATATATATATATATGCAAAACAACCACTCTGAAAGAATAGAGAAATTCCAAGCGCTTTCGTGACTAGTCACGAAAGCGCTTGGAATTTCTCTATTCTTTCAGAGTGGTTGTTTTGCATATTCTGAAATCACCTGTTTACTGTGATCTTATTGATATATATATATATATATATAATATATATATATATATATATATAATATATATATATATATATATATAATAACAAGCAAGAGAGAAAAAGAGACAGCATAGCTTGAAGATGAAAACTCAGATGAATCATAGGGATGTCAGAAAGTCAGGAAGCGAAACGAAGTGGAGAGTGAAATGGTTGAGGGAGGATTCATACCTACAGTCTATTCACGGCATTATGCCGCCCCTCCCTTACGCACGTACTAAAATACAAACAGATACAATGAAATATATATATATATATATATATATATATATATATTATATATATATATATATATATATATATATATATATATATATATATATATTATATGCACACTTACTGAGGTTTTAATACGTTCTGCTGCGTCCTTTACGCTTAATCACGTCCCTCAACCGTGTAGGAAGACTTTCACACAAATTCTCGAGGGTCTGGGGGAGGTACATTTCCATGCCTCATGTAAAGCAGCCTCCAGGCGCGGGATGAAACTGATTTCCTTGCCCAGTAAACTTCGTTTCACTATTGACCAGAGGTTCTCAATAGGGTTTAGGTCTGGGGAATTGCCTGGCCAGTCATTAAAGAACTTCACTTCACAGTCCTTAAGCCAATGAACTACAGATTTGGCGGTATGAGACGGTGCACCATCCTGCATAAAAACCGTAGCCCCACACTTGTTAAATGCATCAGGTAAATTGTCACACAATAACTCCAGGTAATTATACTGGTTCATATACTGGTTTTTGGGAAGCACAATGAGTTCACCAACACTCTGAGCACTGAAACACCGATGGCGATGGTGAAGGTATCTTAATCACTCCAAGGTGTTTCAGATCACTGTTGAGGATTCCATTGAAGATATTTCTTTGCATAATTCAGCCTACATTTCTTCTGTGGCTTCGAGAGGATCGGTTTCTTAACTTGGCAGTGACTACTGTAGCCCAGTTCTGATACACGTCTGTTAACAGTTCTTAGGCACATCTGAGTGAAGATGCGAGTTCTTTTCATTCAGTTCTCTAGCAGTTATCTTGGGTGTACTCTCTAACTGCTTCTTTAACTCAGTTAAAGGGCCTGGCGAGGGGCCAGGCCGAGGTTTGGCAGACGCAAACTCGACACCGCCACCAGCCTTCAAACGCTGCACCCGGTTCCTCACTGAACGCTCACACACACCAACATTCTCCACTATTTCTTTCATCTGGTGCCCAGCTTTGTGAAGCCTTTGATTTGAGTTATAGTTTCAGGTGTTAAAGACTTCCTTTTACCCATAATCAAACATGAATAGCCCCAAAACCAAAGGGAACACTAGACAAAAGATGGGGCGTATGAAAGACAAAAGTTTAACACTTCCTCTCATCATGGCAGCCACGTGAGCACGGAGGAGTCTCTGTGGAGTGTGGCGGCAGGCCGTGACGTCATGCTAACGGCTGTTACTCGGCATAATGTCCTGACGAAAAAACAACCCTCTGTATGGCAGGCCTTTGATTTTTGTCACACTATGCCGGGACGCTTACCCGGCATAATGCCGTGACTAGCACTGTAGCTTTAAGAGATACGTTAAGGCTTTTGAAGTCAGCAGTCAACCTAGTACCGATCATCAAAGAGGCGGGCCTGGAGCTGTGAATCGATCCCTGCAATCACATATTAATGAGTACATATTGGTACACACATATACACACATGCATACACATACATACACACACATACATACACACACATACACATACACCTACACACATACACATTGTGGCCATTTAAGTACACCCTTCTAGTACTGGGTAGGGCTTCCCTTTGCCCCCAGAACAGCCTGAATTCTTTCCATGGATTCAACAAGTTGCTGGAAGCATTCTTTAGGGTTTCTGGCCCATGTTAAATATAATAGCATCACGCAGTTGCTGCATATTCATGCTACGATTATGTAAGGTTCTTCAGAAAACAGGACAAGTGTCTCCTGGAGTGGGTCTTAGTCAGGTGGTGACCCGCTGTTGGAGCTTTTGGTCATCTGACGAAGGCCTTTCACTGGCTTGTAGCTGCACCCCTTTAAAAATTATCGTCATACTTATAACCATTTATCTCATGCTACGAATCTCTCGTTCCATCCACATCTCAAAGCTTTACGCAAAATTCTGACCCTATCATCTGCTTGCCATAGCAGAAATAACAATTCATCAGACCAGGTGCAGTTTTTCCAATCATCATCTGACCAGCTTTGGTGAACCTGTGCACACTGTATCCTCAGTTTCCTGTTCTTAGCTAAGTGAAGTGGAACCCGGTGTGATCTGCTGCTATCGTCTATCCACTTCTAGCTTCGACGTGCTGTGCGTTCAGAGATGCTCTGTTATTTAGAACTGTTGTAACGTGTGGTTGTGTTATTGTCACCTTACTGCTTGATCAGTATGGCCATTCTTTTCTTGACCTCTGTCATTAATTGCCACATACTGGATGCTGTGTTTTTTTTTTATCACACTGTTCTCTGTAAACTGTAGAGATGGTTGTGCGTTAAATCCTGGTGTTGTACATACACGTTGTTGAAATTATCAATGCATGCAGTAACTAACTTGAAGAACGCATAAATACAACACCGGAAATTCACCATCTATTTGATGGGATTAAAGACGCCCGCCTTGTGATTTAAAGAACCCAATTTTCTCAGAAGAAAATGTCTTTAATCTTCTTTTAATCACCATTTCAGACATATTAAGCAGAATTAAGGCAACTCTGTGATCTCTGAATTAGCAAGAATTTTTTCCAAAATAATAAACCCCGTCATCACACAGCAACCAAGAGTGTCCTCTGCTACTACTACCATCACAAACAGCATGATCCAGTAAGCCTACCACAGTGCTTACATTGTTACCTCTTTATATTTTCTGTGCCCTTGTAATGTTTTCAACGGCTTGACAGAGATCCTGTAGAGGTTAATGTTGCCACATTTTAAACGCTACTTTAGTTACACAAGTTTCCTTTTACCTAATATATATTGTCGGTAATTCTCCCAACGTTATTACAATAATCGTATACTTACACTAAGTCCTTAATATTACTGACAGAGGATTAAATATAAACACAGGAATTCAATCCAAAATACTTGAGGTTTACTCGGCTACAAAAGCAATGCACGTGATCTCGTCTATGGCCAGGAGGTACAAATCCCTTCTTTTTTCTTAAAGCAACTATGGCAGTTCTATATTCACTAAATGACTGTAGCCAGTAAACTAGTAAATTTAAATACCTTTGTATATAAAGAAATATTATGGCAATTAAACTAATTGCAAAACTATTTGCTAAGAAACTAATGAGCGAAACATTGTCGAAATATAGGTTTGCTCTACTGAAAGTGTCTTAGTATTAGGAAAGAAATGCTCCAGTGACAACGTGTTTTGCGTTAAAAGTAGATTGCTGGTGGAACATTACAGCAAGTGGCGGCAAGACTTATGCGTGTCCGTAGTATGGCTTGCAACATGCGCAGTCCCTACTCAGGTCTTGGGTTCTTACCTTGTTTCTTCGTATAAATTTACGGCATCTAAAATTTTAATTTGTGTTGAACGGTGAATAGGAGACATTCATTGATTCTTTATTTTTTGGAGGGTCACAATTGCACCCCATCTTACAGTTGTGCCTTCGATGCACACCTGAAATTTCCAAGACGGACTATTACTAATCTAATTATACTATTAGGTGAGGTGGCTTTAGTCTTGTATGGAGCGAAGGTCCTACCGTCACATCTTATAATGTGGTCTTTAATATTTTACAGCTGAACCTCAAAGTTACCAAAAGGCTTCAATTGTGTGACAAAATGCTTCACCTAAAGGATCATGTTAAGACCCGAATCAGAAATTTTCACATTTCTCTTAAAAATAAAACACATCACCACTACAACTTAGGTTCAAATATTTAGAAACACTGACAGCATATAAACAGGTTCATACTTCCTTTTCGTTTTTTAGGTGAAAATAGATTAATACAAGAGATGAAGAAAAATGGCTAATTTATCACAAGAGAGACATACTAGTTGGGTGAAGATATGCAGTGTAACTCCCTCCATAGTATCATAATTATACCTCACGTACATTGTGTTGAAAGAGCTCTCTCTCTGTAACATATAACAGTCAATAACTTAAAACTGGTCAAGAAATTCGGAACGGTCTGTGAATGGGAACCTGTTGTCGTTTCTAGTCATGTAGTCAACAAAAAGAACTTAATTATTACTGCAAACCCCCGGTTCCTCGATGAACTCCAATATAGGAATTATATCTGTCTAGATTACTGAACTTTGCAGTAGATTTTTAGTGAAAATATATTTCTCAATAAACGCTGTCGGAAATAAACACTAGTCTTAAGCAGGTGACCAAACACTTCTATACTTACAGCTAGACTCTCTAAGCAAACTAAACTCTTCTTCCAGGCTGAGCCTGCAAGAGAGGGATAAGGGGTTGGTGAAAGCTTTTGATTTAAGGCACTGGATTAAACTTGATTACTTCCCAGTCCCTGGCTATACATGACCCTTTCGGGTTTAGGGATTGCCCATGAAGAATATAATAAAAATCTTAAGTAGACAAGAGATTTGGTGAATAGTCTATTCTACTAAATAAATATTAAAAAAAAAATGCATCATATGAGGTACATGTAAAAAGAGAATTAATCACTATAAAACTTACATTAGAGGCATTTAAATAAATTAACCTTATGTCAACTTGCTGATTAGAACTCCGGTAGATACGTCCATTACAGGTACCATCTTTCACGTCCATCCCTCTCAGTATCAATTAATTACATATTATCTACCTTAAATCTAAGTAATAAATTCGACAAATGGAAATTCTTTGCATAGGGATATTTTTTTTAGCACACCGAGGCAGGGTGACCTATAAAGAAAAACGATAAATTTTTCCTATTAAATTTAGTAATTTAATAAGGATATATATCCTCTTTCTTTCAACACACCGGCCGTATCCCACCGAGGCGGGGTGGCCTCAAAAGGAAAAATGAAAGTTTCTCCTTTTACACTTAGCAACATATACAGGAGAAGGGGTTACTAGCCCCCTTGCTCCCGGTATTTTAGTCGCCTCTTCCAACACGCATGGCCTACGGAGGAAGAATTCTGTTCCACTTCCCCATGGAGGTAAGAGGAAATTAACAAGAACAAGAACTAGAAAGAAAATAGAAGAAAACCCAGAGGGGTGTGTATATATATGCTTGTACATGTAATGTGTAGTGTGACCTAAGTGTAAGTAGAAGTAGCAAGACGTACCTGAAATCTTGCATGTTTACGAGACAGAAAAAAGGACACCAGTAATCCTACCATCATGTAAAACAATTACAGGCTATCGTTTCACACTCACTTGGCAGGACAGTAGTACCCCCCTGGGTGGTTGCTGTCTACCAACCTACTACTACAGGGATATATATATATATATATATATATATATATATATATATATATATATATATATATAATATATATATATATATATATATATATATATATGTATAAACCTGAACCTAGTCTCAAGCTTGCACATTAACGGAGAGATTTTTATCATTATTGCGACTCAAACCCTGATCCACTTGTGTGATAGTCCGGCTCCAAATACGACCGCTGTTAAGTGAGGTGGATGAGCTCTCTGGTAAGATGCGCCTCTCACGTGCACTTGAATGGGAGCTAAGCTTATATACAACAGCTTTCCTGCTACTACGTAACGTACGACAGCAAGCCTACTAGTTCATACCGTAAAAATGTAATAGCAAGTCTGCTACTATCTAAATGAAAACCTGCTTCTACATAACAAGCAATAGCAAGCCTACTTCTTTGAAACATAATAGAAAATCCGCTACTTCGTAACATGTAATAACAAGCCTGCTGTCACTTCGTAACACTTAATAAACAGTGCCACGTCACATCGCTAAGCTAAGAATCATTTGCACCACAAAATAACACCTAGCACTATATGCCAAACCACTAACCTCCGTACGCTATTACAAAACACCACGCTACTGAAGCATAACACACCAACACAAAGCAATAACAAACAACAGCGCACTACCAGTCACAACACAACACTATGCACCATACACCACCAAAGTTAAGTACGATCTCACACCAGGGCGCTGTATCGCTACTTCAGGTGGAAATGATCAATAAAGTGTGAGACGCTCAACGCATGAGGAAAAGAGAAAAACATGAGGAAAGGTATTTTCCTGTTTTTTCTGGGCCCTCGGAAGTTCCCCTTCCTTTCTTACTTCTCTCTCTCTTTCCCTCCCTCCCTTGTCTCCCCCTCCCTTACATCTCTATTCTTTGTCAGCCTGTCTGTGTCTGTCTCTTTCTCCGTCATTTCGGTCATAATTTTGGCATTGCCTTCTTCAGGATATAAAGGAAACAAGCCACAAAACGGCTCTGTCAGACTTGTTATACAAAACGTATATTTCGTCCACTTTATGTTTGACCAACAGCTCCTGACAACACTACACGTCGACTGCTATGGGATCAATACACGCAACCACATCTCCAACATAAGCTGTACGCTGAGCGAAACTCAGTTCCATTGTAAGCTTGTTATGCACATTACGTCTTTGTACTCATAAGTGTGGGTATTATGTCTGTACAGCTACGTAACTCCACACTCGTATCTGGAATTACCCGGATAGAAGGTTATCCGAGCTTCTCTTAAGACGTTTCACTGTGAGATCGACCTTTGGGGCGTTGACGATCCCAGATTGAGCTCAACGGCAGTTTTCCTTTGATACCTTTTCAGTGATCACTAACAGTCTTGCTGAACAGGGACCGGGTGGAGGATCGGAATCTCCGCCACTCCTTGCGCTGAATAACGCATACGGATTTAGCGAAAATAAATTCCGATTATGGGTTCCTCCACTGTAACAAACTCATGTGACCTACAGAGTTACAGTAAACCACATATGAACCCACATGGAGAAAATTATGTTCACTGGGATGCAGTAAACTCGTAAGGGACATGGGGCAACTGGGCATTGGAGATAATTTTGATCCGAGGAATGGGAGGGTAGCAATGACAGAATACAACGGCAAACGAAAGTGCTCATCTAATACATTATTCTATTTTGTGCATATGGGTTATCCCTTGATGCCGATTAAGGGCTCTACATCCAAGGAACTGGAGCCATCCTTATGTTATAATATTAATAATTAACAATAATCCTAGAGGGTTGAAATAACATAATTAACCACGTGTGTGGTAAATTATGTTATTCGGTATCATAATGGAAGTTCCCGGCAGCTCTGTGGCGTTATTTCGCCTTATGGATCAAACGAAATTCCAGACTCTTGAGGCTACACTGAACAGTGAATTTGATCGGGAAAACTGATGAGAATTAACGCAATCAGTATTTAATTTTGATGTACATGAGTACCAATGGAAGCCACCGGCCATGTGATAAACACTCAATGCTTGACTAATGGATCGAATTACTACATTAATTTTGATAATTTCGGTAACAATAACTTGAAGAGGATTTGTATTAATTAATATTTTGCAGTTTTAGCGCGTTATACATTGAAGGTAAAAAATTAAACTTTAAAAAGGGCAACTTGATATGGAAATGATTTTATGATTACGTCATACAAAAGCTTCAGTTGATAAAAAATAATGTACTTTTCCCATTTGTTTTTCCCTTCAGAATAATGACAACTGATATGAAAATGCAGTTTTCTGCTTATGACAGCTAAACTAATCGAGTTTTTATGTACGTTATCGAATCTATGCAACCGCAATATGCACATCCGCAGCTAATTGATACTTTGTTTCATTCGACGTACTGACCAACAGATCCGTTGTGACTTTTCCAATGCCATCCTTAATTCATATACCGGCATCTGGAAAACAGAATCCTTCACAAACCCCCACAAGAAGAGGTCTAAAATCGTGGTATCTGGAGGGTGAGGGGGAGATTTGGGAGTAATTTGAAAGGGTTGTTAGACTCAATCAGTCTTCCAGGTAACTTCGTGTTATGATAATTATGGCATCCTATGCAGAGATGTGCATTTTCACATCTTTTACCATTTTGTAGAAGCAAGTTTTTGAAATCGGGAAAACGGCTTCATGGAAAACATATAATTTTTTTTTTTCAGTATATGATGCAACAATAGGAACTGCGACTCTTGACACAATGAAACGTGCAACACGATGCTATGGTAGTGGTGGAAAATCCTAAAGTGATTGATTGTAAGGTGGGAGGATGATAATGTAGTGGTGGATCTTGGGTGAGGATCGTAAGGCGATTGATAATTCTAATGCGATAGATCCTGGGGCGTAGATTAAGTAGATTACCTAGGATAACCCAGGAAAGTCAGAAAGTCAGGTAGGAGTACTGTAATGTGAAGGACCGTAAAGTGGTAGAGAATCCTAAGATAGAGAATTCAAAGATGGTGGATGATCCTAAGGTGGTAGAATATCATAAGGTGGCGGTGGTTATTAGGGTAGTGGACAATATATAAAGTCTCAGGATATGAATATTCTTGGGGCCAGAATGTAGGCATACTGTCTGGCCTTTGTCATTCGCTCAAGTTGAAGACAAATCTAGAACCCACTTTGCATTTAATTAAAATATAAAGGTAAAAAAGGGAGGGGGGGGGGGCTGCGTGGACACAATATGGCTCAGAAAATATGAAGAGCAAAGTCACAAAAAGTAAGTTCATCACTCAGAGTTAAAAATTATACAGAAAAAGATTGAATAGTAATACGGCCATTAGTGTGACCTGACAAGTTATCATGGAAGGTCAAGATTTGTATAGAGGTGATGCAAACTTAATGTATTAAAAAAGAAAGGTGGCGCAAACGCGTCATGACCCTAATGTCCCGATGAACGATATCACCAAGACAGAGATATCATAGAAACGTGACGATCGACTACTGCTAGACGCTGGTGCGGTTGAGCCATACTGAACGAAAATGTCTGAAAACTGTGATGTATGGAGATTTCTGTTATTTTTGTTGAGCATGCATGCATGATATATATATATATATATAATTTATATATAAAATATATATATATATATATTATATATATATGGTATAAACATTGATAATAAATACCGACAAGTTGGTTTAGAAAGATGTGTAAGCAAACACTGACATATTTATTAGAAAACTTTTCGGTCCTGGTACCTTGATCACTTCTAACATCAGAAGTAAAAGACATATTAAATATATATATAAATATATATAATTAGGCGGAGAGTGAGGTGTGAGTGACGCATGGTGACCTGAAGAATGCCATGTTGGGATGAGGACGGGTAGACGATGAGATCATGTGACTCCTGTGTTGCTGGGTTGGTGATGCTTAGCCTGCTTAAGTATCATGTATGCTAACGTTTTTGAAATTTTGTGGTTTCCAGTGTTACGTTCTATTGTGTCGGTGACGGCGATTAGACACAATAGAACATCTCACTGGAAACCACAAAATTTCAAAAACGTTAGCATACATGATACTTAAGCAGGCTAAGCATCACCAACCCAACAACACAGGAGTCACATGATCTCATCGTCTACCCGTCCTCATCCCAACATGGCATTCTTCAGGTCACCATGCGTCACTCACACCTCACTCTCCGCCTATATATAATGTCTTCATACCTCTGTATGTTAGAAGTGATCAAGGTACCAGGACCGAAACGTTTTCTAATATATATATATATATATATATATATATATATATATATATATATATATATATATATATATATATATATATATATATATATACACGTGCTGTTGGAGTGTGAGCAAAGTAACATTTATGAAGGGATTCAGGGAAACCGGCAGGCCGGACTTGAGTCCTGGAGATGGGAAGTACAGTGCCTGCACTCTGAAGGAGGGGTGTTTAATGTTGCAGTTTAAAACTGTAGTGTAAAGCACCCTTCTGGCAAGACAGTGATGGATGTGAATGATGGTGAAAGTTTTTCTTTTTCGGGCCACCCTGCCTTGGTGGGAATCGGCCAGTGTGTTAATAATTATATTATATATTATATATATATATATATATATATATATATATTATATATATATATATATATATATATATATAAGTAATGAATCTTCGTTAAAATAAGCTTAGTTTTGTAACTGCATGAACCACACTTAATATCTGTGTATAATATAATGCCTAGTATTGTTTGGTAATATATTCATGAGTTTCTTGAACCTTCAACAGCTAAAATACTGAACATGAGATTAAAAACAGCGTACGTTATAGAGACTAATCAAGCTTGTATTTGTGATCAGCTCATCAGAGTTAGCTTAAATATCGAATTTGATTTCTGAACTGGATGAAAGGCTGTTGTTGTTATTATTTTCATTCAGAGAAGGGAATGGTTGGGGCTCGAGCCTCCGTCCGCAAATATAAGCCCTGTCTTTCACCAGTGATGAAAGGATGAAAGGGTAAACATTGATTTATGAAGCATTCGTTGGCATAAAGTTGAAATGAAAGAATAGAAAAAAAAGATATTAGGAATTTTTTTACTAAAAAGTTAGAGAAATCCCATAAAAATAAAATTTTGAGTCGGAGAAAAATTGGTTCCACTTTGAACCATGGCAACCAAAAGAAGTGTGTGAAACTCTCGTGCTGTCCTGGAGAGATCTTTATCACCTTGTCTGCCTGATGTCCTTCTTCAGGACTCGCTCAGACTGCTGCCCTCTTTCTCAGAACTCTCCCACTCTACTGCTTATTCTCCTCAGGTGACTCACTGTCCAGGAGCTTTAGAACTCACTTGCCATGGATTCAGTTCCCGCCCGTTTCGTGTTTGTTCTTCCTCAAGTATCTCCTAATTTGTTGCTCATCCTTCAAGGGCCTCACACTGTCTGCTGCCTTCCTTCTAGTCTCAGCCGGTGTTCTGCCTTCTCCCCCCCCCCCTCACCTAGCATGTTTCGTTCTTTCCTAACTTCTCATCTAGTCTGCTGCCTATCTTCCTCTTATCTTACCCAGTATTTTGTCCATCTTCAGGTCTTAACCAATCCTCTACCATCCACGTGTCATATCGAGCTTGTTGCTTTCCTTCCTCAGGATGCACCCTTTGTGCTCCTTCATGTCTCACCCAGTCTGCTACCTGTGTTCTACAGGAAGTGGTTTGAAAGCTACTGAAACAACGAAAAAACAGTAAAACCAAGCAAAAAATAAATAAATAATAATAATAATAATAACAATAATAATTGTTTGTAACGGCTTAACAAAGCTCCTGGAGAGCGAAACGTTGTCACAGTAAAATGTCACATTAGTTGCACTTGTGTCTTTTTACACAACACTGAATATAGTTCCCTGGGAGGGCACGATAGGTGGGCGTGAACCATCTTGGGGATTCATTATGCGATATTTTGCTTATTAAATGAGGCGAAAACTAAGCTCAGGTAGGCCAAAAGATGTTTAGCCAGTGCTTAAAACCCTTGGCAGAATAATGTGTCTTCGTTCCTGATAAACAAAACACTACCTGTTAGGTGGATACAAGCTGGGCAGCCACCCTCATCTCCTATGAGCACTCAGTATTCTCATTCTTAAACATACTGATATTGTTCTTTCCCGAATTTACATGGAAATTTAACGTGTTGCACATCACTCTAAATTTATTCAGCAGAATTCACATACAGTGCGAAAAATTCTCAACAACACGGGATCATTTACATACACAGTGACGTCCACAGGCCTCTCTCTCTCTCTCTTACCTCCCTCCCTCCCTCTCTTTCTATCTTGTCTCTCTCTCTCTCTCTCTCTCTCTCTCTCTCTCTCTCTCTCTCTCTCTTACCTCTGTTTTTTTACACAGGTTTTGAAAAGGTTAGTTTAAGGATCCCTAGCTTTACTGACAAGCTATTTACAAACTAAGGGTTTCTAACTTTATTGACAAGCTAAGAGCTGTTACCTACATCAGCTCGTTTGAAAGCATTTTTATTGTTATGAAACATACAAGTAGGGAAAAGGATGAAGTTGGAACCAGCTGTTGGCCAGCATTTTCATTTGATCAACTATATCGCTGACATCATAATGCTGTACGAATGTGTTTCGTACTCGAGTCATCCTGGGGATAAATGATCTCAAATGAAGTGATGTTATGGAGAAGAGTACAACCAGAGTGAAGTTGCTGCTTTCTGCCCGTCTTGTGGTATAGAAGCTTGCTTCTCGCTGTGGATCCAAGTGTGGTACTTTGATAATATTGGCCTTGTACATAACAGTAAGGCCACCCACATCCCACCTGTTTTGAAGGCTCTGCTGAAATGACAGATCTATCCAGAGATGAGACGTCTTGCTCTGTTCTCTACTCTGTCAAGCAGTCGCAGATGAGAGAGGGGGGCAGGCAAACCAAGAAAGTGGAGCATACTCAAGTTGCGAGCGTACTTGTGCCTCGTACAGAATCTACCTCTCTCTCTGTTTGCCTCTCTCTTTGTCTACCTCTTTTTTTTTTTTTTTTTTTTTTTTTTTTTTTTTTACACAGAGTTTGGCAAGGTTAGGTTAAGGATATCTAGCTTTATTGACAAGGTATTTACAGGTTAAGGATTCATAACTTTATTGACAAGCTAGGAGCTGTTACCTACATCAGCTCATTTGAAAGTATTTTTATTGTTATGAGACATACAAGTAGGGAACAGAATGAAGTTGGAGCCATTTGTCTGCCAACATTTTCATTTGTTCATTCTCTCTCTCTCTCTCTCTCTCTGCCTCTCTCTCTACCCCTCTGCTTCTCTCTACCTCTCTCTCTACCTCTGCACACACACACACACACACACACACACACACACACACACACACACCTTGAAAGAGATTTAGAGCTTCATAGCAATAATAATCCCAGAATACAGTCACAAAGGCCAGTAATGAATGTAAATATGAATGACGTCTCACAAGGAACATGTTAACACAGTTTTTGTTTGGAAAATTTCACCACTGTTGGTATAGTTTTACTTTTCTTTAACCATTACAGTCATTACCCGTTATTTTTACCTTCATTACCTTCCCAATAACCCTTTCTTCCATCTTTTGTGATTATAAGAACTGCTTTCTTTGCATGTTCTTCTTTTCTACCGCAAGTTTTTACTTCATTCTCAATAGGAAAAGAGAAATTCAGGCGGCTACAACTAACCTGAGCCACGTGAAGTCTGGTGCAGCACTCACCATTGTGTCTGTCTCTCTCTCTCTATCTCTTTTTTTTTTACACAGGGTTTGACATGGTTAAGGATCCCTAGCTTTATTGACAAGCTATTTACAGGTTAAGGATTCCTAACTTTATTGGCAAGCTAAGAGCTGTTACCTATATCAGCTCATTTGAAAACATTTTTATTGTTATGAGACATACAAGTAGGGAACAGGATGAAGTTGGAGCCATCTCTCTCTCTCTCTCTCTCTCTCTCTCTCTCTCTCTCTCTCTCTCTCTCTCTCTCTCTCTCTCAGTTTTCCAGAATTTTTTTTTTCGCAAACTAAGAGAAGTACTTCTAAGATGCAGTACTTCTTTTATATTCACGGACGGGCATATGTGGAACAGGGTGAAGTAATAATATTTGTAGAATTACCGCCAATATATTAGGCAAAAGATCCTGGAGAGCGAAGAGTTGCTACAATATCATTTGAGTTGCACGTAAGTCGTTTTACCCAACATGGTGAAGTTAAAGAACATAAGAACATAAGAACATAAGAATGGAGGAACAGTGCAGAAGGCCTACTGGCCCATGCGAGGCAGGTCCTTATCAAAACGACTACTACCTAAAGCTTCCCAAGAAATAACTCCCGTACCCAATGACACCAATCAAACCCAGCCCCTCCCACTCATATATTTGTCCAGTCTCTTCTTAAAGCTACCCAAGGTCCTAGCCTCTATCACCCCACTGGGAAGACTGTTCCACGCATCTACAACTCTGTTAGAAAACCAGTACTTACCTATGTCCTTTCTAAATCTAAATTTATCCAACTTAAATCCATTATTCCTGGTTCTTACCTGGTTCGACACCCTCAGTACTTTATTAATATCTCCCTTGTTTATGCCCGTCATCCACTTATACACTTCAATGATATCTCCCCTCATTCTACGCCTCTCCAGAGAGTGGAGATTTAAGGCTTTGAGTCTATCTTCATACGGGAGGTTCCTTACACAGCAAATCATTTTAGTCATTCTTCTCTATGTTCTCTAATGAGTCTATATCCATCCTGTAGTAAGGGGACCAAAACTGAGCAGCATAATCTAAATGAGGCCTCACTAGTGATGTATAGAGCTGTAAAATAATTTTTGGACTTCTGTTACTTATACTTCTTGATATAAATCCAAGTAATCTGTTGGCCTTGTTGTGCACACTAAGGCACTGCTGTCTTGGCTTTAGATTTCTGCTTACCATGACTCCCAAGTCTTTTTCACATTCTGTATGATCAAGCTCTACTTCACCTAGATTACAGCTTCGAGGGTTATTTTCATTACCAAGGGTAAGTACCTTACACTTATCCACATTGAACTTCATCTGCCATTTTTCAGACCAAGACATTAATTTGTCCAAATCGTCCTGGAGTTCATTGATATCCTCCTCAGAGTGGATTATACGGCCTATCTTTGTATTATCAGCAGATTTACTCATGTCACTCGTAATCCCTTCATCAAGGTCATTAATGTAAATTATGAACAAGAGAGGGCCTAAAACTGATCCTTGTGGAACGCCACTAGTGACTAATCCCCATTCAGATTTCACTCCATTAATGGTAACTCTCTGCTTTCTATTGGTAAGCCATGCCTCAATCCATGCTAGAGCTTTACCTCCTATACCATGAGCTGCCACTTTTCTTAAGGGTCTCTTGTGAGGTACTCTATCGAAGGCTTTACTAAAATCCAAATAAACAATATCATATTCCTTATCACTGTCAACTGCCTCAAATGTTCTATTGAAGAACGTCAGTAAGTTTGTCAGGCATGAACGACCTTTCGTGAATCCATGCTGAGATTCATTTATCAAGTTATGCTAACAGTTCTATGTTACGTGAACCTTATATAAAAGCTAGTTATTCAAGTACAAAGTGAAAAAGCCGATAGCTGTCCGTCATGCGGTGTAATAACTGTCTTCATTGATGCCCATGAAGTTGTGCAAGTTGGGGAAACCCTGAGAACACCGACCTTACACAAGACACGAAAGCCACCTTCATCTTTCCGATGTCGAAATCTGTGCTGATATGGGAGATTCACCCTGATTTGACCGAGGCGGAACATGACTCGCCTGGCATTGTCCTGTACCTTGTCCAAAAGTTGAAAAGGAAATGAGCAAGTATGGAAAAGTCAATCAGGGAGAGTGGCGTATGCCTAAGGTGAGAGCGAACAAGTGCTACTCACCCCTTAAGAGGCGCCATTGTGTTATGATGTATGTTTCTTGGCAACGTTGCTTCAAATACCCAAATATTTATTGCTGTTGGATGTCACCTTTCACCGTCAGATTAGCAACTTCATCATTGTGGTAAGATACGTCCAATCATTCTCCTACTACCTTCGTCGGTACCATAACACTGCGTAAACACAATTGGGTTATTTATCAGACGCAAATGTGATCTGCCATCGTATGCCTTCGGGAAATAAAGCGATATGATCGTGATAAATGTTTCTGATTGCAGTGGACATTTGTGTGTAAATATGTTAGATTGCGGTCTTATTCTGCTGCTTTTGTGTAGGGAATCCAAGAAGCGTTTGTCAAAAGGCCTTGATCAGAGTCCAGGGTGATAGCAAGGTCCCAGTGAAGGGTTGACGAGTCTTATTTCTTTCATATAGGAAATACTTTTCACTAGAGGATAGTGCTAGTCACTACAGCGACTCTAAGCAATGACTTTTAGAAATATCACCACCCACTCTATCATTGGCATTTGTCAGTGACACGGAAAATCACAAACAAATGTAATAATTTAATGAGTTTCCGACCACAACGAAAATGTACTGTCACAATTGTAAATAAAAAAGAACACATTATGAAGATAAACAACATACGAAAACGAATATTTTGATTTTTCAGAGTGTGGGGATCAAAATATTCCTAATTTTACTTATCTTCAAAATGTTTGCAAATTAACAAGAACTCATATAAAATTAAGTCCTTTCTAAAATTTTCTCTTGTACGTTTAAAGATTAAAGACAAAATACATTAAAATACATTATTCCATTTATGTTACCGTAAAAATTAATAATTTTGTACCAAAACAACCTTAGAAAACTTACCTAACCTTATTAAGCCTAATACAACTAAATAAACTAGATAAGTTTATAATAATTTAATAGCAAATAAACACAATGAAATAGTTTTTTTTTTTGTTAGGTTCAGAATCATTTTTGCTAAATTATTGCATACACAAATTTTCGCTTGCCTTATTTGGCAAGAAGTGCGTTGCTATTAAAGTCAAAATCGCAAGTTTCGGAACATATATATATATATATATATATATATATATATATATATATATATATATATATATATATATATATATATATATATAATAAGATCACAGTAAACAATATGAGTAGTCACGAAAGCGCTTGGAATTTCACTACTCTTTCACAGTGGTTGTTTTGTGTGTGTGTATATATATATATATATATATGACAGATATTTAAAATCAGAGCTAAATTTTAGGTGTGTGCAAGAAAAGTTTGTAATTTTGAATATAGGAGATTTGGAAGTTTTGCGAGTTCTACTCTTGTTAAAAAAGTTGAGCGTGATATGTGTTGCATTATTCTTGGGTTCACATATACTGAGGAACATAGATATATATGAACATATCCACTCAGAGATGTGTGTGTGTGTGTGTGTATGTGTGTGTGTTTCCTTACGTGTATTTACGTATATAGTTCCTAATGTGTAACATTTTGTAAATAGGAATGAACATTTCCCGGGGAGTAATTAATGACACACACACACACACACACACACACACACACACACACACACACACAATGACACACACACACACACACACACACACACACACACACACAATCAACTTCATGTACGAAATCATTAAGTTAAAAATAAAGTCTTGGATTAACTTAATCAATATGTAAGACAGAAGAACTGTCATTAAAGAGCAAATCTTAACACCATTAAGTTCAACGACGAAAATGTCGTCAAGAGTAACTTTTTCACTCGGCAGTTTTCGGCGAGTAGTCTTCCACAGGATTGTTTCTCAGATGTTTTATTGTGCTTCTCAGGTGATGTTTTACTGTGGTTGTTGATGTGTTATATCGGCTGTTAGTGTACTCACCTAGTTGAGGTTGCAGGGGTCGAGTCCAAGCTCCTCTGTGTGTGTGTGTGTGTGTGTGTGTGTGTGTGTGTGTGTGTGTGTGTGTGTGTGTGTGTGTGTGTGTGTGTGTGTGTGTGTGTGTGTGCGCGCGCGCGTGCTCACCTACGTCCTCAGTTTACGTGGGTGCAAAGGCACAGTCTTAACTCTTGGTCTCGCCTCTCAACTTGCTGCTTTCTATATTCGCTTCCTTAGCCTCGTGGGTCCTATCGTACCTACTCATAAAACTACTTATAGAGTCTGTCTCCACCACTTCATCGCTGAAGTCATTCCATTTTTCGACAGCCCTGAGGCTGAAGAAATTCTTTTTAATAACCCTGACTCATCTGTGTCTAACTTCCAGCTGTGCTCCGAGAATCTGTCTATCCAATCAGTTCCAAGTATTTTAGTATGTTATGTCTTCCCTGGGTCTTGCGTCCTTCAGTGTTAAGTTCAGTTCTGTTAGCCTTTTCCTGTAGCCCATACGCCACAGCTCTGAATAAGTCTTATTGCATACCTCGGTAACTTATCCAGGCAATATGCTCACCCCTAGTGAGGTCTGCCGCCTCTGTACCCGAGTCTATACTCTCTGTCTTATCTTTTTGCCCCTTTTACAACCTTCATAACTTTGTATTTGTTGGGAATGAGAAAAAACATCAGACTAAACTTTCAGTTTGTCCATATCCAAATGCAGCCTTTCCCTTCTCTCGTCTGTTTTTATTCTCCTTGTTAATTTACATCAGTGAGGATATGTCTGATTCGGTCCCATCTGACATATCATTAGCATAACCATAATCAGTAATGGTTATGTTATTCTTTCCCATTCTGACATCTCTTCAGAGATAATCAGTCTTTGCCTCCTTTCCTTCAATCTCGCATGATGTTACTGTGAGGCTGAGGGACTGATAACCTCCTCTTTCACAGTATTTACTTCACGTTCCTGTATTGTATTGATAAAGCCACTGGATGACAAAAAGTCTACTAAATAAGGATGACAAGATGTTGCACACGTGTCTAATCCCTTCAACTTGTTAGTACTGTATACCACTGATATATTACTCGTCGGGAACTGCAACATTATGGAATCTCGTTATACTGGACATCTCCACAACCTACTTGCTGACCTCTGGCCTAACTACTGGGCATGACCTACTTCTACCGGTGGGTCCCGCCTACCAGTGGCACTGCCTTTATCTGCTGCACTTAATCTGACTCCAGTGTAGAGGTGCCAATCTACCTGCCTACAAATTCATGACTGGAATAGTAATGAATGTTTGAAGACAGACACATGGTGGACTTCCTATAAATTGTTAATTTGAATCTTCTGTCAACACGATGGATTAAAACATCTAGAAAAGGTAAAGTGTTGTCTATTTCAGATACCCAGATGTTGCACATGAGTCTAAGTCATCAACTTGTCAGTATTCAGCTGATATATTAGGTAATGGTCTTCTCCACACAGACACGAAGCGAAGAGGGATGACTCAAGCCTTAGTCTAAAGAGAATTGATGTTATAAACAGTTTATTTTCTATTCATTTATCTTGAGTCTGAGTGATTGGGTGGGGTAGGGGAGTGTCAGTCGTCGCACCTTCGCTAGGCTGGAGTGCATGCATTTGCACGAGATGGGAGGTGCAGATTTTCCTGAATTCTTCCAGTAAACCTTTATCTTTATATGTCCTGTCGGTTTAGAGAAAACTTGGTTGGAGATCAGTTGTCCCATCTTTCCCAGGTTGTATATTGGTGTATTATAGTAAATAGCAGACTGTAAGGGAACACCACTATGCACAATCACTATATACTTTCAACAAACATATTAATTATCTAAGATGGGCTTAACACATGCCGTGTATAAGGTTGTGAATGCCTCCTTGTTGTGGTTTCTAAAAGCTACCCTTAAATCTGCCAGTCCTCTCATTTGCTGCATCAGTATTCAGTTGTGTCGATGATAAAAACTCATTGCTTCCTTCCCGTTAAGTATTCCTTAATCGACTAATGTTTTTCATGCAGTTCCTGCTTGCTTTTCTAGGTTTTGTGGCAGTCTCTTATGGGGTACTGTATCGAATGCTTTCTAGCAATCCGAAAATATACAGTCCACTCAACCTTCTCTCTCTTGCCTAACTTTAGTTACCGTGTCATAAAACTCTAGCGGATTTGTGAGATAGGATTTAGGAGGCCTGGGCTGGGACCGGCCGCGGGGGTGGTGACCTTCGGAAGCGACTCCATGTAAACCATGTCGAAAACTGTGCTGGTTGTTGTTCATAAATCATCTCCTTTCCAGGTGCTTCACTACTCTTCTCTTGATAATTTTCTACATAACCTCACATACTATTCATGTTAGAGACACTGGCCTGTAATTCAGTGCCAACTATATCTTCTTTGAAGACGGATAGAAATCTTCAATGTTTCAATAGATTTCTTGAAGACTGAAGCTAGTAGTTCACATGGTTCCTTTGCTTCCTCTCACAGAACCTATGGAGATATTTTATCTGGTCCTATTACCGTCGAGGTGTCTAGGTCGATCATTATTTTCCTCGCCTCTTCTCCAGTTGTCTGGATTGTTTCCAGAACCTCTTGGTGCACTAACTCTCTCAGTCTGGCAACATTCCTCATTCCGCTCAGAATGCCTACCTAAATAATTTTTTCAACTCTTCACAAACTTCCTGGTCATTCTTAGTGAGTTTTTCCTCCCCACTTGCCTCCTTAAGCCTTGTTACCTGTTTCTTTACAGCGCTCTTCTGATGATGCTGCTGTACATGAACTCTGTCTCAGATTTGGCTTCCCAATTTACTGGAGTTCCTTGCTTTTTATATATCTTCAATGATTTTGAACGTTTAACTTGAGCCTCCCTGCACCTCTGCCTCCCTCATTTTCCAGCTACATATTCCATATCATTTGCTGTCTTTTACTCTAGCTCCCTTTCGCATGGAACTCTGCTAAGCAATTGCCTCATACCATCATAGTCTTTCCTTCTGAAGTCATGGTTGCCCCCTCCTTCATACTCTGTATTTCTCACCACGTTTACTTCCACAAAATAATCGAACCTCAGCACTGTGTAGTCGCTAGCACCAAGGGGCCTCTCATATTCAATGTCTCCTACAGTTACTTAGGGTGAATACAAAGTACAGTTTTGCTGGTTCATCACCTTCTCTCTCTCTCTCTCTAGTTTTGTTCCTGATGTGTTGACACATGAAGGTTTCTGTTATCACCTTCAACAGCTTAGATGTACATGCTTCTGGTCCTCCAAGTGGCTCAAAACTTTTCTAGTCAATTTCCTTATACATGAAGTCTTCCATGATCTGAATATTTTGCATTACTCATGAGGGCTCATCTAGCTATCCCTGTTATTGTGGTCACCATATTCCTGGTGTTGTCCTATTCTTGCCTTGGCTTCCTGCTGTTGAGTGGTGGGCTGTGCATCACTGCTGTTATCACCTTGGGCTCCCCAAATTATTGAGAGTGCCCATATTATGTAGTTATTTAACCCTCTATACATTAATGATGTTTATCTTCTCAAAAATCCATTGGTTCCTGATCAGCATTTCTACTTATCCTGTTCTGTTTCCACTGCCCTTTCTTAATAACTGAAATCCTTCAGGAAAAAAAAACATCTGTAGTCACCTCTAATGGCTTAGCCTGTTATTGCTGCAATATTTGGGGATTCCTCCACTATTCGCTCTTTCTATTCATTGTTCTTATCTGTTATCTCACTTGTATTAGTATATCACAGTTTCAAATTCTTTTCCATTATTGTATGAAGTGCTGCAAAAAAGTTCTCAAACTGCTGCAAAAAATACTGGCTTAACGCGACTCACGAAATCGTAATGACACGCGGGTTCAATCCCGGCCGGGGAATGGTTTAATACTGGCTTACCTAATAAGCTAGTTGAAGTTGTCTCTGGCGAAGTACTCTCCTTGGGAAGTTATACACTGATCACATCATCTCTGTAACTTCTTGAAACATTTCTGGAACGCTTCTTTATCAGTTGCTTTGCTGCTCCCCATACCTCATTCACCTCCCGGATCCCTGAAAGCACTCCCACATAAAGTCTTCCTTGCCCACTCAGCCATTGCTTCTGGATCTACTCATGTTGAACTTGTTGATATCTCCACATCACACCTCCATCCCTTCATCTCTGACATCGTCTTCTAGGTGATGCACCTCATGCTCAGTAGTGTGCCTAACAGGCCTGCAATACTCTCGTCATCTTGAGAAGCTTTGATCCCCTCCCACTCTTCTTCTAACATGTATTTGTACCTGGTAATCATGTTCCTCTCTGTCAACTGACTTCCCGTCTGTACCTCAGCACCCCCTCCCCGTTTATTTTGTGTCTAGTTTTCCTTTTCTCTGCTCTCCTCTTTTTCCACTGTCTAGTAAGAAAGAGAAAGAGAGAGAGAGAGAGAGTGTGTGTGTGTGTGTGTGTGTGTGTATTCTCTCTTCTCTCCTTTTCTCTCTGCCCCTCCCCCTTCTCTGTCTGTCTGTCAGTCTGTGCCTCTGTCTCTATCTCTGTTTCGGTCTGTGTGTCTGTCTTTCTCTGTCTGTCTCTGTCTCTGTCTCTGTCTCTCTCTCTCTCTCTCGCGCGCGCGCCGCGCGCGCGAGACAATACTGATTTGAAATTTTATTTAATTTTATTTTTGTTTCGGTTAAAAATGTGAGGATATTGATGATGTCCTTTTATTATTCTATCCATATCTGCACTGTATAAATGTGATTCACTTTTTTTTAGATAGTGGGAAAGAGGGAGCTCATCAGTGTAGCAGGTACCGAGGACCAGGTTACCTGGCTACGCCGCTTAACTCTCAACACTTTTCCAGCGTCATACAACTCTAACAGAAATCGTTCACTAGGTATCACCAAGTGCCATACATATTTATATTTGCACGTGAATATATTCACGTTTACAGCATTTTCCGGCATATAGGGCGCACGACAAAAGTATCATAAGGGTTACGCTAAAGCGTAACCCAAATCCTTTCCTTGATGCTATCATTAAGCATATACGGCGCAGGCTGATTTTGCAAGTTTTTTTTTTATGGAAAGAAAAAACGCTTTATATGCCGGAAAATACGGTATACATATTCACACATGTACGCGCATTCATGAGCAAAACGCACACACATTTGCACGCATATGCTAACCGCGAGATCGATCTCTCTCTCTCCCTCCCTCCTCTCCTCCTCACACACACAACACACACACCACAACACACCACACACCACACACACACAAAGGGCCACGGGTGATCTGCGAAGAAAAATGCCCCCCACCCCCCCCCTCCACGACACCCCAAACACTCCCCCCTTTGGGATCCTCACACTGATGCCCTTAAAGCTGAGGATGCGATCGCTGTCGTAGTTTTAGTCACTTTTCTTTACACTCCATCAAAAAAAAGTTTAGGTGTATTAATTTAGTTCAAATTTAAATTGTCTACGGGTAAAAATTAAAAATGTTACGATCCATGCATAAACGGGCCATTGCGACACTCATTGAAGCAAATAGTACTTAATTTTGCAGAATACCTTGATTGGGGCAAGTTTCACTCTCTTTAGAGCTTGAAGTCATGATTGAACCTACACAGAGCGAAGATTTTCCAAAAAAGAATGGTTCAATTGTTGTCTTCCACTATTTTTTATCATTTTTTGGCGTTTGAGTATAAGTTTTAAAGAGTTATCGTAGAATTGGGGTAAAAAACAAGAGTACACCATTACTAGAAAAGCGGGGTTTTCACAGCTACTGTATACAGAAGCACATTAAGACAACTGAGCAAAAGAGTGAAAAAGACACATGGCAGAGAATCTCACTAACGTCAGTCTACAAACCAATTGAAGAACCCAGCTTACTTCATAACTTGCACAAAAAAAACCCCTGCGTCATTCACACGGCCCAAACTTCATCCCCAATGTTTTGGGAAAGCCCCAGGCAAAAAGAAATGGACAAAACGACGCAGATGTCTGGAAGTACACACATTGGTAAATAAAATAGAATTCAGCAGAACAAGGACCTCACTGACCAAATTATAGCCCAACTCATGCAAACAAATATCGAGGGACAGGTTCGCCCCTGGTTCGTATCTCCCACAGTTGCATAAATTGGGGGCCCGTTGTGCGGGTTATGACATTTTTTTGAGATACACACAGGTATTTTGCAAAACAGTCCATTAGATGTATAAAAATCCACGGGGGTTTAACACAGAAGTTCACACAGTCAATTTTGGAAGGTAGTACAACTTTTAATCAAAAAAAACCTACATATTCAAAAAAACCGAAATACAATTAATTAATATAAAAAGCATCTCATTCATATACATAGTACATCGTCGAAATAAACAGCTACAATAAAAAAAAAAATTTGCATAATACAAAAAGTTAACATAAAGAAAAATGTACACAAAATAATAGGGCAAAGTACACACATTTTTTGTTCTTGACAATAAATTTGTTGGGTTTTCTTTTGGAGAGAACTCAAAGCAAAGAGAAATTTTAAATTACGGCCCGTGCCTGAAAAGGGCCCAAGAACTCTGAAGGGACAAAACACCCTGAATGGACAAAGTATTTAGAATGGAACTGTACTCTGAATTGAGTTTTTCAGAGAATGGAACAATACTCAAAATGGACAGCATTATGACAAAAATACTTTTAAACCTGATAGCACCCCAAAGGGGCGTTATATGGCAACAGATTCGGAAAGGGCGCCCCGCTGAACAGACTTCCCACTCGAACGTCATTATTCTGAACAATCAGTAACTGAAAACCCTCTTCGCTTAAGCATGTGGCATTCATTCCCACCGCCAAATTCTGCGAATTCGTACCTTCTGAGGAATGTTTCGTTCAGGAACCGAGAAACCTTTAGCCTTCTTTCCATCTTCCTCCTTCAATGGTGTATTTCAATACTCTGTCGTCTATTTTCAATTTTTCTGTAATATAATTATATATACACACACACACACTATATATTTATATATATTATATATATATATATATATATATATATATATATATATATATATATATATATATATATATATATATATCGTGCCGAGGAGATAAAACTGGTTAGTTGGCAAGAACTCATTTAAAATTAAATCCTTTCTAAAATTTTCTCCTATACATTTAAAGATATATTTTTTTCATTTATGCTAATATAAAAATTAATGATTTTGTATCAATTTAACTGGGCATAATCCAACTAAATATATTTTATACAAGTTTACAGCAATTCAGTATTAAACAAGCACAATGAAATATATATTTTTCGTTAGGTTCAGAATGATTATTGCGAAATTATTGCATACACTAATTTTCGCTTGCCCAATTTGCCAAGAAGTTAGTTGCTATTTAGGCCAAAATTCCCAAGTTTTACTTATTTGGCACGACATATATATACATATATACATATATATATATACATTTATATATATATATATATATATATATATATAATATATATATATATATATATATATATATATATATATATATATATATATTATACATTATTTAAGCGTGCGCGCACACACACTGGGCTTTACAGTTCTTCCTTTACTGCCCTAACACCTTGTGGAAATATTAGATGTAAAAAACTATATTCAAGCTAACTCTCTTTAGTAGCATAAAACGGCCAAACTTTCTTTCAGATAGCGAAGTTTGAAAATGTAATTCACAGGAGCAAGATTATCAAGCCTCTGAGAGAAAAAAAAACATTTACTCTAAATAAGAAAAGAAAATCTTAACTCCGCGATAAAACTCCAGCATATTATCGAAAACTTTGCCCATGAAACTTTTTTAAAATTCTGTTCTATGTATTACTTATTATTCTTTATTGACTCTACTTCATAAACTTTTATGGTACACTGTGTCTGCTTAGCTCTCCAACAAGTAGCTTTATTAGCAAAAGTATGTAACATGTCAGAACTATCGTGCTTCAGTATTCTAAACATTAATTGTATACGAGGTTATGAAGATTCCACTAAAGCTGTGGGTAGTGTGTAAGTAGTCTCAGCTACTGTACACGATGTTTCAAAAACCCCCTGTACTTTGAAACACCATGTACATTGAAACACCATGTACATTGAAACACCATGTACTTTGAAACTTCCTGTACTTTGAAACACCATGTACTTTGAAACACCATGTACTTTGAAACACCATGTACTTTGAAACACCATGTACTTTGAAACACCATGTACTTTGAAACACCATGTACTTTGAAACCCCCTGTACTTTGAAACACCATGTACTTTGAAACGCCATGTACTTTGAAACACCATGTACTTTGAAACACCATGTACTTTGAAACACCATGTACTTTGAAACACCATGTACTTTGAAACACCATGTACTTTGAAACACCATGTACTTTGAAACCCCCTGTACTTTGAAACACCATGTACTTTGAAACCCCCTGTACTTTGAAACACCATGTACTTTGAAACACCATGTACTTTGAAACCCCCTGTACTTTGAAACACCATGTACTTTGAAACACCATGTACTTTGAAACACCATGTACTTTGAAACCCCCTGTACTTTGAAACCCCCTGTACTTTGAAACCCCCTGTACTTTGAAACACCATGTACTTTGAAACACCATGTACTTTGAAACACCATGTACTTTGAAACCCCCTGTACTTTGAAACCCCCTGTACTTTGAAACACCATGTACTTTGAAACCCCCTGTACTTTTCCTCCCAATGCGTAGAGATCATCTTCGTCAAATTCATTCAGTTTGCGTTATGTAATACACAGCCATAGTAAAGAATCTCTTAAATAATTTTGTGGGTAAAATTATATAAAATATTTGGTTTTAAGGAAGAATGACACACTTGAAGAATGAGTCACTTGAGCAACATTTGTCGGTCATCAAAATAATTATCATCACAGTTTTAAGGATGGTCATAACGATTGTTATGAGCACATTGGCAGCGGTCCACCAAGGTATGGATCAAATTAGAAACATTCTCCATAACTGGTGCAACAGTTTTTACATAAAATGTTCAAATGTAATTATCCTGTAATGAATCGCCAAATTTAATTTAAAAAAATAATATTAAAAATTCCATTCATTATACTTCCCACCTCATACTCACGTGTAATCTGTATTCTCGTGTCAAAAGTCTTATATCACCATGATCACACTCGAATAGTCCATTCAGATTCCACATAACACACACACACACACACACACACACACACACACACACACACACACACACACACACACACACACACACACACAGCTCATGGAGCAGGAAGAGTGACTTAGTAGCGACCAGTAAAGAGGTGGGGCCAGGAGCTATGAATCGATCTCTGCAATCATATATAGGCGAGTACACACACACACACCTACACACACACACCTACACACACACACCTACACACACACACCTACACACACACACCTACACACACACTCCTACACACAAACACCTACACACACACAAACACCTACACACACAGACACAAACACAGACACACAAACACAGACACACACAGGTACACACACACGTACACATACACGTACACACACACACATCTACACACCTATACACATTATTTCGTACTTAAATCCAGGAGTCAAAGCGGGTAGGCAGCAGGTGTATCTATTAGACTAGTGCCACTAGAGAGAACAATAAATAGAAAACGTTACATTCTACTAGGAAAAAACTGTCTAGTAAATACAAATTAGGATACAAAAACTTGAGTCTGGTGTAGAGTATACCTGGCCTCACAAACACTACACAAGCGTGTGCGAGCATACCTTGTGCGTGCACACACATGTACACAAACCTTTGCCACCCTGTAAACGCTGATCCCTCATACCTACACACTAATCACCCTCTGTCACACATACTCCCCAACACTATCCCACACTCCCCCACACTATCTCATACTCCTCCCTTCTCCCCCCCCTCTCTCTCTCCCTCCCCTCTCCTTTTCCTCTTCCTTCTCCTCCTTCCCTTATTTCTCCACTCCCCTCTCTTCCCCTTGCCTTTCCCTCACTTCCTATCCCCCTCTCCCCTTGTACCCCCCTATCCTTCCCCATCTCTCTCCCCCTTTGCCACTGTCTCCCTCTCCCCTCTCCCTACCTCCCTCCCCTCTCCCTCCCTACATCAAACACCTCCACACACACACACACACACACACACACACACACACACACACACACACACACACACACACACACACACACACACAAACACACACACACAAACACACACACACACACACCACAAACGACCACACGAAAACGTAAGCTTTTCTTTCTGAGAGAAAAAAAGAAAAAGTGGGTTGCCAAAGAACAGGATGGGGAACCAGGGGATTGGTGGATGAACCTGGGAGGGAAGATTGGGTGGCAGAACTCACAAAATGGGAGGAAGAGTGGGGAAGCAAGTTAGAAGTGCTTAGCAAGAAAATAGAGGAGAGGATAGCTGCAGAGAACAAGAAATGGCAGTTACAAGCCATAGTAGCAGACGCTAAGATACAGAGCTTAGAAGAACCAAAAAATCTGAAACAATCTAAAGAACCGAAGAGCCATACAGGCATGACATCAGGAACTGTTACATCAGTCACAGAAGACGGGACAGTAGGGAACAAAGGAGCTATACTATATGCGGAGGTCCTATCAAACCATCATGGAGCCTGGGAAAAGACAAGAAGCACACCAGGAACAAATGAGAAGACTAAAGAAAATGAAGGAGTTAAGCTATATGCAGAGGCCCTAACAGACCACAACATTGCCCAGGAAAAGCTGAGAAGGAAAAAATGACAGACCATTGAGCACAAGGACATCAGCTAGAGAAGAGATTGAAGGAAGGAACACTGCAATGGAGGCAACTAAATCGTCTCAAGGGATGCAAAGGGAAATGCAGTGGGAGGACGAAAGGGAGAGGTCAGTTTTTGTTTACAGTCTCCAGGAAGTTGAAGGGGAAACTTATTATCGAGACAGGAGGAGAAAAAAGTGATTGAAAGCACTATGAAAGTATTATGAAAGCAATAGAAGAGGACGACAGTACCCAGTTGACAAATTTTCTGAGAATAGGGTGGTTTGCAAGAGGAAAAAAACCGGCCAGTCAAAGTGATTTTCAAGGCAGAATCAACTCGAAACAGGAGCCTGCAGGAGAAAGCACTACTAAGTGATATACCAAAATACGAGAGGGTGTACCTCGACTGAGACAGAACACAAGAAAAGCAGAAACTAAAAGAGAGGATGCAAAGACGCAAGGAGGACCCAGACTTTGGAAGAAGATCAAATACAACTGTCAGAACCACCCACAGAAGAACCTCAGCCACGACAACCCCAATGCAACCAAACAATCTATCCCAAAACCCAGAGACTCTACCCTCTCCCCCTACCCACCTCATCACAAACTCCACCACCACAGCAACCGCCCATAGTTCCCCACCAGGTCTCCTGCTCCGCCAACCCCAACATTCTCCCCAGACCACAGGTGGAATAACAAATAAATGTGAGGAGTGGCAAGAAAGAATCAAGGAGACATCCCCAGACATCATAGCAGTCACAGAAGCCGGACTAACTGGGATAACAGACGCAGTCTTCCCACCCGGATATCCGATCCTGAGGAAAGATAGAGGGAGCAGAGGGGGAGGAGGAATTGCACTAATTAAATCCGATGGGGATTTAAGGAAATGGAAGGAATGGACAAAACAGATGAAAGGGACTACATAGTAGGTACAGTTCAGTCTGGGAGACATAAGGTAGCCATTGCAGTGTTGTATAACCAGCCACAGAAATGCACGAGGCCAAAAGAAGAATATGAAGAGAGCAACAAAACAATGGTGGACACACTAGATAAGGTGGCCAGAAGAGGTCACATGGGTAGAGCAAAGTTACTAGTTTTGGGCGATTTCAATCATAAGGAGATTGATCGGAATCACATGGGGGTCACGAAACATGGAGAGTCAAGATGATGGATGTGGTACTGATAAAAGTCATGCATCAACATATTAGGGACACTACCAGAGAGGGGAGAATGAACCAGCAAGACTGGACCTCGTGTTCACCCTGATTAGCTTGGACATTGAGGACATCACATATGAAAGGCCCCTTGGAGCCAGTGATCATGTGGTTCTGAGCTTTGAATACATAGTAGAGTTACAAGTGGAATGGGTAACAGGAGTAGGATGGGAAAAGCCAAACTACAAAATGGGGGACTACAAAGGTATGAGAAACTTCCTGCAGCAGGTTCAGTGACAGAGATTTAATAGGAAAGTCAGTAAACGAAATGGACTACGTAACAACAAAATGCAAGGAGGCAGAGGAAAGATTTGTTCCTAAGGGCAACAGAAATAATGGGAAGAACAGAAAGAGCCCCTAGTTTACGCAGAGGTGTAGGGAGGCAAAAACTAAGTGCACTAGAGAATGGAAAAAGTAGAGATGCCAAAGGACTAAGGAAAATAAAGAGACTAGTCGACATGGCCAGAAAAGAGTATGCATGGATGAGGGAGGCCCAGCGACAGTACGAAAATGATATAGCATCAAAAGTCAAGTCTGACCTGAAACTGTTGTATAGCCACATCAGGAGGAAGATAACTGCCAAGGATCAGGTAATCAAGCTGAGGAAAGAAGGTGGGGAGCTTCCAAGAAATGTGAGGAGCTCAACATGAGATTTAAGGAAGTATTTACAGTGGAGACAGAAAGGACTCTGGAAAGTCAGAACACGGGGGTAGACCAACAAGGGATATACCAACAAGTGTTGGATGAAATACACACAACCAAGGAGTAGGTGAAGAAGCTGCTAAGTGACCTTGATACCTCAAAGACATCTCTTCATGGGTCCTTAGAGAGGGAGCAGAGATGATGGGAGTGCCACTGACAACAATTTTCAACACATCCATTGAAAAGGGCAACTACCTGAGGTACAGAAGACTGCAAATGTAGTCCCCATTTTTTAAGAAAGGAGACAGACACGAGGCACTAAACTATAGATCAGTGTCGCTGACGTGTATAGTATGCAAAGTCATGGAGAAGATCATCAGGAGAGTGGTGGAGCACCTAGAACGGAACAAGCTTATAAACGACAACCAGCACGGATTCATGGAAGGAAAATACTGCGCCGCAAACCTACTGAAGTTTTATGACAAGGTAACGGAAGTAAGACACGAGAGAGAGGGGTGGGTAGATTACATTTTCTTGGACTGCAAGAGGGCCTTCGACACAGTTCCTAACAAGAGATTAGTGCAAAAGCTAGAGGGTCTGGCACATATAACAGGAATAGCGTTTTGATATCTCAGTAAGGAATCGTTCAAGACTCTGTATACCGTGTACGTCAGACCCATATTGGAGTATGCAGCACCAGTTAGGAACCCACACCTGGTCAAGCACGTCAAGAAATTAGAGAAAATGCAAAGGTTTGCAACAAAGCTAGTTCAGAGGTAAGGGGGGAATGGAATACCCTACGAAGAAAAGTTAAGGGAAATCGGCCTGCGACACTGGAGGACAGGAGGGTTAGGAGAGACATGATAACGACATACAAAATACTACGGGGAATTGACAAGGTGGTAAGAGACAGGATGTCCCAGAGATGGGACACAGAAACAAGGGGTCACAAATGGAAGTTGAAGACTCGGATGAGTTAAAGAGATGTTAGAAGCATTTTAGTCACAGAGTTGTCAGGAAGTGGAATAGTGCTTGAGAAATGGTGTAAGTATTACCCACTCCTCCCTCCCCTCTACTCCCGTTCCATCCTCTCCCCTCCTATCCCCTCCTGTCTCCTCCCCTCCACTCCTCTGCCACGTCACTCACACTGCAAGATAAATGTTGCTAATCGGAAATGTTTGTTCATAAAATTTACATTAAAATATCATGAGCACTGAACAAGGAAAAGTGAAGAAACCCACTTGGAAGAACAAATGAATTACAGGTAAAAAGGGCATCTGTATATTTCGCTCTCAGAGACCGTTATCTACTGAAGGGGGTATCTGAGGCATCAATATGTACATCTTTTTACCCGTTCTACATTTTTTAACAAAGTGATTTCTATTTTTTAATGATATTTGAGAGATTTCAATTACTTTTGCTTAATACAAACTTACGGTGTTGGCTGCAAAATAGCCGAGTTCTAATCAACATTGTGATCAGTGTCTAACCTCTTCAATACAGTATCATTCCTTAATGGTCAATTATTCTTGTTTCCAAGTCAATCTTTTTCTTAGTATATGTAAATGAAACGGTGTCCCATAGTTCGTTTGGTAACGCACTAAACTCACACTGACTGTTCGTTGTTCGATCTCCGGCACATGTGGAAACGTTGGATATATTTCCTACTGCCCCTTTTCACCAAATAGTATATATTGGTACCAGAGTGTTAGTCCATCGTTGTGGGTTGCATACTGAGGGGCCCCTCATGGAAGGTTCCTTGATGTTGGTGAGGGGCTCTTGATTTAGGGAATTGGATCTGTGCTCCAGTTCCCCGAATTAAGCCTGAATGCCTTCCAAATCCCCCCCCCCCGGGCGCTGTATAATCCTATGGGTTTAGCGCTTCCCCCTTGATTATAATAATAATAATAATGCATACTGAGGGGTGACAGTATACTTTACTGCAGACAGCGCTGGACATTGAAATAAGCAGATGTTTGGCAACAGCTCTTAGCCTGTGAAACTGATGTGTAAACAAAAAAAAAAATAGCTTTTCTTAGGTATATTTTGGACGTATGTAAACTATTCATCTCTGTATCACTTAAACATCAAATTACAATCAAATTGTAGGTTGTTAATGCATGTGTATTTTTTTACAACTTATTCTGTATTATCTTAATGGTCGTTTGATACACAGTCACAATACTCTGTCATGGGTAAGAGATTCCTCAGCTTTTCATTGTTTACATCCCACTTCTGTTACCCGGTCATCACACACTCATTTTTTTCCTTATGCCGCTAAACTTTTTTAACCTTTCTGGTCTTCCCTCTTTCAAATAATTGAATTTTCTTCCCCATTAACCATCCCCATTTTTTTTATGTTGCTTTCTCTTTTACTCTTTTTCTTTATTCTATTTTTCTCTTCTTCTTTTTTCCTCTTTTCCCTGTGGCCTTCCCTTCTATTCAAAATCACTTTTTTTCTCTTTCTCTTTCTTTTTTTCCTCCTTATCTCCTGTTTTTTATTCTTTTGCTTCCCATCCTCTTGCTTCTCCTTTTTCCTACAGCTCTATACCTTTTTCCCCCTCATCGTGTTCCCTCTTTTGTTCCTCTTCTCTAGTCTCTCTTCCTCTCGCTTCTCAGAGAGTTCCATCTTATTCACTGTTTAACACAGTCCTGTTGTTTCTTGCTCCATCAGTCAGGCCGGATCCGGCCACCTGTTTCCAGTCATTAACAATCTCCAGCAGCTGACTCTAACCATAAATCCTATATATTAATTTAGAAAGAGGGCTCACTTAATTTAACTCCTCTCAGGCCACTACGTTGGCTGCCTGTTTAATATGCCCGACATAAACTATTGAAGCCTTTTGTCCGATTGCATTCCTGACTTCGTGTATATATCGCGGTGTGAATGCGATGCTTTTTTTTATCACAAGTTTAAATTGCCTCGTAAATACAAGCAAACACTGCACAAGGGATGAGATCAATCTCATATTACAAGGCGAGTTTACGGCTAACTTGTGCGTGAAGCAGAGTATTGTTGGCTTATAACGTGCGTTAGAAGCAAAGACAGTGTGTTTGAAGGGGCAGGGCAAAGACTGTTTTAGGAGGCAATGGCAGTGTGTTAGGGACGAAGGACGTGTCTTATATGAAAAGGGATAATTTCTAGTAGTGCATATATTGAAGAGAGCAGGCTGTACACTACAGAGGACGGAGGATCGAGCCTTAATTTCTTGAATTGACACACACACACACATGCAAAACAACCACGGGGGGAGTAGAATGATAGCTCTAGGTCTTTCGTGTTGCAATCAACATGTGTTGATTGCAACGCGAAAGGCCTAGAGCTATCATTGTACTCCCCCCGTGGTTGTTTTGCATCCTGTATCCCTTGGTTTGCGATATTTGCATATCACACACACACACATATATATATATATATATATATATATATAATATATATATATATATATATATAAAATTATAATAAAGCTAAATATACAAAAATATTGTATATGAATATACTAAACTTTATAATACATATCTATATAATATTATATATATATATACTTAATGCAGAATTCGCAGGCTGACGAAATATACACAAACACTGATCTCTGGTGAAGGAGACTCGAACCTACATCCTTTGAACAAGGTACGCGTGCTATATCAAATTTCATCACAGGTCAATACTTAGAGTTCCACTTGCGCAGACTTTGATCAGTGCAGCCACTTTCAGGAGATAGGCTTACACTTTCCATCTTGTATATACGCTGTACTTGTTCCAAGTTCGTAGGTCGAGTCCTTCACAGATCGTGTTATTATATATATTATATTATTATTATATATATTATATATATATATATATATATATCACATTCACAAAGTGTGTATGTGACAATGTTTTAAAATTATTTTTTTCTAAAACTTCTTGCATTTATTTCCACGTCCGGGACGCTAGAGTCGAAGTTTGTTTAACTTCATCTCTTTACGTGCATGAAATACATTATATGCTAGTTATGAAAATGTAATATACTGCTTTGTCCTACCAGGAATGATTAGAGATTAGAGAAATTATGGCAAGTTATAGCAGCGTATAATGGAGGCAGACAACCCAAGCACCGTAAATAACAATGTTATATACAACATAATCTTACTTTATTATGTTATATTATGAGAGAGGGGAAGGCAATTACGGCAGTCATATTATGTGTTCTCAGACACACCCCCGCACGCATGTGTGCGCATGCGTGCTTACACACACACACACACACACACACACACACACACACACACACACACACACACACACACACACACACACACACGTAGTGGAGGCAGGAACCATACACAGTTTTAAGACGAGGTTTGATAAAGCTCATGGAGCGGGGAGAGAGAGGGCCTAGTAGCAACCGGTGAAGAGGCGGGGCCAGGAGCTAGGACTCGACCCCTGCAACCACAAATAGGTGAGTACAAATAGGTGAGTACACACACACACACACACACACACACACACACACACACACACACACACACACACACACACACACAGTTATTCTTGTGAAGTTTCACCAAAAGTCGAGAAAATTGATTAAATTAATACTAGTATTTTAATGTATGCGGTAGTCGGCTTCTATATCTAATGGCTTTGGGGTTGTACAGGAAGCCTGGTGAATTTGTTTTTCGTGTCTTAAACCGCAGTGATCTTTTGTTTCCTACTGCCTTAGAAAGTAGATTTTAAAGGTTCCCTCGTATCTCTCCTGCACTGAGGTTTTGAGAGTTTGAAGTTGATACTCCTCATTAATTACGTTGCATTTTAACATTTCTTCATTCGTCTTCGTGAAAATAAAATTATCTTACATTTCTTATTCTCGTAAATGCTTTTTCTTTCATATGAGGACTCATAATAGCCTTAAATCTTTTTATTTCTTGCCAGTTTTCACCCTTTCCTTATTCTTCATTTCTATTAAAAAAAATATTATTCTCCATTTCTTATTTTTCCTTTCCCCTGTACTTTATAGCTCATTACATCATCACCTTTTTAATAATTATTTGTCTCTTCCCCCTCCTTCACTTCCAAACCCATCCTCCTCCTCCTCTTCTCCACCATTATTAACTTATCATCATTTTATTCACCTTCTATCCAGTTACCCTTTTACTGCATTGGCAGGCTTTCCCTTATTTTTCTCCCATCTTCGGTTCCCCTCCCATCATTACCGAGTCAATGATAACTTTTAATGAATATAGATTGCTGCCATCCAGCGCACTATCAGGCCGTAAATATTCAGTGTTTAGATAAGTAAGCTGGTCTGGCTATCTCTTAGTTGGAATGGTGAACCAAAGATGATAAAGTAAAAAAATGATAAATAATTTCAACAATAATGATGTTATTTCTATCACCAGGAAAATGAACTATAAATGTCATACTGAGGAATGGGGTAGGATGATGAGGTGAAAAGGATAGCTCAAATTTCTTAGATCAAGAGCACCTCACGAGCATCGAAGTGCTCTCCGTGAAGAAGGGAGGGGGGAACACCGACGACTACATTGACAACGAAAGCAATCAACAGCAACAAGACAAGATAAAGGCTTGACAGCCTCACTGAGGAGACGTTTCTTCAGCTAGTGAAAATCAATCCAGTACAAAGAATATATTGGAGACTGTGGGAGGCGAAGAATTAGTTTGATGTGATCAGTACTTCGACCTTGAATAACCTTGATGAGCAGTACAATTGTGCAATACTTGGCTATCTTTACTGCTGAATCCTTTCGCGAACCAGAGATAATCTTGAAATCTTGGTACAGTGAATTCATCAACTCGATGGCTTGCCTAACGTACTGGCATGACCTACTTCCGTTAGTTTGCTGCTATTTTGCTGTCTCTAAACAAGTCCCCATCATCTGACACAATCTGTAAGTTCATCAAGACTGATGGATTGAACGTCTCCTTTCAAGGCTGAGGGACTGATCTCCTCAAATTCTTTCTTCATGTCTTTTACCGGCCTCAGTATTCTCTGTAGTGGATTGACAAAGTCACCGGTTAGCAAAAAGTCTCCATAATAATGATACCCAATTTTGTACATGTGTTTTATCTAGTCCATTTGCATGCCTGTAACCCCAACAGATTAATGACCTTCAGAGCACAAGTGACTTGGACTGACTTTGGACAATTGTGCACGTCCGGCATCAATGATTTTACTTAGGTCCTTCTGGATTCATAATGATTCAGGACGGAATGGAACACTGTTCAATTTGCAACTGACATTTATCTGGTTTGTGATATGAAAATTACCTTGTTCACTATCACAAGAGATCTAAGGCAATCACAGTAAAATACTGTTTTAAATAAAAGGAAACTTGTTTCACCAAGAGTTATTTTAACTTATTTTTATATGAAGCAGGTTATTGGTTTAATTGGTATGGTTTATCTCTGTTTTGGGAGTGAAAAAATAAGTCTCTCATTCACATTAATATGTAGAACTTAAGCTATACGCAACGAGGAGAATCCTAAGGGATAATTATTATTATTATTGTTATAAAAAATTACATTGGTAAGTTCAAAGGATCAGCAACCAGGATTTATAAATCAAAGCAAAAGATGGAAGATAAATGAGAAGAGATAAGTAATCATTCTTGGTCTCTCAAGTATGTCAATTTGGTGTGAATATTAAAGATATTGTGGCATGAAAGCTATAATTTAAAGAATGAGAAAAAAGTTGTAAAGATAGTTTGGCCGTACAGAAGAAACTTAAGTTCAAGAGTTTTCCTATTTAGAGTTGGAGAGAGGGTGAGAAAGAGGTATAGAGAGGGAAGGGCTTGAACATGCAACAGGTATGTATAAACTTGTTAGATTGTAGTGGAGACGAGAGATCTTTGAGACTTGATGATGTGCTGTTAAAGTGTGAAAATCATAATATTAATTGAGAGATTCTGGGAAACTGTTTAAACCAGACTTCAGTTTTAACATACCAGAAAATGCACTTGGACGGTTTGAGTGGATGTTACGGTTGTTTCAACAGCATTTCTGAAATGTTTTGGACTTGGAAATGCGAATAATGGTGTATTTACTTTGGGTCACCCTGCCTTGGTGGGAAATGGGAGATATGATTAAAAAAAAAAAAGGACTCGGCTGGCCTACGGATTTGAACCCACAAGACTCGCAGCCTGACTAAATGGGAGGTAAATGTCGTTTTGTTTATCACATCTGCCGTTTTCCACCTCAGGAAGATTGTATATGGTGTGATTAGACATTGTGGTATGAAAGTCATTATTTAAAGTTGTAAAGATGGTTTGGCCATTCAAAAAGAATTGTGATGCATAAGCAGGAGGTAAATATTATAGTAACTTAAGTTTTCTCGCCACGGATGCTACAAAACTCTGGGATGATAGCAGACACTGTCGCATGTTGCCAAGATAGGCTGACATATCCTTGGCTTGATCGGCACGTATCGGTTATTCCAAGAAAGAGATTTAAAAATACTTAGAATTTCCAGAGTCGAGCGAACCTTGAACAAACGTTTTACATACATAGATTTTTTTTCATATTTAAATAACCCTGATTTAGCAGAAACTCCTGAGTTTTCCACACCGCATTTTACTCTCTTCCTGTTATCACTGGTGCCCTGATAACATGTGGTAGATAAACTTTTTCCACAAGCACTCTTTATTAATTGAAATTTTACTGTATCATGAATTAAAATGCAACTCTTCTATTCAAGTACAAATACAAGAATACAAAAAAGAATTAAAATAATTATAAATATATAATTTTTATTGTACATCAGGACCAGCTGGACTTACAAAAGAGGATCAAAAACGAATGCTTTTGCTCACATTCTTAAGTGCTTTGTTCCAGCAATTGCTTAACACACTTCCTTCATACCACAAGAACTTGGGTTTTGTGCTATTGCTATAATCACAAAAGTACTAAATCCTTAGACACTGAGCACTGTGCGTCATGTGGAAGCTTTAGTTCATGATATGTGGAGTATATTATACTCTCACATTCTTGCTAAGAGACAGTTCAGTCTTGGGCTGTTTTGATAAAATTGTTCTTATAATAATCATTTATTTACCAAACCCGATGGAAATAGCCTGTCCTCTCTTACTATCCTGCAAAGACATAGCATTAGATTATAGAAACGTTTCGCTCACAGGAAAGTCTGCCAATCACTTGTGTCTTCTTTACATGCATGTTAATATTTGAAACCATATATGACCTTCCTATGTTTGTTACACAATGTTTTGTCTATATGCAAGACCGAAATATGCAGTGCAAGTTTTGGTCTCAGTTTTACTTCAAGTAAGTTTGTTGCAACAAGACAGGTAAGTAAACGTATATAGTTTAAGACATTCGGAAGCTTATCTGTGTTAATCTATAACATCGAGCGTCACAGAACAGGTGTATCTCTGTCACTCCTTCAAAAAGACTATTTTATTTTGGTAAAAAAGGTCACGCAAATGTCATATCTAACATATTAACGGTTAATTCATTTGTTACTGGAACTTTCTAGCGTTTTTCATGCTTTCTCATGCTCGGCCGTGCTTGTGACTGTGCTGGGTCTCAGCAGTGCTTGTGACTGTTCTGGGTCTCAGCAGTGCTTGTGACTGTGCTGGGTCTCAGCAGTGCTTGTGACTGTGCTGGGTCTCAGCAGTGCTTGTGACTGTGCTGGGTCTCAGCAGTGCTTGTGACTGCGCTGGGTCTCAGCAGTGCTTGTGACTGTGCTGGGTCTCAGCAGTGCTTGTGACTGTGCTGGGTCTCAGCAGTGCTTGTGACTGTGCTGGGTCTCAGCAGTGCTTGGTGACTGTGCTGGGTCTCAGCAGTGCTTGTGACTGTGCTGGGTCTCAGCAGTGCTTGTGACTGTGCTGGGTCTCAGCAGTGCTTGTGACTGTGCTGGGTCTCAGCAGTGCTTGTGACTGTGCTGGGTCTCAGCAGTGCTTGTGACTGTACTGGGTCTCAGCAGTGCTTGTGACTGTGCTGGGTCTCAGCAGTGCTTGTGACTGTGCTGGGTCCGTCGTGTGTGATGGTGGGTTCGCCGCCTTGTGACTTGTGATGGGTCTCGTCGTGCTTGTGACTGTGCTGGGTCTCGGTCGTGCTTGTGACTGTGCTGGGTCTCGGTCGTGCTTGTGACTGTGCTGGGTCTCGGCCGCCCTTGTGACTGTGCTGGGTCTCGGTCGTGCTTGTGACTGTGATGGGTCTCGGTCGTGCTTGTGACTGTGCTGGGTCTCGGTCGTGCTTGTGACTGTGATGGGTCTCGGTCGTGCTTGTGACTGTGCTGGGTCTCAGCAGTGCTTGTGACTGTGATGGGTCTCGGTCGTGCTTGTGACTGTACTGGGTCTCAGCAGTGCTTGTGACTGTGATGGGTCTCGGTCGTGCTTGTGACTGTGATGGGTCTCGGTCGTGCTTGTGACTGTGATGGGTCTCGGTCGTGCTTGTGACTGTGATGGGTCTCGGTCGTGCTTGTGACTGTGATGGGTCTCGGCCGTGCTTGTGACTGTAATGGGTCTCGGTCCGTGCTTGTGACTGTGATGGGTCTCGTCGTCTTTGACTGTGATGGGTCTCAGCAGTGCTTGTGACTGTGATGGGTCTCGGTCGTGCTTGTGACTGTGATGGGTCTCGGTCGTGCTTGTGACTGTGATGGGTCTCAGCAGTGCTTGTGACTGTGATGGGTCTCGGTCGTGCTTGTGACTGTGATGGGTCTCGGTCGTGCTTGTGACTGTGATGGGTCTCGGTCGTGCTTGTGACTGTATGGGTCTCGGTCGTCTTGTGACTGTGATGGGTCTCGGTCGTGCTTGTGACTGTGATGGGTCTCAGTCAGTGCTTTGTGACTGTGATGGGTCTCGCAGTGCTTGTGACTGTGATGGGTCTCAGCAGTGCTTGTGACTGTGATGGGTCTCAGCAGTGCTTGTGACTGTGATGGGTCTCAGCAGTGCTTGTGACTGTGATGGGTCTCAGCAGTGCTTGTGACTGTGATGGGTCTCAGCAGTGCTTGTGACTGTGATGGGTCTCGGTCGTGCTTGTGACTGTGATGGGTCTCGGTCGTGCTTGTGACTGTGATGGGTCTCGGTCTGCTTGTGACTGTATGGGTCCAGGTCGTGCTTGTGACTGTGATGGGTCACGGTCGTCTTGTGACATGTGATGGGTCTCAGCATGCTTGTGTACTGTGATGGTCTCGGTCGTGCTTGGATCTGTGATGGTCTCGGTTGCTTGTGACGTGATGTCTCAGCATTGCTGACTGTGAGGTCTCGGTCGTGCTGTGACTGGATGGGTCTCGGTCGTGCTGTGACTGTGATGGGTCTCTGCTGCTTGTACTTGATGGGTCTCGGTCGTGCTTGTCGTGATCGGTCTCGTCTGCTTGTGACTGTGCATGGGTCTCAGCTGCTTGTGACTGTGAGGTCATCGTCGTGCTAGTATGTGTGGTTCGGTCGTGCTTGGACTGTATGGTCAGCAGTGTTTGATTGATGGGTCCTGTCGTGCTATGTGATTGATGGTCTCGGTCTGCTTGTGTAATGGGTCTCGTCGTGCTTTGACTGTGATGGGTCTCGTCGTCATGTGAATGTGCTGAGTCTCGATCGTGCTTGTGACTGTGATGGGTCTCTGGTCGTGCTTGTGACTGTGATAGGTCTCAGCAGTGCTTGTGCTGTGCTGGGTCTCGGTCGTGCTTGTGCTGTGTGGGCTTCGGTCGTGCTTGTTAACTGTGATGGCCTCGGTGTGCTTATGACTAGTGATGGGTCTCGTCGTGCGTTGATACTGTGCTGGGTCTCGGTCGTGCTTGTGACTTGATTGTCTCGGTCGTGCATGTGACTTGATGTGTCTCGGTCTAAGTCTTTGTGACTGTTTGGGTCTCGGTCGTGCTTGTGACTGTGCAGGGTCCCGAGTCTAGCTTGACACTTGATGGTCTCGGTCGGCTTGTGACTGTCTGGGTCTCGCGTGCTTGTGACTGGCGGGTCTACGGTCCGTCTTGACTAGTGATGGGTCACAGCAGTGCTTGAACAGTGATGGGTCTCGTCAGTGCATAGTGACTGTGCTATGGTCTCGGTCGGTTGTGCTGATAGGGTCTCGCCGTGTTCGTGACGCCGGCTCAGTGTATTGCTGATCCCGTCCAAAAGCTTGTTGTGACTGTGATGGTCTCGTCGTTTTGCCACTTGATCTCTCGTTTCTCTTGTCCGCTGTATCTCGGTCTGCTTGCTGACTTATGGCTCACAGTCTTGTAACTCGTCATCGACCGGTCGTGTAGTACGTGCAATGAGTCATCAGCAAGTTTGGATGTGAAAGGTCTCGGTCAAAGTGACTTGACTCCGGATGTTCGCGTGTTGTGACTGTGTTGTCTCAGATTTGTACTGTGATGCGGCTCGTCGTGCCTGTGACTGTATGGTTCCTGGTGCGTTGCTTGTGACTGTGTGAAGAGGTTCGTCGTGCTTGTGGACTGTGATGGGTCTCGGACAGATGCTTGTGACTGTGAGGGTCTCAGCAGTGCTTGTGACTGTGCTGGGTCTCGGCGTGCTTGTGACTGTGATGGGTCTCGGTCGTGCTTGTGACTGTGATGGGTCTCGGTCGTGCTTGTGACTGTGATGGGTCTCGGTCGTGCTTGTGACTGTGATGGGTCTCGGTCGTGCTTGTGACTGTGATGGGTCTCGGTCGTGCTTGTGACTGTGATGGGTCTCGGTCGTGCTTGTGACTGTGATGGGTCTCGGTCGTGCTTGTGACTGTGATGGGTCTCGGTCGTGCTTGTGACTGTGCTGGGTCTCGGCCGTCCTTGTGACTGTGCTGGGTCTCGGCCGTGCTTGTGACTGTGCTGGGTCTCGGCCGTGCTTGTGACTGTGCTGGGTCTCGGCCGTACTCGTGACTGTGATGGGTCTCGGTCGTGCTTGTGACTGTGCTGGGTCTCGGCCGTACTTGCGACTGTGTTGTATCACTACTGTGACTGCACGAGCTCTACAACCATTCTCACTGCATGTGTAATATGATAATCTTACCCTGGTCTCTCTGTTCCTCTGGATGTTCTATGTCCAATTCAATAAGTCTCGGGCCTTACCAATCTCGGTGCAAGGGTTTCTGTTGTCCTTTCGTCTCTCTCTCTCTCTCTCTCTCTCTCTCTCTCTGCGAAGGAATCTCCTAATATTTGATTCTTTTACTGAGTGGAATTGGTACCTTGTCACTGGTATAATTTTATACAATCATTGTAATTTGTGTAGATTTGATTTATGCATTTCATATTAATGTATATCATGAATTATTTCTATTTCTTGGTTCTGTTTTTGGCTTCACATTGCAAGTCATTTTCAGTACTCGTTCTCTGATCATCTTCGCTTCAGATCATCATTCGTTAACTCCGAATGATCTGGAATTGCTTAAAGAATAGTTGGATTATCAAGGAATATATTAAGTTTTCGTTTCTGTTGCTTATTAATCTGGATCCAATATCGTACACAATATCTTTTGCGTCTAAAGTCTTCATGTGAAATTTTGGTTGATTGGCATGCACGCACGCTCACACACACACACACACACACACACACAAACAGTGCATGTTCCAACAACAAAACATACTGCTGATGCTATTCCTTGTTGTCGGTAGCAAGAATATCTCGCCACGTTATCTCACCCGGTCAGTTATCCTCGTCCCTCCCCAAAAACCTTTTTCTTTTTTTTTTGCCCCCCTGCCCACCTCTTCCTTTCTTCTTTCCGCTTTCCCTCTCCTCTTGCTGCCTTTGCCACCTCAACTTTACACTCGCATCCACCGACCGGGTGAGTAACGGCAAAGAGTCATCCACAAGTTTGGGAAAGTGAGAAAAGTGAACTTGACTCCGAGATTCGAGTTTCTTTTTTTTATTTACCCGGAATAGCCTTTGAGCGCTCGTAGCACTCTCTCGAGTAATCCACTGGATGCGTTTCCTCCATTGTGTGTGAGGCAGAGAGAGAGAGAGAGAGAGAGAGGCAGAGAAAGAGAGAGGCAGGTAAAGAGAGAGGCAGAGAAAGAGAGAGGCAGAGAAAGAGAGAGGCAGAGAAAGAGAGAGGCAGAGAGGCAGAGAAAGAGAGAGGCAGAGAAAGAGAGAGGCAGAGAAAGAGAGAGGCAGAGAAAGAGAGAGGCAGAGAAAGAGAGGCAGAGAAAGAGAGAGGCAGAGAAAGAGAGAGGCAGAGAAAGAGAGAGGCAGAGAAAGAGAGAGGAGAGAGGCAGAGAAAGAGAGAGGCAGAGAAAGAGAGAGGCAGAGAAAGAGAGAGGCAGAGAAAGAGAGAGGCAGAGAAAGAGAGAGGCAGAGAAGAGAGAGCAGAGCAGAGAAAGAGAGAGGCAGAGAAAGAGAGAGGCAGAGAAAGAGAGCAGAGAACGAGAGAAAGAAGGAAGGCAGAGAAAGAGAGAGGCAGAGAAAGAGAGAGCAGAGAAAGAGAGAGGCAGAGAAAGAGAGAGGCAGAGAAAGAGAGAGGCAGAGAAAGAAAAGAGAGGCAGAGAAAGAGAGAGGCAGAGAAAGAGAGAGCAGAGAAGAGAGAGGCAGAGAAAGAGAGAGGCAGAGAAAGAGAGAGGCAGAGAAAGAGAGAGGCAGAGAAAGAGAGAGGCAAGAAAGAGAGGAGAGAAAGAGAGAGGCAGAGAAAGAGAGAGGCAGAGAAAGAGAGAGGCAGAGAAAAGAGAGGCAGAGAGAACAGAGAGACAGAGAAAGAGAGAGGCAGAGAAAGAGAGGAGGAAACAGAGAGGAGAGAAAGAGAGGCAGAGAAAGAGAGAGGCAGAGAAAAGAGAGGCAGAGAAAGAGAGAGGCAGAGAAAGAAGAGAGAGAAGAGAGGCAGAGAAAGAGAGAGCAGAGAAAGAGAGAGGCAGAGAAAGAGAGAGGCAGAGAAACAGAGAGGCAGAGAAAGAGAGGCAGAGAAACAGAGAGGCAGAGAAACAGAGAGGCAGAGAAACAGAGAGGCAGAGAAACAGAGAGGCAGAGAAACAGAGAGGCAGAGAAAGAAAGAGGCAGAGAAAGAGAGAGGCAGAGAAACAGAGAGGCAGAGAAACAGAGAGGCAGAGAGAGAGGTGGAGAGAGGCAGAGTGGCAGAGAAAGGCAGAGAGGTGAAGAGAGAGAGAGAGAGAGAGAGAGAGAGAGAGAGAGAGAGAGAGGAGAGAGAGAGAGAGAGAGAGAGAGAGAGGACAGTGAGGACAGCGTGAAACAAGCTTCTATACCACAAGACGGGCAGCCAGCAGCAACTTCACTCTGGCTGTACCCTTCTCCAGAACATCACTTCATCTGAGATCATTTATCCCCAGGATGACTCGAGTCTGGAACACATTCGTATAGCATTATGATGTCAGCGAAATAAAGTCAGTTGATCAGATGAAAATGCTGGCCCACAGATGGCTCCAGCTTCATCCTGTTCCCTACCTGTATGTCTCATAACAATAAAATGCTTTAAAATGAGATGATGTAGGTAACAGCTCTTAGCTTGTCAATAAAGTTAGGAATCATTAACCTGTAAATAGCTTGTCAATAAAGCTAGGGATCCTTAACATAACCTTATCAAACCCTGTGTAAAAAGAGAGAAAGAGAGAGAAAGATAAAGATACAGAGAAAGGAGAGGGAGAGAGAGAGAGAGAGAGAGAGAGAGAGAGAGAGAGAGAGAGAGAGAGAGAGAGAGAGAGAGAGCATAATGACATCAACGAAATTAAATCAGTTGACCAAATGAAAACACTGTATGTCTCATAATATTCAAAAGTCTTTAAAACGAGCTGATGTGGGTAACAGCTCTTAGCGTGTAAATAAAGTTACGAACCCTTAACCAAATCTTGCAAAACTCTGTGTATACAAAATTGAGAGAGTGTTAAACAGAATGTTGAAAAGATGAATATAGAAGACACAGAGGAAGGAGAGGGGAAAAATGCATTGTAGTATATGGAAGAAAACTATCAGGTGTTAACATCTGTGACGAGTTTAGATGCCAGGAAGAGTGGGCTAGTTTTACTGTTGCCTCTGCAGATCCTCTTTGCAAATTTGGCAGAAATGTCAGAAGGAAAAAAAATACGAATATGCAACCCTTCCGTAGGAATGATAATAATGAACGAACATGCGTTTAAATGTTACGTTTCGCCAGAGAGAGCATTGGGAGCTAATTAAACCGTGATTTTTGGGTCTTGTGTGAAGCCTTTTACAGCCTGATGAATTTAATGTGTTATGGTTTTGTAGAAAATACTGTATATTTTCCAAAAACACAGTGTATTTTGTATGTAAATTGATGGTATATACTGTAGGTAATAAAAATTTATTTGTAAATAAAGAACCAGCGATGGGTGAGCGTCGCTGGGTAAGAAACGCCATTGTTTTTGAATGGGGCAAAGGCACGTTAGTGAAATGTGCATAAATTTCGTCGCTCTGGAAGGTAAATTGTGGTTGAAACTTCCCAAATAGGAGCCGAAATTGTTGGATTTGCAGTCCTGCATAACGTGAGCATTAAGCAGATGGACAGGACAGCTTAGGAACCCCAGCTAAGTTGTCTATTTATGTTGAAATTCTGGCCAGTATTTTCTTCATAATTTAGGCAGGGGGGTTTTGAGTATGACACACCGTAATATCCAGACTAATTGCCGAGTCTTATTATAAATTCTCCTTCAATGTATATGTATTCACATTTTAAATTTAATATACAGTCCACATATTTATATTAATGTTTTACCAGAATTTCTGGTGATGTACATTTCATTTGAAATTAATATAGGTACAGAGTGACGTGTGGCTATGACAGTAGTAGGTATCGAAGGACATTTTTTGCGACCAAGGTGTCCTAAAATTCCTAGTCTCTGTACCTTGATAAAGAATAATTATCTTAGTTACCATTTACTGGTATGTATCTTATGAGTTACATCCAGGTAAATTTAATTTTCTACAAGATTAGTACTTCATTAACTCTCGTGGCACAGTGGCAAAATTCTAGTACCCCCCCCCCTCCCCCCAAGTCTAGTAAGCTTGAGGATCGAGCCAAATAATTTCATTCTCCTGCATATTCTTTCCCCATATAAAATTCTGCGTCTTTTCTTGACGGTTGTTCACTCTGTGCTGAAGCATCCAGCTTTCTTTCATTTGTAACATCAAAAATTATTTATTTCCTTACTTTCGTACTACATCAACACACATTGTCCGCCAGCTTTATATTGTCCTCGTTCTTCCGTTAAATGATGAAAACAAGATAATTTCAAGGTGTGCAGGTAAATGGTTCAGAGAACTGGCAGGATGATGAATGGTCACTTACGCAATAATTGACTATCTTTAAAAATATTCAAGTGTCGTACAAGTGTCTAATTTATCATAATTTCAAAGTAATAAACCCTTCCTTTCACCGGTAATATTGGTCTCTAAAATCACACTTGTGGCTACAGGCAACGATTTCCTGGAGAAATTGGAATGGAAAAAATATATGAATGAGAGTAATAAAGTAATAAAAATACCTGTACGAAATAAAGCAAATTACTTATGGGCAATACTGTAAATAAGATAGAATTAAGAGAATGTGAAAGTAAACCAAAAACAAATAATAATTAGAAGAGAGGGAGAAACGCTTCAGAAGAATGATAGACTACTGTTCTCTCTCTTGTTCCACTCTTTCTCTTTTTTGAACGTTATTTTTACAACCCTTCTCCCTCTCTCCATTCCATACGCAATCTCATTTGTTCTTGCTGTTCCCTTTACCCCCTGCTGAGTTTACGAGCACGCATTAAATCTGCCTAGGAGATCATCATGCATTTAAGAGCTCATTCGGATCTCCCATTAAAAAAGCACACTGCATGCACCCTCCACTCATCCTCGGTCTCTTACCCAAGTCCTCTCCTTCCCTTGCCTGAGGTTTTCTAGTTCACTGAACTGCCTCTGTTTAGGAGGCGATTAATCTATGAAATGTCTTCGTACAACAGTTTTGGAGATTTCTCTGAGATGTATAATTCTTTGTGGTTATATGGCACATCTTTAGTAAAAATTTGCTTAGTTTTCCCGAGTTCTAAAGATGCTAATTCGCTAAACGCACTCCGGCACCCTTTGTAATAAGTATATCAGAACATGTTATGCTGTGTGTGCCTAAACTGACATCATTCCTTAAACATATAGTTCAGTCCTGAATGAAACACACGGGTTTTACAATTTCCATTATAAAAAATTATGCTACGACTGCAACAACTGCATATATTATTACTACTACTACTAATTATTATTATTATAATTTCACTTACCAACTGTCAATAGAAAAGTGCACTAGACAAATAAACATTCAGCACCAACCCCAATACACCTATACCCACCCCTCTCCCACACACAAACCCACCCATCTACCCACCCACCCACCCACACACACACACACACACAAAGGTTCCAACACTGATGCAGAGGATCGAAGACAAACAGCACAAAAGAGGAGAAATAATCCAGAAAACAATGGACAGAATACAGTGGAGCCGGAAGTAAATACAGTGGTTGTGGACAGGCAGAACAGCAGTCTAAGTATGTCATAGCATAAAATTTGAAGCCAAAACTGCTACACAGAAACATCAAACGGATAATTAGAGTAATGGACTAAGTGATAGACTTCAGAAGTAAAATTGACAAGTAACAAGGCCTGTGAGGAACTAATCAAGCGGTATTCACAAAGGAACAGGGACAGTGATGTAGAGCAGGAGAGAAGTCAGTCAGTCTAGTGAAGGCTAAATAACACCAAGAAAGGAGATGGAGAATACAAGCTGCCAAGTTAGCTGAACTTTCGCTAGGATTGAAACTAGACGTGTTGTCGCATGAGACATAGCAGGTCTGAAAAACCAAAATACAACGAATAACATTCCAGTATTGAGAAAGGTCTAGACCAGCAGATTACACGCCTTTTATCTGTGACGCTCATACAATTTACAGTAATGGAGAATACATTAAGAATTTGAGCTGTAGAGCACTTGAAGAGGCATGGAGTCATGAAGAATATTTAGCACGAACTCAGCAAAGACCGGCTCCGATATTAATCTGATGGGAGTACTACCAAAGTGTGACAGAGATTAAGCAGAACAAAAATGCGAAAGATGAACTGAATTTTTCTGTTACTCAGGGACGACATTTGGCGTATTTCTCCACAGTAGATTAATCTATAAATCAGAAGAATGGGCAGAAATGACTGTTAACGGGTGATCATGTTAAGATGAACGAGCGTGACGAGTGGTGTCCCACAGGATGCTGTATTTTAAACGATACTGTTAGTAATATACGTAAGTACCATTTCTTGCTGGATAGTCTTGCATATTCCTGTTCCTGAATATGAAGCTGGTGAGAATAATTTGCACCTTATATAATAAGGAAAGATAAACGAGAACCCGGACAGACTGCAGGAATCCTCAGTCAGTGGGATATTGAACTTCAACCTCAGTAAGAGCAAGGTAATGAATAACGAGAAAACAGAAAAGATCGTGTACGTAATGGACTGGCTGGCCAGAGGCTTAACAGTAATTAAGACCATAGGGTAAGCACAACTCCAAGCATATCATGAGAGAGAGAAATCAGCTGAATAAACTTGATGACATATGGATATCTGACAAACTCGAGAAAGGGATTCAGGTACTTCAACAAGAAGCCATCCTTGGGGGACAGGGGTTAGGAATCGAGACTTGACCCCTTGCATTCACAGTAAGGGCAGTACATATGTGTGATTACACATTCACCGAATCTTATATCCATAGCAGTCTATTAGATATTAAATCGCAACATAAACATTTTAAAACTAAATTGAAGCAGAATTTAATCTATAAAGATGAGTTATGGCAGGAGTGGAGACGGAAATCATGGTTCTCCGTTTACAACAATCATCTTGAGAAGACCAGAGCAAATAGTAAAGACTCGGAGCTTTACCGAGATAGATTTTGACCGACGATCCACTGGCGCTGCTGAGACTTCCGCAGGCCACTGTCATTCTTCTCCCTGACAACACTAGCCCTGGAGAGAGGTAAGAGGAGTGGAAAAGGGAAAGGAAGGAAAATGACAATACACGGAGAACTGCAATATATTTTATTTTATATATATGTCGTGCCGAATAAGTAAAACTTGCGATTTTGGTTTAAATAACAACGCTCGTCTTGCCAATTAAGGCATGCACAAATTTGTGTATCTAATAATTTCGCGAAAAAACATTCTGAACCTAACGAAAAAAATATTTTTCATTGTGTTTGTTTATTAAATTACTATAAACTTATCTACAATATATTTAGTTGGATTAGGCTAAATTAAATTGCGCTTATTATAAGGTTAGGCAAGTTTTCTAAGGTTCTTTGGATACAAAATTATTTTTTCATTACCATAAATGAAAAAATATATCTTTAAACGTATAAGTGCAAATTTTAGAAAGGACTTAATTTAAAATGAGTTCTTGCTAATTGGCGATATTACCTATTCGGCACCACACACACACACACACACACACACACACACACACACACACACGGAAGGCAAATCCTGTGTCACAAACCTTCTGGAGTTTTATGATAAAATAACAGAAGTAAGACAAGAGAGAGAGGGGTGGGTTGATTGCATCTTCTTGGACTGCAAGAAGGCCTTTGACACAGTTCCTCACAAGAGATTAGTGCAGAAGCTAGAGCATCAGGCGCATATAACAGGAAGGGCACTGCAATGGATCAGAGAATACCTGACAGGGAGGCAACAACGAGTCATGGTACGTAATGATGTATCACAGTGGGCACCTGTGACGAGCGGGGTCCCACGGGGGTCGGTCCTAGGACCAGTGCTATTTTTGGTATATGTGAACGACATGACGGAAGGGTTAGACTCAGAAGTGTCCCTGTTTGCAGATGATGTGAAGTTAATGAGGAGAATTAAATCTGATGAGGACCAGGCAGGACTTCAAAGAGACCTGGACAGACTGGACACCTGGTCCAGCAAATGGCTTCTCGAATTTAATCCTGCCAAATGCAAAGTCATGAAGATGGGGGAGGGGCACAGAAGACCACAGACAGAGTATAGGCTAGGTGGCCAAAGACTGCAAACCTCACTCAAGGAGAAAGATCTTGGGGTGAGTATAACACCGAGCATGTCTCCGGAAGCACACATCAATCAGATAACTGCTGCAGCATATGGGCGCCTGGCAAACCTGAGAACAGCATTCCGATACCTTAGTAAGGAATCATTCAAGACACTGTACACCGTGTATGTCAGGCCCATACTGGAGTATGCAGCACCTGTTTGGAACCCGCACTTGATAAAGCACGTCAAGAAACTAGAGAAAGTACAAAGGTTTGCGACAAGGTTAGTTCCAGAGCTAAGGGGAATGTCCTATGAGGAAAGATTAAGGGAAATCGGCCTGACCACACTGGAGGACAGGAGGGTCAGGGGAGACATGATAACGACATATAAAATACTGCGTGGAATAGACAAGGTGGACAAAGACAGGATGTTCCAGGGAGGGGACACAGAAACAAGAGGCCACAATTGGAAGTTGAAGACACAAATGAGTCAGAGAGATAGTAGGAAGTATTTCTTCAGTCATAGAGTTGTAAGGCAGTGGAATAGCCTAGAAAATGACGTAGTGGAGGCAGGAACCATACACAGTTTTAAGACGAGGTTTGATAAAGCTCATGGAGCGGGGAGAGAGAGGGCCTAGTAGCAACCGGTGAAGAGGCGGGGCCAGGAGCTTGGACTCGACCCCTGCAACCACAAATAGGTGAGTACAAATAGGTGAGTACACACACACGTTATATAAAGGTTTCACGGGGTGAAATCCAAATATTTTTCCTCTAAGAATTTTTATCAACTTCTCCGAGGCTATGGGTGTCCACAATTTGCACTGTAGGTTGACCCTTCTACAACACCCTTATAAGTTTGTGCTGAGCGGTTTTATAACCTCACAGTGATACAAATCCAGATGATCTCTGACACTTTAGGTGCTGGTTTACTGCCATGCACATTAATTTTTTTTTCAATCGCTCTCCAGTACTCTGGAAATTATGTTCAATACTTTTGAAGTCCTTAAGTATTTATACATACACTCTGGTTACGGAGATGACACAAAGATTTATGTTAACCCATTAGAAGATAAACCCGTGTGCCCATATTAGTTTTCAATTTCTCTGGTTGTGTTTTTGAAGGAATACTGTGATAAGGTAACACGCAGTAGGAAGCCAGTTCTTATACAATTGCATGTAAGTATAATCACACAAATTTAGGGAATTGCAACCATCTTTCATAGCAACATATATGCGAGGTACTTAGGATAAATCCTAGGAAAGCTTGTCCTACACGTTTCGCCCATCGGATATCGCTTCCCACCCCCTGTAACACCGTACATTGGAAATTCCGGAAAATTTAGCATCCCCCGTGAGCTGGAGGTGAGGATATGCCTTGTACCTTCTCATTTTTTCTGGTATTGCAGCAGGTAGATAACAGCAGTAAGCCTGTTCAGAGTCTGAATACGGGTATGGTTACACAATTGTAGGTGACTGCAACATATATGTGACTGCAATTATCATACATATATAAGAGTTTCCCAGAACAACCCAAGAAAATCAGGCAGAATGACTTATCGCTTCTGGGGCCCTATTAATAGGAAACATTGCAACTATCAAACATGTGTGTGAGTTACCTAGGAACCCAAGAAAGCTGGGCATAGTGACTTATCGGAACTTGGATCCTAGTGACAGGAGATATTCAGACTTTTAAGAATATCTCGAAATACATAGGTTCAGGTGACTGAAATAACCACATTAAGCAACATATAGGTGATGGCAACTGTCATATATGGCAGCATGTGTGAGCTGCCCAGGATAACCCCAGAAAGGCATTTCTAGGGATAGGAGAAATTCAATTTCCTATGCATAGCTATGAATACAGGTGATTAGTTACCATTACAATACTTAGGACGTGTCAACAAGCCTCTGCATGGAACAGGGTAAGTAAAATTATTATTGGAGTAAACATGAAGGTATCTTTGCAGGAAATCCTCTGATACGCTAGTGTGTGTGTGTGTGTGTGTGTGTGTGTGTGTGTGTGTGTGTGTGTGTGTGTGTGTACGTACTCAGCATGGAATATACAGCACCAGTTTAGAACCCACACTTGGTCAAGCACGTCAAGAAATTAGAAAGTGCAAAGGTTTGGAACGAGACTAATCCCGGAGCTAAGGAGTGTGTCCTACGAGGAGAAGTTAAGGGAAATCGACCTGACGACACTGGAGGACAGAAGGGAGAGAGAGAGAGGGGGAGGACATGGTAATTACATAAAATACTGAGAAGCATTGACAAGGTGGACAGAGACATGATGTTCCAGAGATGGGACACAGCGACAAGGAGTCACAACTGGAACTTGAAGACTCAGATGAGTCACAGGGATGTTACGAAGTATTTCTTTAGTCACAGAGTTGTCAGCAAGTGGAATGGTCTGGAGAGTGATGTAGTGGAGGCAGGATCCATACATAGTAAGAAGAGGTATGATAAAACTTATGGAGCAGGGAGAGAGTGGACCCAGTAGCGACCAGTGAAGGGGCGAGGCCAGGAGCTACTAATCGACCCGTGTAACCACAATTAGGCGAGTACAGCTAGGCGAGTACAAAACACAAACATACACACACGAGTGGATATAAAAATACGAAGCCAACAAACAAACAAAAAATCTTCCTTAATTGAACCTTATCAAGTCTTCAGAAAGCGCAGAGTTAAAGCTGATGATAATCCTGTCTTCCTAATATTTAAATATACTTTCCATCTTCAGTGTCTGAATGGAATCAACATTCATATTATCTTTGCTAAAGTTAACATTCACGCTACCTTAGCCACACATTTCTCTTGAGTAGGGAAAGAAAACAATTACATTTTGATTTCAGGCCAAGAAATCGACCTTGATTACGTTGGCAATCATGGCCGTAAATCAACCTTTAAATCGCATTATCCCTTCTTTATTTCCAATCTCGGTAGTGTTTGAAGTTCAGCTGCTCCTGGCACCTGTGTGGTGAATGGTGGAGGCAGGGGGGGTTGGTGGTGGTCCAAGAGGAAGCTAGTGGTGGTGCCTGATTGCTAGTGGTGGTTCTTGCAGGCTATGGGGGTGATCCCTTAGTGCTAGCTGTGGTCCCAGGGGGCTAGTGGTGGTCCTTATGTGCTAGGTCCCTCTGTTCTGGTAGGGTTCCCTGGATGTTCGGGGGTCCCTAACAACCAGGGAACACTACCTGAGTGCTATTAGCACCCAGGAACCTCTACTAGCTCTGCGCTTGTAGAGATTCCTGGGTGCTAATAGCACTCACTGTTAGTGGTTGGTTCTGAGTGCTAGTAAATCGTCCACGGGTGCCAATAATAGTCCCTGGGTGCTAGTAGCCATCCACTGGCGATACTCGCAGTCTTCCTGGTTATTACTAGTGGTCCTTGAGCACTACTGATATTTCGAGGTCAAAATATAAATTCTGACACTACAGACATGGTCATGGCCCGAGCAGCGGGGGCGTTGACCCCCGAAACACCCTCCAGGTATACACCTACCGAAATACTGAAGTGCCTTAAGTAGCGTCCACAATCTAAATAAGAAAATCCATTAATAGTGGGAACTAGCAGAGCCATACATGGCCTTAACAACCAGACGAGGCCTTTATCTCTTCACATTCCATACTGTTTTATGAAACTTTTATAGTAATGTTGGGTGACTAATAAAAAATACGACATACGACTATTACTGGGTGAGGTTTGGTTTAGTGCTCTAGCGAGCCACACGTTAGGTACGGAGGAAGGGACGAATGGCGGAAGAAAGGAGTAAGAGGAAGGAGTATAAGAGGAAAGGATGGGAGAGAGAAAGAGAAAGAGAGAGAGAAAAGAGAGAGAGAAAGAGAGAGAAAGAGAGAGAGAGAGAGAGAGAGAGAGAGAGAGAGAGAGAGAGGTCACGATCCCTAGATATAGAGGGTGATGTATAGAGGTTTATAGGAAGAGAGAGGGGTGGGAAGTAGGAAGGAATAGAGACAGTGAAGATGGAGTGTAAAATGAGAGTAATGGTGGCAAGTAGAAACTTCTCATCGTGTGCTGGGTCATGCCAAAAGGTTACGACAGACATTTAACGATCATTTCCATACGGCTCTCTCTCCGAAGTTACATTCGTTCGTATGTGTATGTGTGTGTGTGTGTGTGTGTGTGTGTGTGTGTGTGAAGTAGTAAGCATGGACACACACACACACACACACACGCACACACACACACCACCACACACACACACACACACACACACACACACACACACACACACACACACCTCGCCAATAAATAATGCCACAAGTCGAGGAAACGCTTGGTAGTGAAAGCCACTATGTAATTTTCATTACAGTTACAAGGAATCACTAAATCCATTGTGTAGACAATGGCAAAAGCCGACACGAGGGAATGAAGACACTGGTTGTAGAGGATCCTTTTAATACAATATTTCGCTGAAAGCATGAGCAGATACGCCACCTCATAAGGCAAATGAGCATATTAAGGTCAGACCTCGTATGTGGCCTCAGGTGTGACCTACTTTCGCAAAGGCCTGTCACACATGTCAATAAGAGAGGATACATAATAGGCCATAAATTGCGAGATCAAGTCTGATGAGGTCAAGTACTAATGGAAGAAGCTGGTTGCTGTTATGGGACAAGTTTATTTTGATTATTATATGAATCGTTGATACTATGCGCAATAGATCCATCCAAGATGTCACCTTCATACTAAACCACCTGCACATATCTACAAACCTCTCAAGGCACATAAACCCAACATACCAATAAGCAAATCACTTTTGGGACCGGCAGTGCACCTTATAGACTGGCAGGCGTTTTAGCGACTCAACTATCGTAGTCAGCAGCTCACGCTTGTGACGTTCTGAAGACCTCTCCAGGTTCAATAATGATGCCATTAAAAACAAGAAACTCGTCGGTTTTGGACGTGACCTCCTTTTTAACTTGAGTCTTTATCGATTAAATAAATGTCTTCCTTCTCAGCTTTTGTCATCGCAAGCCTCAACTTGCCTCTTCCTGTACAGGTTTTCATTGACTTTGTTGAAGCCTGTTTCTGGTACAATCTCTTCACCTTCAGTAATTACATTTAAAAAAAAAAGGAAATGGAGCGGGTATGAGGTCAACCCTCAGTGCATTGTTAACAAACATTATTTCGAGGGCCTTGAGAGAGACTGTTTTAAAGATCTTATCCTACGTCATGTCATTTATTAGGCTTATGTTTGCACAAGATATCCTTGTGATTGTTCCTACCCGTTTCAATCTAACTCAGTTCAGAGACTCGGTATTGGGTGAACCCTCCATACGGTTCACGCTAGAGTAGACGTATCCTTACCCTTTCTTAAGCTTTAACTCTTCAAAGATTTTCTTAAACGCGAGAATATAGAAACTCCTCCAATAAGAATGACTTAATGAGCTAATTTTCTCTCCACGGCCTCAAAACCAAGAGGAAAGTTATTACAGGTATGTTACTAAGAGCAATCTGAATTTTCAGCGATTAATATCTTTTAGAAGAATATATTGAGGTGTTCACCCCTTAAAATTCTCAACGCACATTATCCACGCCCGCAACAGCAAGCCTTCCTCATTCGCAGCATCCCCTTGGAGTGACCAAGGCCCAAAAACCTAAACGTTTCCAAAAAAGATGTACTAAGTATATGCACTTAAGTCATTTCACCCACACCCAAGATTCCAACATCAGCAGACGACTGGTCTTCCAACTAGTCAGACTACCATCACCATATACTTTAATCAACGAGCAGCCAACATGGGTGTGCAAGTCCTAACTACCAAAACTGGCAAATCAGCAAAAGCCTTAAACCCAGTACTATATGTACAAGAGGAGTATACAGCATACCTTGTGGTGGTTGCGATAAATTCTGTCAGAGATACCAGCAGAGATCTTCAGACACGCCTTCAGGGACATAAACATGCCCGCTGGAGGGATAAAACCAGCAACTCAAGCGTAGTCCAACACAACCTTCATTCTCACGTCATGGACCTGGGAAGAGCACAGCTGTTACACTACGAAAACAACGAGACCAGACGCTGAATTTTGGAAGCGGCAGTGATCCACCTCACCAAAGCGATTGTAAAACGGTGGAATATACATGTTGGCAGGACTCAACATATTCGTTCCACTCGTCCACATTGTCCGTGAGTCACATAATAAACAAACTTGTCACCTTACCCAACCACCAACACCGACCGAGTCTGACCTCATGGTGCTTGCTTGCCTCATAAGGCGGTGTATTTTCTCACTGCTGTGCACTTGACAAAACAGCCATGGGCATAACGTTGTATTTAAAGAATTCTCTGATACTATTTCTTTTGCAATCCAGTTAGGGTTATTCAATCCACTAGTTCAGATCTAGTTCTTGGGCACTTCAGCCTCTGCAAAAAAGGAATCTGTGTAAAAAAATGTGGATCTCTTACACATACCATTCGCTATACAATTTCACAAGACTGCGTTGAGTGCCGGTCTTTTTAATGGAGGCTTTGTAACGTGAGTATTACCTTCAACCCGACTGTTCTGTGTGATATATATGCAAATGAGACGTAGGGAGGAAGCAAAAGACAAAGACGGAAACCACAACTAAAAATACACCAACGAATATTAAGAGAGAAAAAAAAATATACTCGGAAGAGATAAAAAATGAGAGAGAGAGAGAGAGAGAGAGAGAGAGAGAGAGAGAGACAGACAGACAGTAGGGGTTGCAAGATTCTGTACGAGGCACAAGTACGCTCGTACCTTGAGTATGCTCCACTTTCTTGGTTTGCCTGCCCCCCCCCCTCTCATCTGCGACTGCTTGACAGAGTAGAGAAAAAAGCAAGACGTCTCATCTCTCGCCTGGACCCATCCTGGATAGATCTGTCATTTCAGCAGAGCCTTCAACATAGGAGGGATGTGGGTGGCCTTACTGTTATGTACAAAGCCAATATTGTCAAAGTACCACACTTGGATCCACTTCGAGGACAGCGTGAAACAAGCTTTTATGCCACAAGACGGGCAGAAAGCAGCAACTTCACTCTGGCTGTACCCTTCTCCAGAACTTCACTCCATCTGAGATCCTATATACCCAGGATGACTCGAGTATGGAACACATTCGTACAGCATAATGATGTCAACGAGATAAAGTCAGATGATCAAATGAAAATGCTGGCCCACAGATGGCTCCAACTTCATCCTGTTCCCTACTGGTATGTCTCATAACAATATAAAAATGCTTTCAAATGAGCTGATGTAGGTAACAGCTCTTAGCTTGCCAATAAAGCTAGGGATCCTTAACCTGTAAATAGCTTGTCAATAAAGCTAGGGATCCTTAACCTTGTCAAACACTGTGTAAAAAAGAAAGAGAGAGAGAGAGAGAGAGAGAGAGAGAGAGAGAGAGAAGAGAGAGAGACAGAGAGAGAGAGAGAGAGAGAGAGAGAGAGAGAGACAGAGAGACAGACAGACAGACACGCTCAGACACACACACACACAGAATATTCAGAAGTAACGACGTTCGGTATTATGGACTTGTAGCTACCCGAGAATGGACGTCTCTCTCAAGACAACATAGGTTAGCCATTTGTAGAAAAATCTTGACTCGCTTTCACTTTCTGCGAGTCTTTCCCAGCAGGTTTATGCAACTTTTCTCTGCAGAATATTACGGACATTCCTTCAACAAATAGCTGCTTTTAACAAAAGTTCGTCTTTTTCTGGCAATGCTGAATAATATAGATAAGTGTAACAGCGTCATCACTATTACAGGTGTGTCAGCCTGTTACTGATTCACAATGAGTATATTCGTAGAGAAGGCCTTTCTTCCATCCATGAGGGTCCTGTAATGCCTGGGGAACGGGAGGTGAGAAGGTTTGGCCTGAGGAAGGGAAGTGTAGCTCCAATTTCTTGGTTCAAGAGCCAATCATCATCAAGGCATCTCATCCCCTTGAAGCGTCGCAGTGATTGTGTGCTATACAAAGCAACAGAACCGTTTAGTTATTCTGTTTTTGTCATAGAAAGCTATTAACATTATTGGTATGTTGTCATCTTGATCACTTTTCTTCTGTCTTGACAATATGTTGCCATAAGTGCTAGTTTTCACCTGTCTTAAACAATTTGCTGCCATCGTTATCATTTTCAAGCCATAGCAACAATTTACTTTCAATACCTATCTTCTGCATTTGTAGGTAATTATTTACAATCACATTACCTATTAATAATTCAATGTAAAGAATTATATGCCCATAAGCCACAGCACAAACCATATCAATTGATTGCTCGAAGTGAAAATCATTGCTTACGAAAGGGAAAATCTCCCCTTGAAGTCGATAAATAAATTGTTTAGTTCTTAGTCAGGAACTCACGCCGCTCAAGCTTCTCAGCCACGTCATATTTTTTTTTTTTTTTTTTTTTTTTTTTTACAAAGCACGATAGTCGTTCGATTATTCGGAGCTTTCAGAATATCCCTTCTCTAACATTATCAGATTTACAGTATCATTATCAATTTGCTAATGTCGTGCCCAATTCATTCCTATATTACAGAAACCAGGGCCACAAAAGAGAATAAAACTATTGGAAGTTAATTTGTAACACATCACAATCTGTATTTATAATTCGTTCCACACCATTGTCCACAAGTTTAGACGAAATGGGATTCAACGTTACCGCTTATGACGATAGAGTTGCTGAGTTCTTAGATGAGCCCCTTGTGAGAAGAGTTTCGCTCCTGCTCAAGAGGGCCCTTGTATACCTAGAAACACACCACTCAGTCTCCACCGCGTTATGGTAACCCAGTGTCACGGGATGGGGAAGGCAATCGTGAGGTAGTCCAGTGTCTGGGGGGATCAAACCTGGACACTTTAAAGTGACCCAGCCTCGGTCATGGTAAAGTTACCCAGCTCCGGGGTCTCAAACCTTGCCACAACAGTAGAGTGACCCAGAGTTCATAGGGTCATTCACATAGGGCATCAGGCATAATTTAAGAGAGTTATCATTACTATTACATCTTTGTGAGTCAATTAATGGTTCATTGAGAACATCAACGGGACATGAATTTACAAATTAATAAGGCAACAATCGTAAAAATTATTTCCCCACGTGACTTCATTATCAACAGCCAGAAATGCAAGCTTAATAACAAAGGTACTTACAACAGGAAGGTTAGTTCTTATTCGGTTATTATTAGTATATTATCATACAATTATTTAAGCTACATGTTCAGTCCTGATATAACTTTCCCCTGGGTCATATCCCATGAAATAGAAAATTATACAAATGTATCACTGAAATTAACCCATTCGCGCTGGTACTGATATATATATCTAATCTAAAACCTGGAACTATTTCGCGGTGAGTTTTTTTTTTTATAAATGACCACCAATTATTGTTGCTCTCATTAAGCATTAGAATCTACATAATTATTTTTCTGTAAATTAGAAGCTAGTATTAAAAGAATTGCTACATTAATTGTTTTGGGCGATGCATGGAAAGCCTGATGCATGTTGGAGTAATGTTACTTGGAGTGTTAAGAGTAAAGCATGTCGACCTCGCGACGGTTATTCAGGCTGCAGATCACCTGGACACATCTAGTCAAGGATACTAAAATCTCTGACGGAGTAAGAGGGAGAAAATGAGAGAAAAAAAGTAATCAAATGAGCTGAGGTAGGTAATAACTCTTAGCTTGTAGTACAGGTAAATAAAAAAGGGAGAGAAAGAGACAGACAGACAGATTCAGTGTATATGCACCGAGACATGTATATACCCCTGAACTGAAACTACATGTATATTTTAACTGGTACTTATCTGGGAGTACTCATAATGTAAACTTTTAATGGTTACGTTATTTTGCAAACCATCCAGCGCGAAGTTTATCATATACAATTATATTATTTTCCCCACAGAAGTCACATAAAAGTCACCTACTTGTTCTCTTGTCTCCTCACTGCTTTTCTGAATCTCTCAACACGTCCCTCTGAAAAGGCAGAAATGATGTTAGAGGGATTCGTATGGTGTAAAAGTCAGTACCTGCCTTTCTAAATTTTAAAATGTATAGTTATTAATATCTAAATGAAAGAGATAAATAGCGAACTGTTAATTTTGAACATGATATGGCATAAGAAAATGCTCAACATTATATAAGATCAGCGACGAGTCACAGTATTAAAACTCAAACTATATCTTTTCAGTATTTTCAGTTTTGTATCTCACGACGTGTTTACGAAAGCTCAGATATCCCATTAATGTGAGTAAACGCGTGTGTCTGCAAGATCACGGCCATGACTTGCAGACTTGTGGAAAAATACTAATTTATAAACTAGAAAAAAAGTTATCAATCGTAATTGATATGTCAAAAAAAAGTAAACTTATTTTCTTAATATATAAAAGTAAATTTGGAAATTATATTTAGGTACCAGAAACAAAATTTTTTTTAACATAATAATGAGTCAGGCAACCACAGAAATACTTCTCTGGCGTGATGTTCTAAAGAATAAACAGACGCTACAGCTGTGAGAATTAATCCCCGAATATTTAATAATCCATATATAATAAGTCTTCTTTTCCGTTTAACGCAGCGTGGACTGCGCAAACTTTGCTTTGAGTTTCCCTAGTTTGTAAGCTTTTGATCAAGGCTTCAATCAGTAGCTGGGAAAGGCAACAAGATTTTCAGCCACAAGAAGCAAATGATTAGTGGCTGGGATAATAAGGGGTAATCAACCAACTCTATCAGCCTGGGTCAGGGATTTCCGCGCGTTTTCTTGGAGTTTCCACATATTTTTTTTTTTGTATCTGCAGAGTTTACCAGAGTTTTAAAAAGCCACTTTTATTATTTTTAGAAATTTGAAAATTACCGCTTTATCACTAATTTGTTCAACGTTAGTATTGCTAATAACCAATACTGATAAAATGTTAAATCAAAATCAGGCGATTTGCGCTGTAATAAACGTTGCCGAGGAGAGGAAAGTATAAATTAACCATTAAAGCATCTTGGGTATTATTGCCTTCATGATGCCGGTGAAGGTCTCATGATCCGAGGCATAGAGGCTGCCCCTCCCTTTCAAAGATCGAACATGGTTATGGTCTATTCACCAGGTGCTGTGTGGCCCTTACGAGTGGAGCGCTTCCCTTTCGATATAATAATGTTATAACAAATTCTCAAGTTCGACCAATACCTTGATGGTCAACTTATTTTCAAATTTCTATTCGAGAGAAGACTATATAAACAAAGATGTATTTGTTTATAGAATAAATAAACAGATAATGTGTATCTTACATTATATTTATATAATATATATATATATATATATATTATATATATAAATATATATATATATATATATTAATATATATATATATATATATATGCAAAACAACCACTGTGAAAGAATAGAGAAGTTCCAATCGCTTTCGTGACTACTCACATTATCAAGAAAGTGCTTGGAGCTTCTCTTTTCTTTCACAGTGGTTGTTTTGCATATTCTGAAATCACCTGTTTACTGTGATCTTAGCGCGCATATATATTATATATAAAATATATATATATATATATATATATATTATATATATATATATATAATATATATATATATACACTAAAAAAACAGACACACACTCGCCAACGGAAGTATATTTCTCATTAAGAGTTAATGAAGTACTAATCTTGTAGAAAATTAAATTTACCTGGATGTAACTCATAAGATACATACCAGTAAATGGTAACAAAGATAATTATTCTGTATCAAGGTTTCAGAAACAAGAAGGAATTTTAGGACACCTAGGTCGCAAAAAATGTCCTCCTTCGATACCTACGATAATCTCTCTCTCCACAAGTCACTCTGGACCTATTTTAATTTCAAAGGAAATATACATCACCAGGAATTCTGGTAAAAACATTAACATAAATATGTGGACTGTATATTAAATTTAAAATGTGAATACATTAACATTGAAGGAGAATTTATAATAATAAGACTCGCCAATTAGTCTGTAGATTACGGTGTGTCATACAACCCCCCTTGCCTAAATTATGAAGAAAATACTGGCCAGAATTTCAACACAAAATAGACATGACTTAGCTGGGGTTCCTAAGCTGTCCTGTGCATCTGCTTAATGCTCACGTTATGCAGGAATGCAAATCCAACAATTTCGGCTCCTGTTTGGGAAGTTTTAACTACAATTTAACTTCCAGAGCGATGAAATTTAGGCACATTTCATTAGCGTGCCTTTACCATAATGGCGTCTCCCCCCCCCTCCCCAGCGACGCTCACCCATCGCTGGTTCATAATTTATTTACAAATTAATTTTTATTGCCTGCAATATAGGCCATCAAATTAGATATAAAATACACTGTATTTTTGGAGAATATACAGTATTTTCCACACCTTCCTTACTTTTGTCGACATTTCAAGAATTAAAGTCTCTCTTGACGTAAGTTTAGAGATGGTTTGTGTTCTTAATGCCCAGAGGTTTTACCCGAAAAAATTTAAAAAGCCTAGTACCTAAACCTATACACCCTCAAAACGCACTCAAGCTCTTGATCAACTCCTTTAATGATTTACGTAAAATCGTTAGATCTTAAACCCACTTGTTAAGTATTAATAGGATTATTGCTCTGATACAGTCTCTGTTAGCACTTACACTGTTGATCGGAAGAGGGTAGAAAAATTAAGCGAGGGAGAAAGGGGGAAAAAGTAAGGGAGCAGTGGAAGGAAAGAGTAGAGGGAGAAGGGATGAGGAGATTAGAAGGAATATAAAGGGGGTGAGAAGAAAGGGAGGAGGAAAACCAGGGAAGGAAGGAATTTGAAAGGGTAAAAGTATAGACAGAGAAGGATAATGGAAGGAGAAAGTAGAAAAATAGAGGGAGAATGAAGGAAGGGGAGGAAAGAGAGGGGATGGGGGGAGATGATAGCAACGAAGAGATGGAAGAAAATGTTAAAGATCGATCATTAAAAACTCATTTTAAGATATAATGATAAAGCATTATTATTATTATTATCATATTAGGAGAAACTAGTCGTGCAGGAGTCATACAATACGACTGGAGTGGGAAGCAATCACGCCACTCCAAGAAGACTAGGGATTCCTTCCTCGAACACGTTAATGCCATTGAAAAACAAAATTTCCTTTTTGTTAACTATTGTAATTATAATATATATATTATATATATATATATATATATATATATATATATATATATTATATATATATATATATATATATATAATGTCGTGCCGAATAGGCAGAATTTGCCATCTTGGCTTAAATAGCAACGTTCATCTTGCCATGTAGGACAAGTGAAAATTTGTTTTTGCAATAATTTTGCAAAAATCATCCTGAATCTAACGAAAAAAATATATTTCACTGTGTTTGTTTAGTATTAAATTACTGTAAACAAATCTAAAATATATTTAGTTGGGTTAGGCTAAAATAAATTGCTCTTGTTATAATAAGGTTAGGTAAGTTTTCTAAGATTCTTTTGGTGCAAAATTAAAATTTTTTACATTAACATTAATGAAAAAAATATATCTTTAAACGTATAAGAGAAAATTTTCGAAAGGACTTAATTTTAAATGAGTTCTTGCTAATTGACCAGTTTTACATATTCGGCACGACATATATATATATATATATATATATATATATATATAATATTACAAAAAACGTGATTCTTAAAGCTTAGAGATCTCCAGTGAATACTAGAAAGGACTTCCCTTCTAGCATCCAGCCTGTTACTGGGTTTTCGTAACAAGTAGTCAGTATCCTTGTCCAATTATCCATTAGAATTCCTTAAGATTCAATAGTGCTTCAGGATTACAACTGGTAGGCTACTAACTAGAGAAATTAAAATTTAATAAATTTATTAAGTCTAGAGGTATATTATCAAAGTAAATTAAATTAATCACAGTAATGAAAATAATATCAATCTCTCGAGTTCAATATTATTGTGCTGAAAGCACATATCACATTTATAATTCTTAGTTACCGTCTGGTACATTAACATTTAATAAGATATTACAAATATGTACAAGTAAGTTTGTGTATGCGTGTAAGTGCTCTAAGTAGTTCACTATGTCTCACTACTCGACTAGACTTAAACAAGTGACTGACAAAGTCCTAAAATAAAATAACTTCTTGACCGACTGGCAACCAGAACAGTCTGCTTGAACAATGAAAAGAATGCTAAGCCCAATAGCCATATAACAAGCGACTGCGACACAATCAGGATCAAGGAGATAATATAACGACACTAAGTAGGGACCATCAGCAGATCCTCCACAAAAGTTACAAAACTCCCATACTACTGAATCTAAGTTCAGCATAGGAAAAACCCTGACTGTGACAATACACGGAAACCAGTACAAATTAGGTCATAAGCTACAGCTGGGGACCTGAGATGCTCAGAGTGTCTATGTGACACACAACCTCAGTACAACGTCGAAAATCACGAAGTCTATACAATGTTCTGTGAACAGAGTTCTAC
>NC_069418.1:34738606-34743606 GCF_026875155.1 Cherax quadricarinatus | reverse complement strand
GGTTGTGGTGGTGTGGTGGTAGTGTGTGGTGGTGGTGTAGTGTTTGGGGTGGTGGTGGTAGTGTTGGTGGTGGTGATAGTGTTGGTGGTGTGATTTGTGTGGTGGTGGTGGTAGGTTGGTGGTGGTGGTAGTGTTGGTGGTGGTGATAGTGTTGTGGTGGTGGTAGTGTTGTGGTGGTGGTAGTGGTTGGTGGTGATAGTGTTTGTGGTGGTGGTGGGTGGTGGTAGTGTTGGTGGTGGTGGTAGTGTGGTTGTTGGTGGTGGTGTAGTGTTGGTGGTGGTGGTAGTGTTGTGGTGGTGGTAGTGTTGGTGGTGGTGGTGGTGGTGGTGTGTGTGGTGGTGGTGGTGGTGGGTAGTGGTGGTGTAGTGTTGGTGGTGGTAAGTGTTGGTGGTGGTTGGTTGGTAATGTTGGTGGTGGTGGTAGTGTTGTGGTGTGGTGGTTGGTGGTGTGTGGTGGTGGTTGGTGGTGGTGGTAGTGTTGGTGGTTGGTGGTGGTAGTGTTGGTGGTGGTGGTAGTGTTGGTGGTGGTGGTAGTGTTGTGGTGGTGGTAGTGTTTGTGTGGTTGTTGGTGGTGGTGGTGTGGTGTGGTGGTGGTGTAGTGTTGGTGGTGGTGGTAATGTTGGTGGTTTAGTGTTGGTGGTGGTAGTGTTGGTTTGGTGGTAGTGTTGGGATGTTGGTGGTGGTAGTGTTGGTGGTGGTAGTATTGGTGTGGGGGTGGTGTGGTTGGTTGGTGGTGGTGGTAGGGGTTTGGTGGTTTGGTGGGTGGTAGTGTTGGTGGTGGTGGTATGTTGGTGATGTGGTGGTGGTGGTAGTGTTGGTGTTGGTGGTGGTTAGTGTTGGTGGTGGTGGTGGTGGTAGTGTTGGTGTTGGTGGTGGTATGTTGGTGGTGGTGGTAGTGTTGGTGAGGTGGTGTAGTGTTGGTGGTGGTGTGTGGTTGTTGGTGTGTTGGGTAGTTGGTGGTGGTGGGTGTTGGTGGTGGTGGTGTTTGGTGGTGGTGGTGTGGTGGTGGTGGTGGTGGTGGTTGTTGGTGGTGGTGGTGGTGGGTTGTGGTGGTGATTGGGTTTTGGTGGTGGAGTGTTGGTGGTGGTAGTGGTGGTGGTAGTGTTGTGGTTGTGGTAGTGGTTGTGGTAGTGTTGTTGGTGGTGGTGGTTGTGGTGGTGTTGGTGATGGTGTTGGTGGTGGCCGTGGTGGCGGTCGTGGCGGCGGTGCTGGGGGTGGTGCTGGTGGTGGAGCTGCTGGTGGGGGTGGTGATGCTGCTGGTGGTGGTGGTGATGCTGCTGGTGGTGGTGGTGGTGATGCTGCTGCTGGTGGTGGTGCTGGGTGGTGGTGGTGGTGGTGGTGGTGGTGCTGCTGCTGCTGGTGGTGGTGGTGCTGGTGGTGGTGGTGGTGCTGCTGCTGGTGGTGCTGCTGCTGGTGGTGCTGCTGCTGGTGGTGCTGGTGGTGGTGGTGGTGCTGGGGTGGTGGTGGTGGTGGTGGTGGTGGTGGGTGGTGGTGGTGGTGGTGGTGGTGGTGCTGCTGCTGCTGCTGGTGGTGGTGGTGGTGCTGCTGTGGTGGTGGTGGTGGTGCTGCTGCTGGTGGTGGTGGTACTGCTGGTGGTGATGGTACTGCTGGTGGTGGTGGTGCTGCTGGTGGTGGTGGTGCTGCTGGTGGTGGTGGTGCTGCTGGTGATGGTGGTGGTGGTGGTGGTGGTGCTGGTTGTGATGCTGGTCCTGGTGATGCTGCTGGTGCAGGTGCTGCTGCTTCCTCCACCACCACGACTATTACTACTAAGACTCCTTTCACCTGCCTCTTAACGATCAGTCTTCCGGCCTTGTCTCCTTCTCTACCCTCTGGTGCCTTAATAATGGACCGGGACGGACCGAAACATCGTCATAAGATTGCTCTCCTAAATATGGCTTATTTATGAATTGGTCTATAATTTGGTTTCTAGCACTGAGGGGGTGGGTGTGGGGGAACTTGTATGACATGCGTTGTGTTTTGAAAGATTTTATGCTGCTAGTGTTAAGGGGAGCGGCAGTCATTTTTTTTATAATTGCGGAGCGAGGATGGTGTTGTTGCCAGATACTGTCTGTTTCCTATGTTTGAGAAGCAAGTGTGTCTATTGACAAGAGCTTCATACTGTATCCTATGCTAGCTAGGGGTGAGGTTTATGCAGTCGCGTTTAACTGAGGAGTGAAGTAGGTGAAAGGTTAAGTGCGTTTTCTAAACTGGAAACGTATGGGTGCAACGGTAAAAGCTGCAATTGGATTCCTGTGATAGAGGACTGCAGATGTTGGTTAACGTTTAGGTGGTTGCATTCGTGTAATTGTAGGGTGAGAGTAACTGAGGTAGCTGCAGTGTATAGCTATGATTATTCAATGTGAGGTGTTGATGGATATTGTAATGATGATGCATTTTGTAATGAGGAACAGTGTGTTTCCAATGATTGTGGAGTGTGGAGGTGTAATGTATGGAACTAATAGGAAGAGCTGCTGTTTAATGATATTCAGAGGTGTGGATAGGCTAATGGTGGTTTCTCGCTAGTATTACTCGGATATCACTTACTTATAAGCATAAGAGTTTAAAAAAGTCCAGGGAAATATATATAAATTAATTTAAAATTTTTGTGTCGGGCCACTTGAACTCTTTCATAAATGGAATACTTAGAAGCAATATTAAAACATCTATTATTCAGTATTAAAGGGATCCCATTGGAGCGACGAGCAGTTTATAATGTAGAAGGTAGTCAAGACAACACGAACTGCAAAGAATAAAAGCCAAAACGCCATAGCTGGAACAAATTACAATTAACACAAACTGAAGATAGAATTAGACGGTGTTTCGGCCCGTCGTAGACAATTATCAAATCGCGTATGAAAGAGAAATATGAATAAAAGCCTATTACCTCTTCACCTAACATGACTTCTCTATACTGTCTTCTCATTCCTTTTTCACTCGCTTGATAATTATCCAGAACGGACCTAAATGACATCTAGGTTTATTTCAGATTATAGGCTTAGTTAAAAAATAAAATTAATTCATCACTAAGTCATTAACGCCCACTGTTTTTTTCTTCTTCAGAAAAAACCGATATTTTAATCTGTCCTCCAAATTGTGAGTTCGTTTACGAACACTTTAAAATGAGTTGATTTCCAGACGAATCAACCATCGACAAAATAATGTTTATTCTAAGTTAAACTGAGCTAATCTAACCTAAATTAACCTTTATTGTACATTTTGTTAGCAACCAATGTCGATTTAACAAACTGGCGACCTAAGTATCAGGACGAGACACGCATTGGTTGCTAAACTGCTGTTAACTCTTCGTTTTCCAAGTTCGAGGACGGGATGGTGACTCAGTTACAGGAGAGGGAAACACACTGAAATTTGCATTCACACACAACTTATTGCACAAACGTGAACTATCTGCAAGTTTATGGACATACTGTTACCCCCAACTCGTTTGTCAGTGTCCAGCAAAATATATAGTTATGGGCTCATAACCACTCATTACCTGGCGTCTGACGGGTTAGCTGACTGAAAATGTTATAGGAAGTGGTAAATGACTGGCTACAATGCCGTCAAGGTAAGTCGCCGATGGATACAATTCTTACAATATTAATGTCTAAGTACCTCTTATCCGCAACATTACTTACAAGTAGCTGCTACACTACACAAGTGCTGGTATGTAATACGTGAAGTTACATTATATATATAGAAAATCATGCCGAATAAGCCAAACCGGCGAGTTAGACCTGAATGGCAAGGTGTTTTCTGCAGAATAAGCAGAGTAATTTTTTTTTTTTTTTGGGGGGGCATAAATCTGCGAAAATTTTTCGAACATAACGAAAAAAATATACATAGCGTCTATTTTAGACACTAAATAAAATTTAAAATTTCTATGATATATTAATATATGTCGTACCTAATAAGCCGAATATATCAAATAGACCGACCTCCATTAAAAATTAAACTTTTCAATTTTTTTTTGCAGATTGATAGCTATTTTATTGTCAATGACAATGATATAAAAAAATTTAATATTATTGTCAAGGAAAAGAATTATTTTTTTTTTTTTTTGGAAAAGTCCATTTTACGGAAGTTCGGCCTATTATAATATATATATATATATATATATATATATTATATATATATATATATATATATATTGTCGTGCCGATTAGGTAAAACTTGCGATTTTGACATAAATAGCAACCTTCTTCTTGTCGAATAAGGCAAGCGAAAATAATTTCGCAAAAATTATTCTGAACCTAACGGAAAAAAATATATTTCATTATGTTTGTTTATTAAGTTATTGTAAACTTATTTAAAATATAATTGGTGGGATTAGGCTAAATTAAATTGCGGCTATTATAATAAGGTTAGGTAAATTTTCTAAGGTACTTTTGGTATAAAATTATTAATTTTTACATTAACAAAAATGAAAAAAATATATATTTTAAAACGTATGAGAAAATTTTAGAAAGAACTTAATTTTAAACGAGTTCATGATAATTGACCAGTTTTACCTATTCGGCACGACTAATAATATATTTTATATATATATATATATATATATATATATTATATATATATATATATATATATATATACACACATACAAAACACACTAAAAAACACGCACAACAGATTGAAAGAATTCAGAATTTGGGGAATTTAAGGTGTGAAAAGAAGAATTCTGAAAGTGTACATGTAGTCCAGTTGTTGTTAAGAAAAATTAAACTAAAAGATTCCATACAATTGCAACGGTGATTATTGGCAGGAGGTGAATGTATTCAGATATTTGGGAGTTGCATGTTAGGTGTTTCATGAAAGATGAGGAGAAGCATTCATTGGGTGACTAAAGGGTTGACGACACATATTCCTGGGAATACAATGAACTTAGTCCTGTGGAAAGAGGGAATGTATGAAAGTTATTTGTGACCAACCTCTATATGGTTAACATGGGTGAAATATTGAAGCGAAGGAATGCTGTGGCATGAAGTCAGCTGAGAGAATGGT
>NC_069418.1:34726106-34733606 GCF_026875155.1 Cherax quadricarinatus | reverse complement strand
GGGGGGAAAAGAAAATTTTTTTTTTTTTTTTTTCCCCCCCCCCCCCTTTTTTTTTTTTTTTTTTGGGTTTTTTTCCCTTTTTTTTTTTAAAAATTTTTTTAGGGGTTTTTTCCCGGGGGGTTTTTTTTTCTTTTTTTTTGGGGGAAAAAATGGGGGGTTTCCCCCCCGGGGGGGTTTTAAAACCCCTTTTCCCCGGGGGCCCTCCCGGGGGTTTGGCTGCTGGCTGCACGCAAACCAACGTACGAGCCACAGCCCGGTGGTCGGGAAACCGACTTTAGGTGCTTGTCTAGTGCCAGCTTGAAGACTGCCAGGGGTCTGTTGGTAATCCCCCTTATGTATTGCTGGGAGGCAGTTGAACAGTCTCGGGCCCCTGACGCTTATTGTATGGTTCTTAACGTGCTAGTGACACCCCTGCTTTTCATTGGGGGGATGTTGCATCGTCTGCCAAGTCTTTTGCTTTCGTAGTGAGTGATTTTCGTGTGCAAGTTCGGTACTAGTCCCTCAGGATTTTCCAGGTGTATATAATTATGTATCTCTCCCGCCTGCGTTCCAGGGAATACAGGTTCAGGAACCTCAAGCGCTCCCAGTAATTGAGGTGTTTTATCTCCGTTATGCGCGCCGTGAAGGTTCTCTGTACATTTTCTAGGTCAGCAATTTCACCTGCCTTGAAAGGTTGCTGTTAGTGTGCAGCAATATTCCAGCCTAGATAGAACAAGTGACCTGAAGAGTGTCATCATGGGCTTGGCCTCCCTAGTTTTGAAGGTTCTCATTATCCATCTGTCATTTTTCTAGCAGATGCGATGATACAATGTTATTGTCCTTGAAGGTGAGATCCTCCGACATGATCACTCCCAGGTCTTTGACGTTGGTGTTTCGCTCTATTTTGTGGCCAGAATTTGTTTTGTACTCTGATGAAGATTTAATTTCCTAGTGTTTACCATATCTGAGTAATTGAAATTTCTCATCGTTGAACTTCATATTGTTTTCTGCAGCCACTGAATGATTCGGTTGATGTCCGCCTGGAGCCTTGCAGTGTCTGCAATGGAAGACACTGTCATGCAGATTCGGGTGTCATCTGCAAAGGAAGACACGGTGCTGTGGCTGACATCCTTGTCTATGTCGGATAAGAGGATGAGGAACAAGATGGGAGCGAGTACTGTGCCTTGTGGAACAGAGCTTTTCACCGTAGCTGCCTCGGACTTTACTCTGTTGACGACTACTCTCTGTGTTCTGTTAGTGAGGAAATTATAGATCCATCGACCGACTTTTCCTGTTATCCCTTTAGCACGCATTTTGTGCGCTATTACGCCATGGTCACACTTGTCGAAGGATTTTGTGTGTGCACATACGTCGTGCCAAATAGGTCAAACTTGTGTTTTTGGGTGAAATAGCAACGCTCTTCTTGCCGAATAAGGCAAGCGAAAATTCGTGTATGCAAATTTCGCAAGAGTCATTCTGAACCTAATGAGAAAAAAAATTCATTGTGTTTGATTATTAAATTGTAAACTTATCTAAAATATATGTAACTGGATTAGGCTAAATTAAATTGCACTTATTATAATAAGGTTATTCAAGTTTTCTAAGGTTGTTTTGGTACAAGGTTATTAATTTTTACATTAACATAAAAGCAAAAAATATATCTTCAAACATGCGAGAGAAAATTTTAGTACTAAATTTTAAACGAGTTCTTGCTAAATGACCAGTTTTATCTATTCAGCACGCCATATATACATTTCATTAAATTTCTCTTAAGTACTGTCTATTCAAGCGAGGAGCTTTGATTTTCAAGGGTTCTTGATCTAGAGAATTTGGGGCACCATCCCTTTATTTGGATTAAACCTGATTTCTTTCCATTCCCAATTTTCTATATAACCCCTACGGTTTAACGCGTAGAATTAGGAGGGATATGATTGAGGTGAATAAATGGAAAACGGGAATATATAAAGGGGATGTAAATAGCATGCTGGAAAATTTCAGCCAAGACAGGACTCGCAGCAGTGGTTTCAAGTTCGAAAAATTCAGATACAGGAAGGATATAGGAAAGCACTGGTTTGGTAATAGAGTTGTGGATGAGCGGAACAAACTTCCGAGTACAGTTATAGGGGATAAAACGTTGTGTAGTTTTAAAAATAGGTTACAAATACATGAGTGGGTGTGAGTGGGTGTGAGTTGGACCTGACTAGCTTGTGCGACTAGGTCTGATGCGGTGTTCCTTCCTTAAGTGGAAGTGACCTAACTAGGCGAGTCATTGGGCTAATCAGGGGGGGAGGACATGGACCTGTTTCGCATGGGCCAGTGGGCCTGCTGCAGTGTTCCTTCTTCCAATTTTCTTCCCCTTTCCTCTAGGTTTTAACTTGCAACACAGGGTAAAGTCCGTGAGCAAGATCCAAAAATTTTAACTCAATATTGTTAAAATTCTTATTGTCGAATGCTCGTATTGATTTTCTATGAATTCTATGTCTAGTTTTCTCAGATCTAATGACCCTCCGAACCGCAACATTTTCACTGTATCTTTCAGGGTGCAGGCATTCTATTGCCCACCTCCCAAAGTCAAGTCCGTTTAACCAATTTCCATTGACACGTCGAATCGCTAAAATCAATTATGGCTATTCAGTTTATGTTCAAGCTCATATGTGCTTGCTCTCTGCTCAACCCATTCTTTTCATGTTCTCTATCTTTTCCTGGGACAACTCTCATAACTTGAATCCTCTTGGGATTTATGCATGCTCTCGACCAATCTTTTTTTTTTTCATCTTTCTAAATGCTCATACCTCATTATATGCTTTATAACAGTACACTGTTTTCTAATTTCTAGGTTTATTTTCAGTATAATATTCACACCATTTATTTATCTCAAACACGACAAATCCACTTCCTTCTTTCTGGCTCACTCTTAAGCTTTGGTAAACTTTTTACATAGACGCCTCTACACTCCACCAACTTTTTATTCCTCGACAGTTCTATGGCTCATCTCGAATTTTATAAACCTATTTGTAGGTTTATAAAATATCTAAATACATTTATTTCTTATATACCCCTTCTCTCCAAACTGAAGTCCAATCTTTTATGTCACAAGAAGCTTCTTCCTTTCTACAGTAACGATTACTGAGGGCTCTCGAGGCGTGAAGCTGAGTGAGTGGCGACGTCCAGACAGGCGAAGGGAGAACAGCGGCGTCTGGGGGCCAAAAAAACAACATTTATGGGGAGCTAGACGCCTGCCAGGGTTCCAGAAAACATTCTAACGCTACGAGCTGTTAAATATTTAGTTCTCGTTTAGACTTAATCTTTAAACTTCTTGATGGCAAGACTCTAGCATTATTTTGAATGATTCAGTAAGGTGATGACAGCAAATGTACACATAGCACCTTGATCGACTTTTGTAATGTAAGTAAATGTTTGTTTTGACATTATATGAGGCGCTTATATATCATTGTTCATACTAACAACTTGTAAGGATGTGATGTAAATGGTTAAGAAAATAGACACGTTGAAGAATGAGACACTTGTGCAATATCTCGGAATCTTTTCTTGACTGAACACATCTACTCCAGACTGAGGGACTGCTTAACTCAAATTCCTAATTTTCAACCGTTTTTCTTAGTATTACACTGAAGAAGCCACTGGCTGGAGAAACGCTAACAATAAACATTCCCAAAAGCTGAACAAGTGTCTCATTATTCAACTTACATGGAATCAACATCCCCCTCGCAAGTAGTTAACCCTTCACAAAAGTGAAAATAGTCAATAGCTCAAATTAGGTCAAGTATGTATTCACTCCATTACGAAATGATAAATAGTTAACACTTCACATGCACTCCTCCTCGTAAGAGTGTAGTCACCCCTTCCCACAAGAGTGTAGTCACCCCTCCTCACAAGAGCGTAGTAACCCCTTCTCACAAGAGTGTTAGTAGACAACGCTCTCACAAGAGCGAAAGTGATCAATCCTCTTCACAAGAGCGCAAGTACTCAATCCTCTCACAAGAGCGCAAGTAATCAATCCTCTCACAAGAGCGCAAGTAATCAATCCTCTCACAAGAGTGCAAGTAATCAACCCGTAAACATTAAATTAAATTATATTCTAATATGTAACAAACATGCAAATAATAAATATTTGCCATTAATAAGTATATAAACGAATCTATATTAATAGTGAACAATAAATTTCGACATCAAAACAAACTAAAATGACTAACAACGAAATTAACAGACAAATCAAGGGAAAGAATGGTGTCTGATAATGGTGCCTGACTCTTACATTTGTTCCTTTAGTGCTCATGAGGCGTAAAATTACACGACCCCATGAGTGATGTGACACTCGCTCTTGTCACAGCATCTCAGGACTCCAACATATCACAGAAAAATGCTTATATTTTCAATTTATATTTTTATTGTTTATTCCCGAAGGACCTTTAATATTATCATAATGAAGGGGAAGCGCTAAACCCGTAGGATTATACAGCGCCTGTGGGGGGGGGATGTGGAAGGAATTCAGATTCAACTCAGGGACCTGGAGCACAGATCCAATTCCCTAGATCAAGAGCCCCTCACTAGCATCAAGGAACCTTCCTTGAGGGGCGGTCCTTTAACAAGTTACTTGAATTTACTTTTTTTTTCTTCCTCCAACTTTTCTTTTTGCTTCTCTCATAACTCGATATTAATCCTCATCCAATGAACATCAAATATTCAACGTTTATTCACGGTTGTTAGGGCCAGAATTTTGGAACAGTTGGCATGTTCACGTACCCAATGCCCAAAGTTATTGACCCTATTCCAAGCATTATGGAATGGCTCTCGTAACTTCCAAAACCCTCAGTGGCGTGTCCTTACACGTTCAAATAAGGCGCTTCCTAATTCGATGATGGCGGAGAGTAAAATTCAAGTGTGTAGGTGCAGATTTGGCCAACTTATACGTAAACTTTTGTTATGCTTTAATTCCCGTTAAATCATTTACAGTTTACTTCTTCTGATCACTTTCAGTATTTAATGGCTGATGCATCTTAGGGCCATTGAGTTTTGTTTGTGTGCAGGCACATTTGTTGTAGTAAAATAATTATATAAAAAAATTACTTTGAATTGTTTGAATCATCTGATCGGCTTCATATTTTCACCAATTTGCCAATTTCACTAAATAGTGATAGTCATTTTGTTGTTGCATCCTGTAAGAAGGTTGACACCCCTAAGTTTAGTCTCAATAGGTCCATTATAATAAAATAAAGCGCTAAACCGACAAGGGTCATCCAGGTCAAAATTTGAAATTCTACCGAAATTGTTGAACATCTTGGAACCGTTGGGATCACATCAATTACTTAATTCACATCAATTACCTTTTCGGCTTGGCTTCAAATTTTAATCGTTGGTGAGATTTATTAAAATAAAGCTTGACGTTAAATTTCGATTTGTCAGTTTTATTAAATAAAATGTTTCCCATATAACTAGAGAATGCCTTTTATGATTGCCTTTTAGCCCTAAACATAGGTTATCTTTATTGGAATTATTTTGATGATAACCATTTTTTAAAGCAATTTTATTAAATTGAATTTTAATTATGGGGAGAGCTAAACTCGCAGGGATTGAATTGCATTTTAAAAGTAGAAACTATTATTTTTCTAGTGGGACTGTAGAGAATTTGAGCTAAATATCTCGCTTTTATTGAGTTTTTAAATTTAATGAGGATAAACTTTACAATATTGAGGATACAAATCATTCTGAATTAGATTTAGCTAGTGTATGTCCTAATTTGCCATTTTTATTGAAGGAATTGTGATTTTAATTTCTATATGATGACTTGTGAATGCGTCTTCCGATTCGCTTCAAATGTTCAGTGGTAAATATTAGCTGCATTACAAACTCATGCCACATGCCACAGTCTTGAGGTACAGTGGGGGTTAAGCTTTGGTATCCCCGAAAATGTATCTTTAAGAGACTGCCTGAATATTTTTTTTCGTTTTTCTTCCTAGAACTTTCGAATTTTGTCTCACTCATAACTGGAGAACGTCACAGCCAATCGGCTATAAATTTTCAAAGCTGGTGAAATGTATCTTGAGCATGATTCACGAGACTAATTGCACGTGTGGTGCTCTAGGCACACAATATTACAAAAGTCATTTCCAAATTTTGTTTCCATTGGATAATTTGAGACTCCAATGATCACTTAAAAAATTCAACAGTCTTGTATCCTATTAGAACAGCGTTTACACGCCATTTTGTCACTTTTAATCTCGATATGGTATAGAATTTTTTTCATTACTTCATAATTTTGTCTTGACGCTGGTGAAGGGCTCTTAATCCAAAGGAATTAAGCTTACCTTTCCCTTGGTTGTATGGAATGTTTGTCCTTCCACGGCATAAACGATATATGGTTTTTACGCGTTTTGCGTTTTCTCCTCTAAAATTAAACATTTGTGCACGGCACCAATCTTCTCTGGATGATGCATCGTATGAAACGGATGCAGCGTTTAATGGGATTAAGCTGTGGCGAAGCAAACTTTGCTGGATTTTATGCCATAACTGGAAAACGCATCTTCTGGTCGGCTTTAAACTTTTAGTACTGATGTGTTTCCCCCTCGAAGAAATCAATCTCTTGATGTCAGGTTGTCTAAATAATCATGTGTCAGGTTTATCAATTTTTTTTTGTGCAATAACTGAAGAAAGTCTCTACTGATCATCAATATGTCACGTGGTTTGACTATTTGCTTATCCTAGGTTAAATTAATATAATTTTTTTGTCTACAACTTCCTGTTATATATGTAAATGTTTTGTACAATAAGCTTACGTGAAACTTACTATACGTATTTTCTTACAAGTTGGTGAATCATTCTTATGGAAATCAAGGAAATGATTCTGGCCTGTGTAGGTCCCATTTTTTTTTTTTTTAAGAAAAGTGAAAAATTGGAATTCTGCTTTTCATGTGATTATTTCTGAGTGCCGCATCTGATTAGTTTGAACCCTTCCATGATGATCATTTCTGAGCAGCTTCAAGCTTATGTGATTGGGTATTTTAGGATATTAATCTCTTTGGTCTCTCTGAAAGAAACCATACCCCCGGCCGGGATTGAACCCGCGGTCATAGAGTCTCAAAACTCCAGCCCGTCGCGTTAGCCACTAGACCAGCTAGGCTGGAGTTTTGAGACTATGACCGCGGGTTCAATCCCGGCCGGGGGTATGGTTTATTTGCAATCGTATCATTACGATTTCTTAAGTCAAGTCTCTCTGAAAGTTTTGTATTAGACTTTGGCTGTGTAGGTCCGAGTTTACCAGTCTTATGAAAGAAATGTTGATATTAGTTTCCAAAATGTCTTGTGAACGCCCTTTCTGATTCCCTTCAAATCTTCAAAGCTAACATTTAATTGCAGTATTATCTTACGCCTCACATCGCATTATTCCAATCACTTCCACTGAGGTGCATGGGACTGGGGTTATGGAATACTGGGATACCTTTCTCGTATAGTGCAGTCACCGAAATACTTTTAGTTTACCTAATGCGTTATCCAACAAATGTA
>NC_069418.1:34676106-34721106 GCF_026875155.1 Cherax quadricarinatus | reverse complement strand
AAAAATATAACTGCTTCTAGGACTGACCCCTGTGGAACCCCGCTTGTCACAGGCGCCCACTCTGATACCTCGTCACGTACCATGACTCGTTGTTGCCTCCCTGTCAGGTATTCTCTGATCCATTGCAGTGCCTTTCCTGTTATACGTGCCTGATTCCCTAGCTTTTGCACTAATGTCTTGTAGGGAACTGTGTGGAAGGCCTTCTTGCGGTCCAAGAAAATGCAATCTACCCACCCATCTCTCTCGTGTCTTATTTCTGTGTGTGTGTGTGTGTGTGTGTGTGTGTGTGTGTGTGTGTGTGTGTGTGTGTGTGTGTGTGTGTGTGTGTGTGTGTGTGTGTGTGTGTGCGCGCGCGCGTCTATTTCTCTACCCGTCTGTCCTCGTTTGTGCCCGCATGTTTGTTTATATCTGTGCAGGCTAGTCCTTTATACATGCATATAAGTGGCAACGTGCGAAAGAAACTTTAATCTTTGTCGTTGCAAGAGATTTAAAGCGACACTCCCAGAGCTGGAAAATATGTTGTGTGCACTTAATCTCTTATAAAACTCATAGGTGCATCCATGTATGCATTTGGTCACAAGCCCACTGGTAATCGCTCCATAAATTCTCTTTCCTCTGTCTGCCGGCTCAAGCGTCCCTTTGTTACTGACGCTTCTGAGGAATGTTATTTTACAGAAGTGGAAAACACTGAGGTGTTTTCCTTATGTGTTGCTGTTAGATGTATAAAATCTTTGCAAAAGAAAGATTATCATGATCATGTTTAGTTCTAAACTCGCAGAGATCATTCAACATATAAAAGGAAAAAAAAGCAGAGTAATTCTCTTGAGTTAACGAAGGGACTGTCTGGCTTGTTTGGGCGTCCGAAACTTTTAAAGACACTTCAACAGTACGGTTAAAATGTAACTGCATTCTTAGAAATTTACAGCTGCAGCATGTCTAACTAATCAATCATTATTACATTGTGTTCAAGGAGAAGCGGTAAGTGCGTAGGGGTCGCACATCGCATGAGAAAGAGAGGTAGTCAGGGTTGATTTGAGAAAGGGGAAAATAGATTCAAATCCTCTGATCAAGAGCCTTTTATTAACATCAAGGCTTCCCCCCCCTTGTAGGAAATAAATTAAGTAATATGTTTATCCTACATTATGTATAATACATTTTATCTAGTGTGAAAGAAATGGTCAGAGGAGAACTTTATGTAAATATCCCCTTGTATTACTCTGCTAAAATAACCATACGAAAAAAAAAATGCCTTTTATCAAGCTCTCTACAATTATCCAAGATGTTTCACATATAACCGGAAGTATTTCGTCTCTGTTGCGAAGGATAATGTTTGTATAAATCATTTATAAATAAAATACGCTGGAGAACCAATAGCACAGTCCTCCCCCACCCGAGTGGCTCGACTATGACCCAGGGAAACAAACGTCCTCAGGTCGCTTTTATTAAGTCGGTCTGGAAGCTAATTAAGCATTGGGTGTGTTGAGCTCGTTCCCAGAGGCAAAGTTGAGTACGGAAATAATATCTCCAAAGACGAAATTATTTACCTAGTCTAAAATTCTTTTTCTTTTTATCTGTATATTTGCAGAAATGCTTTAATAAAAGTTCCAAAGAGGAGAATGAAAAGTACACATCACGCCCTCAGTAGTGGTGTATAAAAGAATAAATATAGAATGAAATAGTAGAAGCTGCATTCTCTGCAGTATATTAATATTGTTGCAATGTATTTCATGAAGTGCTGGACCTTTGTTGGTCATTCAGCTGAAGGAGTAATGAAGGCGTTCTCTCTTCTCTCTTCTCGTCACTATTTCTTACCTGACAGCCTGTTTGTGATCGCTAGTACAGTTATAATTTACTCTTCATAATACGATAAACTGAGTAATAAACTCTCGAAACATTAAGTATCACAGCGTGCACAAATACATCCGCAGACAAACGCAGAAGATGGAGCTTGTTGCATCGAATAAATTTAAAGGGTATGCTACGAGTGTTTCTCATCATGATGTTTATGAGTATACTTGAAGTGCTCGCTGCAACCACTTATCAGGAACACCGATATTTCTACAGAGGAAAAGCATTCCTGTGATGAATTACTGCTGCCGAAACAGGAATAACGTCAGAACTTATGTGGCACATTTTCTACTGCATTTTCTTCCTGGCACTTATTCTAGATATGCATCAAAATGTGTTCTCAGGTCATTGCGTGCACAGTTACAGGGCTCTCCTTTCCTACCTGTTTAATGTTAGTTTTAGTTGAAGCGAGAGAGAGAGAACTGCACAAAAGTTATTCTGATCTCTAGTTACAGGAAACTGCGAATAACGGTAGATTATAGCTCAGTGGTTGAGTGTTCGGTTCATGAATGAAGAACCCACGTCGGTATCATAAGAATTTAGATTATGGGAAAGACTCTTTACACCTGTTGCTCCTGTTTACCTAACGGTAAATAGATATCTGGTTGCTAGCCAACTGTTGTGTGTCTTATCATGGGAAGTGATAGTATACGATAGATCAAATTAGGATTTTAAATGAAATGTGGTAGGATAGCTCCTTAATCTTAGATTCAACAGAGTGAAAAAAAGTATCACCTGCAGAAATATATTCTCAGCCTCTGGAACTCCTCCATGACGCCGAAGAATCGTGCCAGCACGTATTTGGCGTCGAGCTGCTCAGAGAGGCTTTCACAACTCTTGTCTAGCCTAACAACCCCTGCAAGGAACCCGTTTGCTCTGATACGTCTACTTGAAACTGGAGTCCTGACCGCCCTCACTCAGACCCCTGGGCCATGACATAGTGATATAGAGGTTGTGTGATGTATGAAAGGTATTTTTTGTTAAGTGGATTGGTGTGTGGCAAGGGTGTGTGGTGTGGGGGTGTGGGAGGTGTGGCGAGGGTGTGAAGTGTTTGGAGAGCGTAAGGTATGGGGAGAGTGTATGGAGGGTGTGTGTATAGTGTAAAGAGGGGGGGGATGTATGAAGAATGAATCCTAGCAAGTTTATTCAGGTACAGATACACATAAATACAGTTATATAAATTATCATACATAGCAGTATATGTGTAGATTACCTAGGATAACCCCAAAAAGTCAAAGTGACTTTTTTCCATTGTAAGAGCAGGGTGCGTCATGTGTGGAGCACTATTACCGTTCACACAGACATCCGGACAAAGAGTACGGTACGTGGTGAAACACAAACTTATTTACAATAATAATTTTTAAACTAGGCCAGGAAAGTCGAGCAAAACTGCGTAGCCTAAATAAAGCGCCCACATGACCGCAGGAACGCACGGAACAGGAAAAGGTGGCGCATAATGATCACATCTAAAAAGTTAGGTGGGGAATTTAGCTCGAAACTTTGCGTGTAATTTGCCCCTTAAGATAGCTTTAGTGTTAATTGGATGCATTTCCAGGAGATAAGATTAAATTTCCATTTTATATTCAAATTTAGTGGAGTAATGGGTTGGGGGCAGAGCCACAACACTGCAACAGTATTTAAGCATCTCGTGAGACGTGGACTGGCTACAGTAATTTACGCAGCTAGAAATCTTGCAACCGCTGGGGTTTTGGCCGAAACATACACATAATAGCAAGTATTCTATAATTATAATTGATAATAGACGAATTACTAATTGATACATTACATAAAACATTTTTTCACTTGTTTGATAAATTAATAAATATTTCTTTATTCCTGCACATGTTAATAGTTGTACGTTTAAGCAAACAGGTTTGTGAAGGGTGTAATGCAAATTTACTGTTTTAAACTGAAGTAATACTTTTGGCACAGAACTCGGCACTGCTTAAATTTAAACTAATTGTGTTAAGGTTTTATTATTATTAATTATTATTATTAGTATTGTTATATATTGATAGGAAGTCCTAACAAGGGTCTTATACCACCTTGGGAATGGGAAATAATTAGGTTGGATCCAGGAAAAGGAAGGTACAATTTATAGAAACTAGAGCACTAGAGGAATCTTCATAGAGTACTGGTTATTTCTGCTATACAAGAAGAGAGAGAGAGGGGGAATGAGAAAGGGAAAGGAGGGACAAAGGGAGAGAGAGAGAGAGAGAGAGAGAGAGAGAGAGAGAGAGAGAGAGAGACCCAGAGAGTGTGTACACTCACCTAGATGTACTCACCTAGTTGTGGTTGCAGGGGTCGAGTCACAGTTCCTGGCCCCTCCTCTTCACTGGTCGCTACTAAGTCACTCTTCCTGCTCCATAAGCTTTATCATATCTATTCTTAAAGCTATGTATGGATCCTGCCTCCACTACATCACTTCCTAGACTATTCCACTTCCTGGCAACTCTGTGAATGAAGAAATGCTTCCTAACATCCCTGTGATTCATCTGCGTCTTCAGCTTCCAACTGTGACCCCTTATTGCTGTGTCCCATCTCTGGAACATCCTGTCTCTGTCCACCTTGTCGATTCCACTCAGTATTTTATATGGCGTTATCAAATCCCCCTTATCTCTCATGTTTTCCAGTGTCGTCAGGTCTATACCACTTAGCTCCGGGACCAGTCTTGTTGCAAACCTTTGCACTTTCTCTTGTTTTCTTACGTGCTTGTCTAGGTGTGGGTTCCAAACTGGTGCTGCATACTCCAATATGGGCCTAACGTACACAGTGTACAGGGTCCTGAACGGTTTCTTATTAAGATGTCGGAATGCTGTTCTTAGGTTTGCTAGGCGCCCATATGCTGCAGCAGTTACTTGGTTGATGTGCGCCTCAGATGTGCCTGGTGTTAAACAACATCAAGATCCTTTTCCTTGAGTGAGGTTTGTAGTCACTGGCCCTCCCATCCCCATAGAATGTACTCCGTCCACGAGCTTCATGACTTTGCACTTGGGGTTGAACTCCAGGAGCTAGATGCTGGACCAGGCCTGCAGCCTGTCCAGATCCCTTTGTAGTTATGCCTGGTCCTCGTCCGATTGAATTCTTCTCGCCAATTTCACATCTGCGAACAGGGATACTTTGGAGTCTATTCCTTCCATCATGTCGTTCACAAATACCAGAAACAGCACCGGTCCTAGGACTGACCCCTATGGAACCCTGGTCGTTACAGGTGCCCACTCTGACACCTCGCCACGTACCATGACTCTCTGTTTTCCTGACAGGTGTTCCCTGATCCATTGTAGTGCCTTCCCTGTTATTCCTGCCTGGTCCTCCAGCTTTCGCACTAATCTCTTGTGTGGAACTGTGTCAAATGCCTTCTTACAATCCAAGAAAATGAAATCTACCCACCTGTCTCTCTCTTGTCTTACTACTGTCACCATGCCATAGAGCTCCACAGGATTTCTCGTCTCTGAAACCATGCTGCCTGTCGTTAAGCTCATTCCTTTCTAAGTGCGCCATCACTCTTTTCCTGATAATCTTCTTCATGACCTTGCATACTATACATGTCAGTGACACTGGTCTGTAGTTTAATGTTTCGTGTCTGTCTCCTTTTTTAAAAACTGGGACTAGATTTGCTGTCTTCCATACCTCTGGAAGTCGCCCTGTTTCGATAGATATGTTGAAGATTGTTGTTTGTGGCACACATTGCGCCCCTGCTCCCTCTCCCAGGACCCATGGAGAGATGTTATCCAGCCCCAGCAACTTTGAGGTATCTAGCTCGCTCAGGAGCCTCTTCACTTCTTCCTCGGTTGTATGTATTGTGTCCAACACTTGATGGTGTACTCCGCCTCTCCGTCTTTCTAGAGTCCTTTCTTTCTCCTCTGTGAACACTTCTTTGAATCTCATGTTAAGCTCATCACATACTTAGCGGTCGTTTCTTGTGATCTCCCCTCCTTCGTCAGCCTGATTACCTGGCCCTTGACTGTGTGTGTGTGTGTGTGTGTGTGTGTGTGTGTGTGTGTGTGTGTGTGTGTGTGTGTGTGTGTGTGTGTGTGTGTGTGAGAGAGAGAGGAGAGAGATGAGAGAGAGAGAGGAGAGAGAGAGAGAGAGAGAGTAAGAGGGGCTGGGGCAAGTCTTAACTCCTTGCCATAATCCTACAAAAAGTTTAGCTCCAACCTGTATTGTGCTGGTGACAGGGAAACTCAGTGATGCAGCAATGACCTTGGTATAAAAATACTGATGAAGTTTTTCAAAAAACTAGTATCATATTGTTTATGACATAAGAATGAAGTCATCAAGTAGTACTCAATGGAGTGAGGTAAAATGTTTATATATATATATATATATATATATATATATATATATATTTCTTTCATTCACACACCGGCCGTATCCCACCGAGGCGGGGTGGCCCAAAAGGAAAAACGAAAGTTTCTCCTTTTACATTTAGTAAATATATACAGGAGAAGAGGTTCTAGCCCCTTGCTCCCGGCATTTTAGTTGCTCTGTACAACACGCATGCTTACGGAGAAGAATTCTGTTCCACTTCCCCATGGGAGATAAGAGGAAATAAACAAGAAAAAGAACTAGAAAGAAAATAGAAGAAAACCCAGAGGGGTGTGTATATATGTGCTTGTACATTATGTGTATGTGACCTAAGTGTAAGTAAAGTAGCAAGACGTACCTGAAATCTTGCATGTTCATGAGACAGAAAAAAGGACACCAGCAATCTACCATCATGTAAAAAATTACAGGCTTTCGTTTTACACTCACTTGGCAGGACGGTAGTACCTCCCTGGGCGGTTGCTGTCTATCAACCTACTACCTATATATATATATATATATATATATATATATATATATATATATATATATATATCACTCGAGAGTAACAAATAACGAAGGTAACGTGACACACAAAGTAGATTAAACTACAACTGAAATTGAAAGCAATATGTTTGTTTTATTAAGCAAGGTTTACATAAAACTTACATTCGAAAAACGTTGACGTGTAATAATGGTCATGTTAAAATTATGTACTGAAAACTGCCTTTATACCAGCGCCATTGACTCATTCACAACAATGTACATTGAATTATAATGGCAGCCGATTAGCGCCGAGCTGAGGGATTATAAACTTTGTCCTGCCAATCATACAAATTTAATCATGCAGGAGAATTTTTTTTCCCAATAACTAACCAGCGAATGCTTTTTAGGTCACAGAATTCGCGAAATAAAGACAGGAATGTTGTTTATTTTGACATTAAATGGGATTTGTTGCTTCGGCTACGTTATGGGGATGGGGGTCACGCGTAGTGCCAATGTTATTAATGGCATTTTTGTTTTATCAAATTACCATGTTTCGCACACACCGCTTGTTATTAATGTTCAACGTTATGGCCCGTATGTGAAGAACATAGAATTTCTGTTTACATATGGGAAAAGAAGATTGATATTTTATAAATGCTCATAGCGTGGTGCTTAACATGTAAAGAATACAGTCTGATGGTTCACACATAAGCAATTGCATGATTCGCACAAGAAAGGTATCATCGTGTTTATATACATATATATATATATATATATACATTATATATATTATATATATTTATATATATATAATATATATATATATATATATATATATATATATATATATATTATATATATAATATATATATATATATATATATATATATATATATGCAAAACAACCACTCTGAAAGAATAGAGAAATTCCAAGCGCTTTCGTGACTGCTCACATTATCAAGGATAGTTCCTTGATAATGTGAGTAGTCACGAAAGTGCTTGGAATTTCTCTATTCTTTCAGAGTGGTTGTTTTGCATATTCTGAAATCACCTGTTTACTATGATCTTATTGCATATATATATATATATATATATATATATATATATATATATATATATATATATATATATATTTGTAAATTCCAACAGCGATATAAGATGCAAAACCACGGTGGAATATAATGTAACTCTAGGCTTTTTCATTTTGTAATATAGCACATTAGGATGTTTGCACTGTTCAGAATAGAGGCGGGATGTGTTGATTACCAACTCCGAAGAGGCCTTAGAGCTATCATTCAACTCTCCATTGGTGTTTTTGCATGTTATACATGGTATGTTTTACTTTAGCAGTTAAATCATGTGTAATTAGAATTTCAACCCATTACGAATTTAAGGCGATATCATTTTCATATATCTTACATTCTGCAAAATATTTATTAAGCCCAGTATGTGAAGAAGTATCCGAAAGTCAACTAACTCTGGATAGTTCCAGGTATTCATTGACACTTTGTCTTGCTTTTTGGAAGATTTGTTTCTCCGTGTAGAATCCTCTAATGCGATGTAGTGTTTTGTTTGTGTGTGGTGTTGTGTTTGCGTATCTTGTGAGGACTGTGTCGTAGTTTTGCAGTGTGTGTGTGTGTGTGTGTGTGTGTGTGTGTGTGTGAGAGAGAGAGAGTTACCATTTTGTTCTAGGCACTTGTAGATTAGACACTAGGCCTGTTGTATATACGTGAGAGAGAGAGAGAGAGAGAGAGAGAGAGAGAGAGAGAGAGAGAGAGAGAGAGAGAGAGAGAGAGAGAGAGAGAGAGAGAGAGAAAGAGAAGAGAGAGAAAGAGAGAGAGAGAGAGAGAGAGAGAAAGAGAGAAAGAGAGAGAAAGAGAGAGAAAAGAGAGAAAGAGAAAGAGAGAGAAGAGAGAAGAGAGAGAAAGAGAGAGAAAGAGAGAGAAAGAGAGAGAGAGAGAAAGAGAGAAAGAGAGAGAGAGAGTGAGAGTGAGAGAGAGTGAGAATGTGTGTCACACACATTTGGTAAAGCTTTGAATCCTGTAGTGATATATTCTGTTTGAGTGATGATTTCTGCTTGAGTTATATGAAGTATAATTTGAGTGTATTTAAAAAAATCGCTAAAATAAAATTGACAGATTTGGAATTAAATACTCACTGAGGTTTGGTCGAGAATCTAAGATGCAGAGTGTTCCCTTTCTGGAATGCCACGCTAAGGAGCTAGAACAGAATGAAGAAAGACTATCATTGTTTTGATAAGAAAAATAAACGAAATTCAAGAAAAGATAAAAAGTAAAATCGACGAAGATACAACGAAAAGGGGTAAAAATAACAAGCGAGAGAATGCTCACATTTCGTGGAGGTGTCAGATAACATTGTCAACAGCCAGGGTCGATGTGATCAACAATAGGAGTTCACCAATACTCACAATCGATGACATTAATACATTTAACACCCAGGAACCCATCATCGATCCACGGCTTCACCCTTTGGTCCGAACTCATTCCGAACACCGCGAGGCTCCGGTGTCCCATCTCATTATCAGCCGATGCAACGATTTCCGATAACACATAGGATCTACGTCTGGGTTATCAGATTTATTCCATTACCTGCTTCCTCTCAATTTTTTAATGCGAATAACATTATTTTCCTTTTAGATCATTTTCTGTCCGAGAAACTGTGTGCATATAAGAGCCGAGTGTACAGTTAATAATTTGGAAAACTCACCAAGTTTTAACGTAATCAGAGCTTCAAAGTGTTCTTTTCCTCTAAATTTTCCCTGCATTACGAAACATCAGTGTCATAATTCTTAAGTAAACATGTGTCTTTAGTGGGGGGGGGGGGCTTTAAGCAAGCTGAGGGTTCGTAATCAAATATTTGTAGCTATCTTCCCCTTCCTCTCAAAAAATCTGATCACTCCCACCTTTTTCATTTCTCATGTGTTGTATGATCTTTATTGGTTTAGGGTTTCCCATGAATTTATTATTGATAAAAAGGCCCCAAAAATTCAGGCGATAAAAGAGTATTATTTACTCACAGTAATAGTAACTTATAACACAAGTGCAACGAATGCGACATTTTATGGTGGCAACGTTTCGATTTCCAGGAGCTTTGTCAAGCCGTTACCCTTGACAAAGGTCCTGAAGAACTTAATGTGCCCTTTTACCTAAAATATTTTCTGTAATTCTACCAACATTATTACAACTGTTGTAACATCCACGGAGAAGTGCTGAATATTAACTAAAAATAAAATTACGTAGATTATATTCAGTATTAAGTTGTGCACAGATCAGAGCCAGAGCTGCCTCCGCTAATCTCCTTACCAAACTTGGTGGACATCGGTGTATTGAATTAGTATTGGCCAAGCAAGTTCACCAGCGACTACCTCTAACGTCTTCAACATACCGGAATTAGTGGGCAACGTGTAGGACTAGAGTGCTGCTCCCCTTAGCCTCGCTCAACTCACAACTGCCTCTCTACTGGCAACTCATAGTTTTCGTTAGCTAGTGGTTTCTTAAACTCCTCCTCAACTCATCTGAGACAACCGAGGTGAACGAAATACGAGCTTATTCATTCTGAATTTAAATTGAGAAGAGGAGACAGATGTAAATTTATTTGTTCAGAAGACAAAAATTAGAGTACTTAATTTATGCAAGATGAGGCGGATGGAGCCAAATACGAGCCAAAAAACTTAGACTGGCTGCAATATTGCTTCCTATTAACGTGCTTGCACTGTGTGTTGCTGACACGCATCTAAATATTTGCCTTTATTGCAAGCTACTATTGTGTATCTTTCCAAACTCTTGTATCATGTAATGACAGACGGATATCTAATTTTTCACTGAGTACACGCTCGCTTTCTTGAAATAAAAATGAGACTGCAATTTTTGATGTGACAATTTTTCCCGAGAGATTTGTAAATATCCGTAGTAGTGAAAAGCAATGTGTTGCTTCATGGGAAGCGATCTTTATACTCTCAATATACTGAAAAAAACAAATACATCTCTACAAAATTTTTATGGCTTCCCTACCGCATACTTTATACTGATTTTATTTACAAGTTGCTAGTACTGTTTGCATGAATAATCTGCTTTCTTCGAGTTATTTTCTCACTGGCTGCTCATTTCAAAATTTTGTTGCAAAATACAGAGCACTTCATTATTTTCGAAGTGTAAATAGGTAACGATAATACAGCTTGGTTATCCTCCCAACAATATCCGCTACAAAAATAATCATTATTTCCTCTGAAGCAACACAAGTATAATGCCTGGGGGAGATGTGAATGTTGTCAGCACAACGTTAAATTAAGCCACAAATATTGTACTCCACTGAGAGAACACGTCGTTGCCTACAAACAACACGGGACTTGACAAAGAAAAAATACCATATTCCGCATTATTATATTTACAAAAAACGATAAGCCCGCATGATCCCCGAGCTCTGCCCGTCTTACGTTAAATAGAGAGAAGACCAGTGCGAAAGAATATGCCAGAACTGGTTGAAAACAGCAAGGTAAAAAAATTAAGCCGAATAGCCTCGCAGGGGAACAAGGGATTTGTCTGAGTTTGATCCTCGAAGTCCCTCGAAGGTAACCCTAAACGTACCTAAACGACAATGCAGAACTTGTAGGAAAGAGGAAAAATGTTTTTCCAGAAGAGAGTGTAAAGGTAACTTGTATGATTTAGTATTATTATTATTATAATCAAAAAGTATGATTTAGTAAGATTAGCCACTTTTGGTGATATTGAAAAAATAATCATTTACACATACGGTTCGTTTGTATTTGTTTTACATAATTATATCCCAGTAGTTCAACATACAGGTTATACATTAATTTCCTGATCCGAATCTAAACTATCTGAAAACCAGGTTTTCCTCTCCAGGCGACATATTTAGTTTTTTTTTTTTTCATGATTTTTTCAAGTTTTGGCAAAATCGGTTTTTTTTTTATTATTTTTTTTTGTTTAACAAGATGAGGATACTGGCTAACGTTCTCTCGTATCTTTTTTACGTCACCACAGTTATTGAAATTTTACATTTTTCTGCCAAGGTTGATATAACCGAAGGGGTTCCTTTAAATGAATGCCTTATTTTTGTTACAATTTTACCTTCCTCCAAAGTTTTCATTTAGAACTTTAGATCGCATTATTTGATCAGCTCCAAATTTCCAACGCTTGTGTACAATAACTTGGGAAAGGTTCCCTCTGGTCTGTTTTATGTAGACGATTTACTATACTGGTTTTCTTGTAATAACTTGAGAAAGCCTTCCTTATCTGCTGCAGACTTTCAACACTAGTGTATCCAAATTAATAGTTGAAATTAAGTAATAAAAAGACAATACCGTGACACAATACCGCCCACAAACTTAAGATGACGTTTCAGTCCGACTTGGACCATAAACTAGTCACACAGAAGGGTTATTTTTGCAAAGTTGAGATCGTTACTGATTATTATAATCATGGGGGAGCGCTAACCCCGTAGGATTATACAGCACATGTGGGGGGGGATGGGAGGCATTCAGGCTCAATTCAGAAAACTGGAGCACAGATCCAATTCCCTAGATCAAGAGCCCCTCACCAGCGTCAAGGAACCTCCCTTGAGGGGATCGTTACTGGAGAGTGGCAGTTCTAATTCGCAAATATAGCTTTTGAATTAGTGGGATTAATTTTTTTGGTGTTCCTCGTCTGAACAGCTGCATTGTGCAGATGAAAAAATGACTAATTTCCTAACATTGGATATAAATTTGGAATTGTTGGATTCGAAGCATTAACTAGAGAAAGACTTCTTATCGGTTTCAATCTTTCAATGTTGGTGGGTTTTCCAAAAATAAAGAAAGGTTCATGTTGATGTGGGCTGGTTTCAGAGCATTAACTTGAGAAAACATTTTATCGGATTCAGTTCCTGAAATGGTTAAGTAGAGAAAAGTTTTGGATTAATTTTGAGCAGTGAGTTTCAGGAGATAATTTGTGAATGCTATATGTGATCAATCTGATACCTTAACAATGATGTACTTAACTTAGAAACTTTAAATTCTTATTAAACTGAGTATGTGTCAATTTGCAAAATTTTACTTCGATCCCTCAGGTCTTTTTAATTTATTTATTTTTTTTTTTTGGGGGGGGGAGTCGCTCATAGGAATTATATAGGCATAGTTAATGAAATTATATAATTTTTCTGTCACTTTTCCTTCCTCCAATGTTTTCGTTTAGAACTTGAAAACAATACCTCCGACTGACCTCAAATCATCAACGCTTGTTACATAACTAGTTTAAAATTCAAGGAATTATTGGAATGAGCAGGTGCCTATTTGTCCGACTTGGGCCATTAACTATTGTGAATATTATTATAATCAAACAAAGCTAATCGGCTACAAACTTTCATTGCTAATTACTTAGAAATGCAACCTCTGAGCGGCTTCGAACTAAAAGTGTCGTAATATTTTGGGATTTTTGTCTTTGTGCAATAACTAGAGAATGTCTCCTCTGACTAGATTTAAACTTTTAAAGTTAGTGTATTTTAATGGAAGGTTTGAATTGGTTTGAGGCTGTATAGGGGCCATTTTGTCATTTTTATTCAAGAAAATTGGGAAGCGAGTTTCTATGCTATAACTGATAAATGCCTCTTCTGAGTCATTTGTAATCTTGAATGTTGACATTTAACTGCGTTATAAACCGATGCTGTATTCTGCTCTAATTATGCTGCGTGCACTTAAGTAGACAGGGCCTAGACATATTTGGTTCTTACTCTAGTCAAAGTTTGGCTAAAATGATGTGAATAAAATTGGCTTTTCAATTTACTATACGTTATGCATACTATTTTAAAAATAAAGATTTTGATTTTTTTTCGCAAATCGCTACGGGTTGATCTGATAAACTGATCAAATGGAGTGAGGGAATATGTTGATGAACGCCATGAAATGGAAATTAGAGAAAACGAAATCAGTCCACATAAAGAATATAGTGTAACTGTATTGAGAGAGAGAGAGAGAGAGAGAGAGAGAGAGAGAGAGAGAGAGAGAGAGAGAGAGAGAGAGAGAGAGAGAGAGAGCAAGCAATAAAAATGCTTTCAAATGAGCTGATGTAGGTAACAGCTCTTAGCTTGCCAATAAAGTTAGGAATTCTTAACCTGTAAATAGCTTGTCAATAAAGCTAGGGATCCTTAACCTTGTCAAACCCTGTGTAAAAGAGAGAGAGAGAGAGAGAGAGAGAGAGAGAGAGAGAGAGAGACTGCTTGACAGAGTAGAGAACAGAGCAAGACGTCTCATCTCTCGCCTGGACCCATCCTGGATAGATCTGTCATTTCAGCAGAGCCTTCAACATAGGAGGGATGTGGGTGGCCTTACTGTTATATACAAGGCCAATATTGTCAAAATACCACACTTGGATCCACTTCGAGGACAGCGTGAAACAAGCTTTTATGCCACAAGACGGGCAGAAAGCAGCAACTTCACTCTGGCTGTACCCTTCTCCAGAACATCACTCCATCTGAGATCATACATACCCAGGATGACTCGAGTATGGAACACATTCGTACAGCATAATGATGTCAACGAGATAACGTCAGTTGATCAAATGAAAATGCTGGCCCACAGATGGCTCCAACTTCATCCTGTTCCCTACTTTTATGTCTCATAACAATAAAAATGCTTTCAAATGAGCTGATGTAGGTAACAGCTCTTAGCTTGCCAATAAAGTTAGGAATCCTTAACCTGTAAATAGCTGTCAATAAAGCTAGGGATCCTTAACCTTGTCAAACCCTGTGTAAAAGAGAGAGAGAGAGAGAGAGAGAGAGAGAGAGAGAGAGAGAGAGAGAGAGAGAGAGAGAGAGAGAGAGAGAGAGAGAGAGAGAGAGAGAGGCAAGTAATAATTGAGTGTTACTGTTTCAGTTTTATAACTGTAGTGTAAAGTACACCTCTGGCAAGACAGTGATGGAGTGAATGATGAAAGTTTTTCTCTTTCAGGCCGCCTTACCTTGGTGGGAATCGGCCGATGTGTTAATATTATAATAAAAAATAATAGACTAAAATTGCATTATGAAGCGGCTGTGGTACCCACACCTTAAAAAAGTGGATAAGTTAGAAAAGGTCCAAAGAGCTATAAAATGGGAATCAGAGCTAAAATATACGCGCTGTAGTGAAAAGCTGAAAACAATGAAGATGCTAAAGCTGCTGATATGAAGCTAAAGAGGTGACATTTAGCTACATATAAGGTCCTAAAAGAACATGACATAATAAAGATAACATCTTAACACCTATAGCAGGAAAAACAAGAGGCCACAGTCGTTCACTGAGAAAAAGTGGGTTGTAGTCTATGGAACACCATAGTACTACTTCTATAGCTATGTATCGGTGATTACACACATTCATACATTCAAAGTTTATTCTCTATGTATGCGTACGCATGCACGCACATGCAATGTTTTTTTGCATCCATATGAGAAGCAAAAATTGAACACGCTAAGCAAACACCTATTTATTGGGATCGGTAGCAGGTATAACAGATTTCTTCATTTCCTGCGTAGTGGGCACTTGCTACCTTGGCTGTGCATCTAATGTTGTCCTAGATCCACGACTTAATACACTGGCCAGCACTGATTTCATTTCCCCTTGAAAAGCAGGTTTTTCTAATATGGAACTCTGAACTTAAGTTTACTCCAATACGTACAGTTTCTGTGAAACAGATCCCCACGGTGAACGATTACACGGAGACATAGCCATCATGAAGAAAATATTTACGAGGGAATTCCAATGATCATTATCATGGCTAATTAGTGCTAGACACTGCTTGAAAACAGTGATTTAAATGTCTGAAAGTGTGTGGTAATTTATTTTAGCTTTCTTGACGTAAATTAATTTTTTATACGTATAAGAAATATTTGTTTGCGCAATTATTATAATCCCGGGGGAGCTCTAAACCCGTAGGATTATACAGCGTATGTGGGGGGGGATGGAAGGTATTCAGGCTCAGTTCAGGGAACCGGAACACAGATCTAATTTCCTAGATCAAGAGCCCCTCACCAGCGTCAAGGAATCTCCCTTGAGGGGTTTGTTTGTGCAAACGCCACACTTATTATCTATACATATTATAATACTTGTGTTTGTTAGGTCAGATATATCATGTGGTTCTTCAACCTTGATTTGCCAAAAATTAATCATAAGCTTTTAAAGAAAGCTTTTTCTGATAAATAAACCAGCTCAGATTCGTGAGCAGCGCGTCAAAGTTAGCTTAAAACAATCAATTTGGTTTCTGAACTGGATAAAAATGTAAAAATTTGTTGGCATATAGATAACTTTGTATCTCTCGTTGTATATTCGCTGAGATTACTTTTAGTACCTGTTATATGGGTTAAGCATTCTTGCCAGATAGTTTTCGATTCACCCAACGATCTGTGCTAATGACCCTCTTGTAGTCAAAGCACCTAAACGAGAAAGAGGCGGCAGCAGCAGCTTGCTGCAGAGGAGATATGAGGTCCCACTCTTTCATCCTGTTATCCATCCTCTGTAAATGCACAACCGTTATCTCCTCTTCCCCTATTTTTTTTAAGAACTTTCCCCTCCCTCTCTCTCTCTCTCTCTCTCTCTCTCTCTCTCTCTCTCTCTCTCTCTATCTCTCTCCAGTTAAAACCGAAACCCCCCCCCAAAAAAACACATTCTCGCCCAGATTTTTGCTATTGTTTCGTTGTCTGTATTTTTTTCCTTCCCTGTTTGCCCATTCTTCTTTTTACCCACTTTGTCTTATATTTAGCTTACTTCTGATTTACTTCCATTTCCTTTTCTCTTTCCTCTCCATCCCTCGCCTACACTTCACCTCTGTCCTGCACATATTCTTTCTCTTCTTCCTTCCCTCATTCCTTGTACCCATCCTTCCCTTCCTCCTCTTCCTTCTAGTCTCCACCAGGATGCTCTCAAGCCATTATGTATCTAACCTTTAGATGGTGTAATAAATCTTTATATTGTATCACGTTGCATGGCCGAGGGGAGAGGAAGGGCAGATACAGGATTGATGGGCCTGGCGAACGAAGGGCTCAACCTGCCAGACACTGAACGAGAACGAGGGGTGCCAGGAAGCTGCCTCACGCTCTTCGAACGAGACAGGAAGCCGCTTCACGCATGTCGAACGAGACAGGAAGCTGCTTCACGAAATTCAAACGAAACAATAGGCTATTTCACGCGCGTCGAACGAAGCAAACTGTTTCACGTACGTCGAAGGAGATAGGAAGCTGCCGTGCTTATGGCGAATGGAACAGAAATTATTATAACGCCTAAGCAATCAGAAATATGCAAACACCCATTCAGTCAGTTGGTATAACGCTCGTAAACATCCAGTCAACAAGGAAGCTGCCTTCATATATCCGACGAATCTGTTAGTTGCTTATCCTGTAACCTGCCTATACATGTCAACCGGTCATAGAAACATGTAATACCTCGAATAATTAATATACTCATGTGGAAGTGTAAACACGAAGAATCAATCATCGACCCTGAAATAAGAGTTAATTAGATCTGAAAAAAGATAATGGGAAGTATGATCCAATTCTTTATATCAAGAGCTTTTCAGAAGCATTAAGGCGTCTTCCTTGAATGAAAAGCACCAGAAGCCGTGTGCGTGAGTCCAGCAGCTCAGGAAGTGCAAATATCCATTCCAGTAAGGAAGATGTCCTAACTCCACGACCATTAAAGGTTCCATTTCCTCAGACACTGATTCCATACTTGATTATCTTTTATGCATATAATCTGATTTATTTGAAAAATCGCTCCAATCATTACAGAATCATTCTCAACTTTTGTCTTTGTATAACCAAGACAAATGCCATATCTCTGTTCAGATTATATTATATTATATGGAAGACTTAAACGCACAGGGATCATAGATCTCTTAGGAAATAGGTAATTAGGTTTGACTCTGGCAAAGGTGTGTTAGATCGATTTACTCTTCCCATGAAAGAAGACCAAGAGGAAATGTAGATTTAATGGTAAACTGGTGAAGCTGAAACTTGAGACAGGGGAAACAATAAAAGAGAAAGGCCATTATGGGACAGCAGTGGGTGGTCGGTGATGTCCCTGCTGACGGTAAAGGCGACAGACAACTCGACTCCATGCACCCTGGTCTTGGTAGTTGATGCTGTGTGGGATCGTGTGTCTTGTTAAGGTCATGCTGCTGGGAAGATGAGACGAAGGCAGGGAAAAAAAGAAAAAAATGGAAAATCTGAGGATATGGAGGAGAGGTAGAGGAGAAAAGAACGATGAAAAAGAGACAGACAACACACACACACAAATATATATATATATATATATATATATATATATATATATATATATAATATATATATATATATAATATATATATATATATATATATAATTCTCGCGATTTTGGCTTATATAGCAACGCTCTTCTTGCCGAATAAGGCAAGCGAAAATTTGTGTATGTAATCATTTCTCAAAAAAAAAAAAAGAAAAACATTCTGAACCTAACGAAAAAAAAATTCATTGTTTATTAATAAATAATTGTAAACTTGTCTAAAATATATTTAATTGGACGAACAATTAAACTGCGCTTTTTTTAATATGGTTAGACAAGTTTTCTAAGGCTCTTTTTGTACAAAATTATTAATTTTTACATTAACATAAATGGAAAAAATATTCCTTTAAACGTTCAAGAGAAAATTTCAGAAAAGACTTAATTTTAAATCTGGCTTCTTTCATTAATTGGTGCTAGTAAACAAATACACAACTATTTTTTAAACATCTCAAGATATAGAAGCATAGTTATCAAAATTTTTAATTTATTTAACATGAAATAAAGAAAAATACTGAAAGCTTTCGTTTCATCATATATCTACGAGTCTAGTGGGCGACACTATGATGACTCATAGCATCGACCTATTGATTTGGCTGAGCTAGGAAATGTCACCTGAAATGTCAGCAGGTGGTGGAGCGAGGCAGCCAGGGAGGGAGACATGCCATGACGGATAATCTTCTAGGTAGCGTTCAAAGGCTTCGGAGCAAGAGAGGGAATAATGAAGTAATATCTCAAAGCAACTCATTCTCGAACTACGAGAGAATCGTAAAAATTAGTGTTACCTGGTTCTTTCTGGCTACCATGTTTCTAGACGTTTAGCAGCCCCTTTTTTGGGGTTAATTTGCTTATTTGTGGGTGACATGTTAAGAGCATTTTTTTAATCTAATTTAAGTAGTATTTCCACACTGGTAGTAAGTTTGTAGACATTGATATTGGGCACAAAGAAAATTTGTGTAGTAAAATGAATTTAGGTTCTTCGATATACTTAACAGAACTAGTCTTTTTAGAATTAAATTTTAGAATAAAAATTATATTTCTTTTCCTCCTCTGTAATGCATGAACAAAAAAAAAAATACTCGACATGTTTGCTGGAAACATTGTATAGACTATATATTTTTTCAGTAGTTTAGCTGGATTTTTTATTTTATATAATATTGCTTATATATATAACCGATTCCATTATTTCCAGCATTGTAATGCTGCACTGAATAATAGCTGTGTATTATGCATAATGTTAAATTCGAATAACGAGAAAAATATAAGATGGCTTATGCGAGCAGCACAGAACACATCTTTTTTCCTAGATAAAGATATGTTGTTAGCTAAAGGCTGAAAAAAATTGTCCACCAGCAGCAACAGCCTGGTTGACCATGCAAGCAGCAGACGAGCCTGGCCCCAAGGCCGGGCTCCAGGAGTAGAAAAACTCTCTGAACTTATCCGAGGTATGTTTCTGAGTGTCAGTGTCACATAACTTTATGCACCATCTGATTTAAAGCGAGACTTTACTTATCCTGATAAACCCTGGTTATCTCGCAGACATAATTTATTGGATTTTTGGCCAATCGACTGCATAGATAGAAATTAAAATAAACTCTTTGTGAATATATACACTGTGAAATGCAACAAATTCACAAGAATCAATATCCTGCTATGCAATTTAATCACCTTGGAAAGCAATTAAATTCCGAACGCTTTACAGATTTCCCAGTTATATTCCTTAAGGAGTGTCAGTGAAAAGTCACGAGAGCATAGTATTAAATTTCCTTTCAAATTAGTTAAACTTCCTGGTGCATGTACGTTGACGAAAACCAAATATCTCCCGTTTGCATTTGGTGGTTGTCATTTAACTACATTCAAGCGCATTTTATTATAATGTAAGTTGGTAATGAATACGCTTATATATATAAATAATGAACTGTCTACGATAGTGAATAAAAGACATTGTGCAGAACAAACTTATATGGTGAACATTTCGCTCTGTGCAGAGCATTTTCGGGCAAAGTTCATGACTTGGTAAAGCTCTACACGGAGCGAAAAGTTGTCCCAATAAAAGTATGTCTTGCACCTTGTGTCTTTCCTTCAATGAACACAACTGTTTCTCATCTTATTGAAAGTGTCCATTTGTCACTGCACATAATTCCAAAATACGTACATACTCAGTAGAAAATGAACGTTCTAATATTTTAGCGACTTCGAGCAAACTTTTAATTTTCTAAATTATCCTTTCCCGTCATGAGTCAGAAGCCTTAATCATTACAACATCCGCAGAATGACATGATGAAGGTCTAAAACATGCACTCACTGTAGTCACGAAAGTCTGAAACATTCATACACTGCCACAAATTCAGAGTGACGCATGCACTGTTTAAACGAGTCACCTGTTAAACTTCATTTACTGCAAATCGAAATGGAATGACAGGAGGACCATATAGTGATTTTATAATTATATATATATAATATATATATATATATATATATAATATTATATATATATATTAATTATAAACAAACCTGTGCTAAACCAGAGTTAAACCCGTGCGGATCATGCAGTAAATTTTACATACACTACTGTAATAAATCTTGGACGGAAAATGAAATGTGAATGGCAGTTTGCAGTACCTGCTACATTCAGCGTGCACGTATTTTTGCAAAATTGCTCTTCTCATTGAAATTTGACCGTGGCAGCTCCCCGAATGTAATTTTTAAACATTAAATTTTGTTAGTTCTCCTCCTTTACAGACTAAAACCGCAGCTGACACAGCCACCTCACTAAACACAACTCCTAAAGCCAGTCCTTTCATGGGAGGTTCATTGGCATTGTTCGGGGGCAGAGGTTCTTCCTTATTTATGGAACCCAATCTGCGCTCCAATTCCTTGAATTGAGCCCGAGTGCTTTCAGTTTTCCCCCTTTTTCCTTAGGCCTTGCGTAATCCCTACGGGTCTAGCGCTCCCTCATGTATGTAGTATCAATAATATACCAGAGGACAGTCGGTGAACTACAGAACCACAGCTCAGATTAGAGGAACTATTTGTTTTTTTAGCTAGTCAGTTTTCTTCCGTAAAACTTTTTTTATACGTTAGCTGAGAAGCAGTTTGTTGTAATCATTTCAAAGTTGATCTCTGCTTACCTGGGATTACAGTTATTATCCTCTGAAATGAGAATATCTTAAGTCACATATTTCCTTGAGCGACTCGTTCCTCTTCGGAAAGCTTATTCCTTCTTGGACAAGCTTATTCCTTCTTGGACAAGCTTATTCCTTCTTGGACAAGCTCATTCCTTCCTAATCAAACTCATTCCTTCCCGATCAAACTCATTCCTTCCCGATCAAACTCATTCCTCCCCGATCAAACTCATTCCTTCCCGATCAAAATCATTCCTTCCCGATCAAAATCATTCCTTCCCGATCAAAATCATTCCTTCCCGATCAAAATCATTCCTTCCCGATCAAAATCATTCCTTCCCGATCAAAATCATTCCTTCCCGATCAAAATCATTCCTTCCCGATCAAACTCATTCCTTCCCGATCAAAATCATTCCTTCCCGATAAAAATCATTCCTTCCCGATAAAAATCATTCCTTCCCGATCAAACTCATTCCTTCCCGATCAAAATCATTCCTTCCCGATCAAACTCATTCCTTCCCGATCAAAATCATTCCTTCCCGATCAAAATCATTCCTTCCCGATCAAACTCATTCCTTCCCGATCAAACTCATTCCTTCCCGATCAAAATCATTCTTTCCCGATCAAAATCATTCCTTCCCGATCAAAATCATTCCTTCCCGATCAAGACTCATTCCTTCCCGATCAAAATCATTCCTTCCCGATCAAAATCATTCCTTCCCGATCAAACTCATTCCTTCCCGATCAAAATCATTCTTTCCCGATCAAAGTCATTCCTTCCCGATCAAAATCATTCCTTCCCGATCAAACTCATTCCTTCCCGATCAAAATCATTCTTTCCCGATCAAAGTCATTCCTTCCCGATCAAAATCATTCCTTCCCGATCAAAATCATTCCTTCCCGATCAAAATCATTCATTCCCGATCAAACTCATTCCTTCCCGATCAAAATCATTCCTTCCCGATAAAAATCATTCCTTCCCGATCAAAATCATTCCTTCCCGATCAAAATCATTCCTTCCCGATCAAACTCATTCCTTTCAGATCAAAATCATTCCTTCCCGATCAAACTCATTCCTTCCCGATCAAAATCATTCCTTCCCGATCAAATGTCCAGTCATATTTTCTTTATCTAATTCTTTTTCAGCAACTTCTCTCTCTCCCTCCGCTTCTTACAAAATATATTATTTGTTTGTTTCTTTCTCATTTCCTTTGGAAGTTCTATTGCAATAGCCATTTTTACTTTTATTTTTTTCTAGCTCTAAGTCTTTATCCTGTTGTTGTTGTGTTCTTGTTTTCATTGATTTTGTTCTTGTTTTTGTTCTTCTCGTCGTGTGTTTTGTCATTATCATCCACATTGGATGTCTCATATTTTACCCTTAATCCTCTTCTAGCTTTCCTAGAGTAAGTTCTAACTTATTATTTTATTATCACACTGGCCGATTCCCACCAAGGCAGGGTGGCCCGAAAAAGAAAAACTTTCACCATCATTCACTCCATCACTGTCTTGCCAGAAGGGTGGTTTACACTACAGTTTTTAAACTGCAACATTAACACCCCTCCTTCAGAGTGCAGGCACTGTACTTCCCATCTCCAGGACTCAAGTCCGGCCTGCCGGTTTCCCTGAATCCCTTCATAAATGTTACTTTGCTCACACTCCAACAGCACGTCAAGTATTAAAAACCATTTGTCTCCATTCACTCCTATCAAACACGCTCATGCATGCCTGCTGGAAGTCCAAGCCCCTCGCACACAAAACCTCCTTTACCCCCTCCCTCCAACCTTTCCTAGGCCGACCCCTACCCCGCCTTCCTTCCACTACAGACTGATACACTCTTGAAGTCATTCTGTTTCGCTCCATTTTCTCTACATGTCCGAACCACCTCAACAACCCTTCCTCAGTCCTCTGGACAACAGTTTTGGTAATCCCGCACCTCCTCCTAACTTCCAAACTACGAATTCTCTGCATTATATTCACACCACACATTGCCCTCAGACATGACATCTCCACTGCCTCCAGCCTTCTCCTCGCTGCAACATTCATCACCCACGCTTCACACCCATATAAGAGCGTTGGTAAAACTATACTCTCATACATTCCCCTCTTTGCCTCCAAGGACAAAGTTCTTTGTCTCCACAGACTCCTAAGTGCACCACTCACTCTTTTTCCCTCATCAATTCTATGATTCACCTCATCTTTCATAGACCCATCTGCTGACACGTCCACTCCCAAATATCTGAATACGTTCACCTCCTCCATACTCTCTCCCTCCAATCTGATATTCAATCTTTCATCACCTAATCTTTTTGTTATCCTCATAACCTTACTCTTTCCTGTATTCACCTTTAATTTTCTTCTTTTGCACACCCTACCAAATTCATCCACCAATCTCTGCAACTTCTCTCAGAATCTCCCAAGAGCACAGTGTCATCAGCAAAGAGCAGCTGTGACAACTCCCACTTTGTGTGTGATTCTTTATCTTTTAACTCCACGCCTCTTGCCAAGACCCTCGCATTTACTTCTCTTACAACCCCATCTATAAATATATTAAACAACCACGGTGACATCACACATCCTTGTCTAAGGCCTACTTTTACTGGGAAAAAATTTCCCTCTTTCCTACATACTCTAACTTGAGCCTCACTATCCTCGTAAAAACTCTTCACTGCTTTCAGTAACCTACCTCCTACACCATACACTTGCAACATCTGCCACATTGCCCCCCTATCCACCCCGTCATACGCCTTTTCCAAATCCATAAATGCCACAAAGACCTCTTTAGCCTTATCTAAATACTGTTCACTTATATGTTTCACTGTAAACACCTGGTCCACACACCCCCTACCTTTCCTAAAGCCTCCTTGTTCATCTGCTATCCTATTCTCCGTCTTACTCTTAATTCTTTCAATTATAACTCTACCATACACTTTACCAGGTACACTCAACAGACTTATCCCCCTATAATTTTTGCACTCTCTTTTATCCCCTTTGCCTTTATACAAAGGAACTATGCATGCTCTCTGCCAATCCCTAGGTACCTTACCCTCTTCCATACATTTATTAAATAATTGCACCAACCACTCCAAAACTATATCCCCACCTGCTTTTAACATTTCTATCTTTATCCCATCAATCCCGGCTGCCTTACCCCCTTTCATTTTACCTACTGCCTCACGAACTTCCCCCACACTCACAACTGGCTCTTCCTCACTCCTACAAGATGTTATTCCTCCTTGCCCTATACACGAAATCACAGCTTCCCTATCTTCATCAACATTTAACAATTCCTCAAAATATTCCCTCCATCTTCCCAATACCTCTAACTCTCCATTTAATAACTCTCCTCTCCTATTTTTAACTGACAAATCCATTTGTTCTCTAGGCTTTTTAACTTGTTAATCTCACTCCAAAACTTTTTCTTATTTTCAACAAAATTTGTTGATAACATCTCACCCACTCTCTCATTTGCTCTCTTTTTACATTGCTTCACCACTCTCTTAACCTCTCTCTTTTTCTCCATATACTCTTCCCTCTTTGCATCACTTCTACTTTGTAAAAACTTCTCATGTGCTAACTTTTTCTCCCTTACTACTCTCTTTACATCATCATTCCACCAATCGCTCCTCTTCCCTCCTGCACCCACTTTCCTGTAACCACAAACTTCTGCTGAACACTCTAACACTACAATTTTAATCCTACCCAATACCTCTTCGACCTCATTGCCTATGCTCTCATTAGCCCATCTATCCTCCAATAGCTGTTTATATCTTACCCTAACTGCCTCCTCTTTTAGTTTATAAACCTTCACCTCTCTCTTCCCTGATGCTTCTATTCTCCTTGTATCCCATCTACCTTTTACTCTCAGTGTAGCTACAACTAGAAAGTGATTTGATATATCTGTGGCCCCACTATGAACATGTACATCCTGAAGTCTACTCAACAGTCTTTTATCTACCAATACATAATCCAACAAACTACTGTCATTTCGCCCTACATCATATCTTGTATACTTATTTATCCTCTTTTCTTAAAATATGTATTACCTATAACTAAACCCCTTTCTATACAAAGTTCAATCAAAGGGCTCCCATTATCATTTACACCTGGCACCCCAAACTTACCTACCACACCCTCTCTAAAAGTTTCTCCTACTTTAGCATTCAGGTCCCCTACCACAATTACTCTCTCACTTGGTTCAAAGGCTCCTATACATTCACTTAACATCTCCCAAAATCTCTCTCTCTCCTCTGCATTCCTCTCTTCTCCAGGTGCATACACGCTTATTATGACCTACTTCTCGCATCCAGCCTTTACTTTAATCCACATAATTCTTGAATTTACACATTCATATTCTCTTTTCTCCTTCCATAACTGATCATTTAACATTACTGCTACCCTTCCTTTGCTCTAACTCTCTCAGATACTCCAGATTTAATCCCATTTATTTCCCCCCACTGAAACTCTCCTACCCCCTTCAGCTTTGTTTCGCTTAGAGCCAGGACATCCAACTTCTTTTCATTCATAACATCAGCAATCATCTGTTTCTTGTCATCCGCACTACATCCACGCACATTTAAGCATCCCAGTTTTATAAAGTTTTTCTTCTTCTCTTTTTTAGCAAATGTATACAGGAGAAGGGGTTACTAGCCCATTGCTCCCGGCATTTTAGTCGCCTCATACGACACGCATGGCTTACGGAGGAAAGATTCTTTTCCACTTCCCCATGGACAATAGAAGAAATAAAAAAGAACAAGAGCTATTTAGAAAAAGGAGAAAAACCTAGATGTATGTATATATATATATGCATGTGCGTGTCTGTGAAGTGTGACCAAAGTGTAAGTAGGAGTAGCAATGTAGTTCTAACTACATTTACCTATTTGCCTTATCCTTATTTACTTTATTTTTCTCGTAATTTAGTAGAAAGAAAATCCTATCCCTTATTTATTTCTATTTTTTTTTTAGTTCTGTTTCATTTTGTTTTAAATAGCACTGCATTTCTTTGTTCTCTATTTTAGCGACATTCTTTTTCTTGTTTTCTTATGACATGCCTTTTCGAGACAAGGAAGACGCGCTTTTCTTGCCGCAGCTGTCTGGAGGAGATTCCGTAGAGACAACTGGAAAAGATAACAAGTTTAGTGTAAAAGTTTGAGAGAGAGAGAGAGAGAGAGAGAGACAGAGAGAGAGAGAGAGAGACAGAGAGAGACACGGACTAGCTGATTTAGAGACCATTTCGCTGCCAAGATGGGCGTCCAACATCAAGATACTTCTTCTGCTAGCCATGTAGGTTGACTGTGTCAAAATCGTCAATGGCGACAAATATAGAAAGCGATATATCTTAAATTCTTCGACGTAGAAGATGTTGTGGTGTGGATATACTGATCAGATCAGAAATCATTATATATATATATATTATATATATATATTTTTATATTTTATATATATATATATATTTTATACACTGGTAGTAGGTTGGTAGACAGCAAACCACCCAGGGAGGTACTACCGCCCTGCCAAGTGAGTGTAAAACGAAGCCTGTGATTGTTTTACATGATGGTAGGATTGCTGATGTCTTTTGTCTGTCTCATAAATATGCAAGATTACAGGCATGTCTTGCTACTTCTACTTACACTTGGGTCACACTACCATACATGTACACATTTATTTATACACACTCATCTGAGTTTTTTTTGATTTTATCTTAATAGTTCTTGGTCTTATTAATTTTCCTTTTATATCCATGGGGAAGTGGAATAGAATCTTTCCTCCGTAAGCCATGCGTGTTGTAAAAGTCCAACTAAATGCCGGAACATTGGGCTATTTAACCCCTTTTCCTGTAAAGATTATAAAAAGAATAAGAAGAAGAAAATTGTCAAAGTGGGAAGTCTGAATGTGCGTGGATGTTGTGCAGATGATAAGAAAGAGATGATTGTGGATGTTATGAATGAGAAGAAGTGGATGTCCTGGCTTTAAGTGAAACAAAGCTGAAGGGGGTGGGAGAGTTTCAGTGGAGAGGAATAAATGGGATTAGGTCAGGGGTTTCAAATAGAGTTAGAGCTAAAGAAGGAGTAGCTTTTTAATGTTGAAGGATAACTATGGCAGGAAAAGAGGGACATAAATGTATTAATTCAAGGATTATGTGGATTTAAAATAAAGATTGGATGTGAAAAGTGGGTTATAATAAGCGTGTATGCACCTGGAGAAGAGAGAAGTGTAGAGGGAGAGGAGATTTTGGGAAATTTTGAGTGAATGCGTGGGGAGTTTTGAATCAAGTGTGAGAGTAATGGGGGTTTGGGGGATTTTTAATGCTAAAGTGGGTAAAAAATGTTATGGGGGGAGTAGTAGTAAATTTTGGGGTGCCAGGGGTAAATGTAAATGGGGAGCCTTTAATTGAGCTAGGGTGTAGAAAAAAATTTTGGTAATAAAGTAATAATATTTTATGAAAAAGAGGATAAATAAATATACAAGGTATGATGTAGCACGTAATGAAAGTAGTTTATTAGATTATGTATTGGTGGATAAAAGGTTGATGGGTAGGCCCCAGGATGTACATGTTTATAGAGGGGCAACTGATATATCGGATCATTATTAGTTGTAGCTACAGTTAGAGTAAGAGGTAGATGGGAAAAGAGGAAGGTGGCAACAACAAGTAAGAGGGAGGTGAAAGTGTATAAACTAAGGGAGGAGGAAGTTCGGGTGAGATATAAGCGACTATTGGCAGAAAGGTGGGCTAGTGCAAAGATGGTAGTGGGGGGGTTGAAGAGGGTTGGAAAAGTTTTAAAAAATGCAGTATTAGAATGTGGGGCAGAAATTTGTGGTTATAGGAGGGTGGGGGCAGGAGGGGAAAAAGGAGTGATTGGTGGAATGATGAAGTAAAGGGTGTGATAAAGAGAAAAAGGTAGCTTATGAGAGGTTTTTACAAAGCCCGAAGTGTTATAAGAAGAGCAGAGTATTGGAGAGTAAAAGAAAGGTAAAGAGAGTGGTGAGAGAGTGCAAAAGGAGAGCAGATGATAGAGTGGGAGAGGCACTGTCAAGAAATTTTAATGAAAATAAGAAAAAATTTTGGAAATGAGTTAAACAAGTTAAGAAAAGCCTAGGGAAAAAAATGGATTTGTCAGTTAAAACAGAGTAGGGGGGTTAGTAGATGGGGAGATGGAGGTATTGGGGAAAATGGCGAGAATATTTTGAGGAACTTTTAAATGTTAAGGAAGAAACAGAGGCAGTAATTTCATGCACTGGTCAGGGAGGGATACCATCTTTTAGGAGTGAAGAAGAGCAGAATGTAAGTGTGGGGGAGGTACGTGAGGCATTACGTAAAATGAAAGGGGGTAAAGCAGCTGGAACTGATGGGATCATGACAGAAATGTTAAAAGCAGGGGGGGATATAGTGTTGGAGTGGTTGGTACTTTTGTTTAATAAATGTAGAAGGGGGAGGACTAGGGTTTGGCAGAGAGATGTATAGTCCCTTTATATAAAGGAAAGGGGACAAAAGAGACTGTAAAAATTATAGAGGAATAGCTTATGAGTATACCAGGAAAAGGTACGGTAGGTTATATTGAAAGAATTAGAGGAAGACAGAAAAGTAGGATGCGATGAGCAAGGAGGTTTTAAGTGGGTAGGGGATGGTGATCAGGTGTTTTCATGAAGCATATATGTGAACAGTTTTAGATAAAGAAGGGAAGTTTTTAATTGCATTTATGGATTTAGAAAGGATATGATAGAGTGGATAGGAGCAATGTGGCAGATGTTGCAAGTATATGGAAAGGTGGTAAGTTATTAAATGCTGTAAAGAGTTTTATGAGGATGTGAGGCTCAGGTTAGGGTGTGTAGAGAGAAAGGGGGATACTTCCGTAAAGTGGTCTTAGACAGGGATGTGTAATGTCACCAGGTTGTTTAATATATTATAATGGGGTTGTAAAGGAAGTAAATGCTTAGGGTGTTTGGGAGAGGGGTGGATTAAATTATGGGGAATCAAATTCAAAATGGGAATTGACACAGTTACTTTTTGCTGATGATACTGTGCTTATGGGAGATTCTAAAGAAAAATTGCAAAGGTTAGTGGATGAGTTTGGGAATGTGTGTAAAGGTAGAAAGTTGAAAGTGAACATAGAAAAGAGTAAGGTGATGAGGGTGTCAAATGATTTAGATAAAGAAAAATTGGATATCAAATTTGGGGAGGAGGAGTATGGAAGAAGTGAATGTTTTCAGATACTTGGGAGTTGACGTGTCGGCGGATGGATTTATGAAGGATGAGGTTAATCATAGAATTGATGAGGGAAAAAAGGTGAGTGGTGCGTTGAGGTATATGTGGAGTCAAAAAACGTTATCTATGGAGGCAAAGAAGGGAATGTATGAAAGTATAGTAGTACCAACACTCTTATATGGGTGTGAAGCTTGGTTGGTAAATGCAGCAGCGAGGAGACGGTTGGAGGCAGCGGATGTCCTGTTTTAAGGGCAATGTGTGGTGTAAATATTATGCAGAAAATTCGGAGTGTGGAAATTAGGAGAAGGTGTGGAGTTAATAAAAGTATTAGTCAGAGGCAGAAGAGGGGTTGTTTTAGGTGGTTTGGTCATTTAGAGAGAATGGATCACAGTAGAATGACATGGAAAAACATATAAATCTATAGGGGAAGGAAGGCGGGGTAGGGGTCGTCCTCGAAAGGGTTGGAGAGAGAGGGGGTAAAGGAGGGTTTTGTGGGTAAGGGGCTTGGACTTCCAGCAAGCGTGCGTGAGCGTGTTAGATAGGAGTGAATGGAGACGAATGGTACTTGGGACCCGACGATCTGTTGGAGTGTGAGCAGGGTAATATTAGTGAAGGGATTCAGGAAACCGGTTATTTTCATATAGTCGGACTTGAGTCCTGGAAATGGGAAGTACAATGCCTGCACTTTAAAGGAGGGGTTTGGGATATTGGCAGTTTGGAGGGATATGTTGTGTATCTTTATATGTTTATGCTTCTAGACTGTTGTATTCTGAGCACCTCTGCAAAAACAGTGATAATGTGCGAGTGTGGTGAAAGTGTTGAATGATGATGAAAGTATTTTCTTTTTGGGGATTTTCTTTCTTTTTTTGGGTCACCCTGCCTCGGTGGGAGACGGCCGACTTGTTGAAAAAAAAAAAAAAAAAAAATATATATATATATATATATATATGTATATATATATATATATATATATATATATATATATATTATATATATATATATAAACAGACATAATGAAATATATTTTTTTCGTTAGGTTCAGAATGATTTTTGCGAAATTATTGCATACACAAATTTTCGCTTGCCTTATTCGGCAAGAAGAGCGTTGCTATTCAAGCCATAATCGCAAGTTATACCTATTCGGCACAAAATATATATATACACACACATGCATGTACATATAATTTATTTCAAGGTTATCAGCTGAGAGAATCTAAATCATCTTCTAGATATCAATATCTTTGATTAAAAAAAAAATTTTGTACCGACCAACTGAAATAGAGAAGTTAGAGATACGCTTACAATTAGTGTAGCCTATGACGGTAATCATGGGGTTACTCATTATTCATAACTCGCTGCTAAAATTCACACAAAAATAAGTTATGCAAACATTATAATTTATTAGACAAAAAAGTTTTAGAGTAAAAAAATCCAGAATTTTATTTTCTGTAAAATTTTAAAAGCTCATAAAAATCTCACTAATATAATGCTTGGTGGAGAGAGACTATGAATAGAACAAATTTTTATTTACAGACAACGTTTTGCTTTAAGTGGATGGAAACGTCGTCAGTAATTAGTACCTACCTCAACATAAAGTTACCTTACCAAACCTTGTCATCCAACACTAATAAATTCCTTAAACTTATTCAGAATTCAGGATGTAAAGCTGCAGTTTGGGTAATTTACCCTGTTAATAATGGAACATCATGAACTGAATATACCTGCGTTTATAGCTGATGCACAATTGGCGACTGGGAACGAAAAAGTCTACCGTTTCACGAATCAGGTTGAGCAAAACACTTAGACCAGTGCGACTCAAGGGTAATTGCAAGCGAAATGCATATAAAAAGAATAACCGGGAAGGTAGGAAGATGTACATTTAACTTCTTAACGATTAGATCTCAAGGTCTAATAGGAAACAAAGTGAAATTAGAGGCTGCTACAGTGAGAAATCTGTCCCCCCTAAGCACGGTACTCGTTCCGCTTGTCTTTCTCATATCTGACAGATAGGGACATGCAGTAGTTCAAAGTGCTGCATCATCCTTAGCACAATTCTTCCTTGATAGAGTAACTGAAATTTGCCCTCATTGAACATCACATCGCTTTCAGTAAACCACTGGAAGACTAAGAGGGTCAGTCAGCTTGGAGGCTCCAAGCTGACTGACCATCTTAATCTTCCAGTGGGTTACTGAAAACGATGTGATGCTCGGTGAGGACAAATTTCAGTTACTCTGTCAAGGAAGAACTGATAAAATAACTCAAACCATTCAACAGAACTTAAGCCAAATGTGAGGGACCTGAGAGTGATAATGTCAGAATATCTCACGTTGAACGAACACAACAGTTTTATAGCAAGTGCAAGAAACATAATATGTTGGATAACTATAACCTTCAAAATAAGTTGTACGAAACCAATGATGATACTGTTTGGGTTGTGCGTTCTCTCTAGGCTGAAAAATTGCTGTATATATACGACCCTCTTCAAGGCAGGTGAAACTGATAAGCTGGAAAATGTAGAAAACCTTCACGGCTTGTATAAACTCCATTAGACACCTAAATTACTGGGAGCGTTTGACGTTCCTATAATTGTAATCCGTAGAACATCCGTGCGAAAGATACATCATGCATAATCTTCACCTTGAAGATACTAGAGGGACTGATCCCAAATCTTCACACCAAAATAACTATTTAAACAAGGGATCAATGAGAACACAGAGAACTCAATAAGTGTTTAAGGGTCTCGACACTTCAACTTCCTCCCTTGATGAAAAAGGGAAATTACCAAGAAACCCCTACCTGTTTTCTAAACAGTTCCTGATCAAGCCTGGTTGTGGTGCTTCGTCGGAATACAGGACTAACAGCTTGATCGATCAGGCCAGCAACCAAGAGGCCTGATCTGGGATCAGGGCTTCTGGGGCGGTGACCTCCGGAAGCGACTCCATGTAAACTCTAGGTGTGTGGTGTGTGTGGGTGTGGTGTGTGGTGTGTGTGTGTGTGTGTGTGTGTGTGTGGAGTGAGATGTGGAGAGATGAGTGTGTAGTGAGTGTGATGAGAGAGAGAGAGAGAGAAGAGAAAGGGAGGGAGCATTATGATGTCAACAAGATAAAGTCAGTTGATCAAATGAAAATACTGGCCTACAGATGGCTCCAACTTCATACTGTTCCCTACTTGCATGTTTCAAAACAAAAATGCTTTCAAATGAGCTGATGTAGGTAACAGCTCTTAGTTTGTCAATAAAGTTAGGAATCCTTAACTTGTAAATAGCTTGTCAATAAATCTAAGGATCCTTAAGATCCTTAACCTAACCTTGTCAAATCCTGTGTAGAAAGAAAAGGAAGCGGAGAGGCGGAAAGAGAGGAGAGAGAAAGAGGGAGAGAGAGAGAGAGGGAGAGAGGAGCAGAGACAAGGAGAGAGAGATGGAGAGGGAGATAAATGAATTAGCAACGCAATGTGATAGTAATCATTTTATTTTTGAATGCGACCCCTAAACCACGAGCTGAATTACCATCAAACTTATCTGAATGGTCTGCGGTCAAGGCCAGCACCTGTTGACCCTCTTCCACCGCATGGAGTGCGGTTAAGGTAAAGTCAGCTGTCCGCCTTCCACCGCATGGAGCGTGGTTATGGCCAGATCGGTTGATCTCCTTCCACAGCATCAAATTACCTATTTATGAGCTACAAACTCTTAACTCGTATTTATACTCTTCGCGCAAGAAAACTTGGCAGACCTGGAGAGCCGTGCTCAACTCCGCCACTTTATAATTGTGAAAGAAAAACTCTTACACCGCTGTCGACCTACCCACTTCTCAGGCGTGGCTTCAAGACATACAAAAAATTAAGATTTTCTGGATGACTGCTGTACTGGCTTAGAGAAAGGTAAAAGAAAGAGGGAGATTTTAAAGTAAAAGAGAGGCAGATGAGAGAGAGAGAGAGAGAGAGAGAATAATGACGGGACAGAAATAGGGAGACCGTAAAACAAAGGATAAATTTCTTCAAATGTCATTCTCTGTCTTGTGTCTCTCTCTCTCCAGTGGAGTGCCGACTCTACTGGTTAAGTCCGGCGTTCCTCATTTCAGCAATCCACTCTGTGAATGCCCAAACCATGAAATGCTCTTCATTGCGGAGGTTTGAGCCAGTGACTGCTGTGACTATAACACAGGATTTTAAGGACACTGCTGCCTCAGACCTGAAATTTCGTGATAAACAAATGCAACAATTTCAAAGGAGCACCGAGACTCGACCTCAGATCACAATGGCGAAGCTTTTGGTAATTCTAAGATTTTAAGCAGAGAGATTTATTTACGACTTTCCTCCAAGTGGGATGAACGTTTAAATAAATTTTCTTGTAAAGTGTGTGTGTGAATTTTTTTTCACTCACAAGACGAATTTTAATAAGTGTAGGAAGGTGAGCATTTACATCAGTTTTAAGCAGAAGACACAAAAAAAACTTTTCAAGATTACCTTGCATTGCAGAGACTAATATATTTTCTTATGAGCCACAGAAAAATGAGTATGTTAGAAACAGGGAAATGAGATACAATATGGAAATTAGATGTGAACATGAGGAAGTACTCTGTCCTGAATAGTGAGACTAACTGCCTAATTCGACACCACTTGTTCTTGGGGTCATGTGGGGGAGCAAAGGTTGGGACCAACAATCAAGTACTAGGGAGAGAAACTTTGTAGTACCACAGTCAGTGCCAGGCTTCAAACACTTTTTTGTAGCAATAAAGGAATGGAACAGACTACCACAAATGTCAAGGCCAGTCATAGCTTGACCAGTTCAAAGATCCAAAGTGTCTGATGAATGAAGCACAGAAAGGAGAGGAATGATTTTCTATTTTAGCTAAATCGTGTAAATTTACCTTCCTAGTATGATCTCGATTGTAGATAGTCGTAATGACCTCGGTAGTAGTAGTTCTTAATGGACCCCGTATTGTAGAATCTAAGACCCTCGGAGTAGATGTTTTTAGTATGATAAAAGATGTATCATTATAGAGATACAGAAATATTATAACCTATATTAATTAAAAGGTAAAGACCAATGGAAAGTAATCTCTGTCTGACTTTTTGGTTTCTAGGTTCTTAACATTGCGCATATAATTCTTGTAACTGTATCTGTTACCTGAATAATTAACTATTACAACTTACTAACGTGAAGACAGACATCATTGTTTACGTAGAACTCAGTGAAACAAATTTCCTTCCTTTGTTATGAACACAAATGTAAAATAGACCTTTAAGAATTGGACGAATAAATATTTAAGAATACAAATTTAATGCACAACCAAAGCTAAATAATTTAGATGATATACTAAATGCAACTCTCGTAAGATTTCATCTCACCAGCGTTTGCTGTGTAATGGGACATCTGATGAGTCTGATACTTCTTATAATTAGTTGTTGAAGATGAATTTATAGATTCTCACTTGTGTTAGACATGTCAGAGCATGAGAAAATGACTGTAGTGTAATGGGCTAATTAATAATAGTATTAGTAATAACACTCTAAGCTCGTATGGCTTATAACGTGTCAGGCGAATGGGAGATAATCAGATTCCTTCTAAGGTAATTGTAGCTCCAGTTCCTTGGATGAAGAACTCTTCACTATCAAGGCTCCTTCCTTCAAGAAAGCAGTGGCAGTATTGGTGATAGTAGTAGCAGAGGGTTGTAATAGGGATAAGACTAAGTTCATTATTAATCCTTTCCTGTATATTTCCATACAGGTTTATCTATTTGGCCCCCAAAAAAGCTCGTTATGTTTTTTTCAAACCAGGTGGTAATGACTAGATGTTTTTTGTAACGTTATGTATTATAAAGAAATGTCTCTATCGACATGTACTTTATACATACGTAATATGTACTCTGTAATATGTAAAAAATTATATATTAAGCATGTCATTCTGCTCCGTAATGTCCTTATTTTTCCCCAGGAAACAACTCCATCCGGTCTTTCATCTTCTCTAATACAACATATACAGTGTTTACACGAGGGAACTCATCTGCGTTGCTTGCTTTTGCTTTTCCTATCTTTTCTGCCCTCTAGACATTTAAACTCTCCATCTTCCTCTTTGCTTTCTGCTCACTTTTACTGTAGTCCACCTTACCGAGGTTCATTCGTCTCGTCCTCCACTCCACCGGTCCTTAACTTCCTTCCCACTTTTCTTCCTCGCCTCTCACTTTTCCTCCTCTAAACTCATTTTCCTCTTTTCTCTCTCACGTCACAACTTTTGTTCCGCCTTCACGCTTCCCTTCAATTCTTCCCCCTCTTCTGCCTCACTACTCACTTCTTCCTTGCGTTCCTCACGTCATCGATGGCTAAACACGTCTTATCTGTACTTATCTTGAATACTCAAGTGAAGGCTCACCAAGACGAATGCTGGAGGATAATGATCATAACTCACATCCAAATAAATAGCATTGATAACTCGCCGGAGCCCTCATCAATTTCTCTTAGGAGGGAGGAGAAGCTGCATCGCCTCGAGAATTTCCATATGAATGGTCTCCAAAGTGGCCCGTAGAAGCTACCCGGAGTAGAAAATGGTCCACTCTATTATCCGAGGGGGCCAGGTTGAAGGGCTATACCACCCTTCAAGGAAGGTGCTTGGATGCTGGTGAAAGGCTCTTGATACAGATAAATGGAGCCTTGATGTTGGTGAAAGGCTATTGATACAGATAATTGGTGATTGATGCTGGTGAAAAGCTTTTGGTGCCAGGAATTTAATCAATCATCTCCTTTCCTTGGATCATGCCTGATTACCTACAAGTTCCCAAGCACTTTTTAACCCCTACGAACTTAACTCTTCTTCTTAATAATAATAATAATAATAATAATAATAATAATAATAATAATAATAATAAAGAAGGGCCTACAAAGCTCAAGTTGGAGGGCCCACTGGGCCTAGGATAAAGGAACCAAAGGGCCTAGGCAGAATCAAGGCCCTCGAGGACAAGGCTAAATAGTCCACTGGGCCTATTGTGAAGGGCCCAGTTGGCCCAGGCTGAAGGACCCACTAGCATAGGCTGTAAGGCCCATCGGGCAGTAGCTGCAGTGCTCACTGGGCCCTTCAGCTTCCCTGAGCGCAGGATCTTGGCTGCAGTTTTTACTTATACAGAGATGAAGCGAGTCTCCCAGTGATATAATGTACACTGGTCGTTTGTCTGGCCAATGATATGTATGTGTACCAGGGTAGCCAGAGAGGGAGACCTGGGCATGCAGTCGACTTGTGTGCATGGCCGAGACGGGAATAGGGGCTGGCCGGTGTATGGGACTGGGTTTTAGAAAAGGGTCTGACCTGTTTTACAAGTTTGGGCTAGAGGAAGGGCTGACCTGTGTATAGGTCTTGTCTTAAAGGAGGGGCTGACCTACGTTTAGGGCTGTGCTTATACTCACAGGAGAGCTTTCTCAAATACTGTTAAGCCTAGCTCTGTACTACCATACCTGTCAGAACTTCTTTTTCCTTCCGAATCATCTCTCATTTCTTTGAGATGTAACTAACCATATCAAAGGCTGCGAATATTCTCCGGGTGGCTCAATTTTCTCGTAAACCTTACACAATGGCAAAAAACATACATTCTGGAGAATTATAAAAAAAAACAAGCTAAACCGGAAAGATATTCATATTTTGCAACCTAGTTGATCCGCTTCTGGACGCCCCTTAAAAGGTTTGAAATGCAATTTGCTTGTTATACAACAGGATAGGTATTCACACACTTTTTATTTAGCCTCTCGAAAAATTAGGCACTCTAGGGAGTTCTGAACGTCCGAAATTGGTATAGGAAAGCAATTTTATATGTGCTAACTAAAGACATTTCACTTGGAATTGGATTCCAAAAGAATGTAGATACAGAGCCACTGTGGGAAGTCGTACTGGAACGGCCTGCTACTGATTCAGGTTGGTTGCCCTGTTTCCTAACAAACCTACTTAAGCTGGTCAAGAATATCGAGTTGTGGCGCAGCCCATTTTCGCACATGAGTGATCAACTTCATTACTTGCTTCTTTTTCTCGACTACCTCGTTGCAAAACGTATCACGACCGGTTCTTATACTCGCTTTAATGTAGCTCAATATATGTTTTGATTGGTTTGTGTAACTTATGATAATTTAACCGAATCTAGTAGTGTTGCCACTACTTCTAGACTAGAAATAAGTGTGTCAGTTGTAGCTTGGATAGTACCTTTGATACTGGTAAGATAGATGACCGCGATGGTGAATATGGAGGTTGTCATGTTAGTGTCAGCAATGGTATTGTTAATGGTAGTTTTGTTAATGGTGGTGACACTAAAAATATTTAGTTTGTGATAGTAGAAACGAATTTAAAGACTTTTACGTTGACGTTAATGTTGTTGTTGCTTGAGGTAGTGTCATGTTCATGACGACGGCGGCAGCGGTGGTGACGACCAAGACGGCGACGGCGGCGGTGGCAGTGGCAGTGGCAGCGGCAACTGGGAAGGCAGTGGTAATGTCATTAGTGTTGATGGCATGTGTCAATAGACACTTGTCCTGTTTGTGTGTTCTCACTTATATGTGGTTGCAGGAGCCGATTTTCAGCTCTTGGCCCCGCTCTTCGCTGGCCGCTACTAGGTTCACACCTAGCTTGGAGATTCCTATCGCACCCCTTCTTCAAGCTATGTATGGAACCTGCCTCTACTACTCCCAGGGCCTTCCACTGCCTCATATCTCTAAGGTTAAAGAAATATTTCTTAATATCCCTATGACTTACGAATTTTCGGCTTCCAGTTCTGCCCTCGTGTTTCTGTTTGCCACCTCCCGAAAAATCTGTTCCTGTCCACCTTATCAATTCCTCTCAGTATTTGTAGGCTACGTCGTTATCATATCACCCCTAATCTCTCTGTCCACTAATGTCACAAGCTCCCTTAACCTTTCAGAGATCAGACCTCTTAGCTCTGGGACTAGTCTCCTTGTAAATCTCTGCACTATAAATTTCTTGAAATGCTATAATGTGTGGGTCTCAAACTGGTGTTGAATATATGCTCTCGCTCGTGTGCGTGGTGTGCATGTACAGGATTGTTAGTAGTCGTGAAGGCAGTGATAGTGGTGGAGGTGGGATTGTAGGTGAAAGTGTTGGATTGGTGATGCAGGTGGTGGTGGTGGTGGTGGTGGTGGTGGTGATGGTAGGGGAAGTGGCAGTAATGGAGGTAGTGTTGCCGGCGGTAATATTAAATACTGTTTATATTGCCAGTACTGTTGGTAATGAAGATAGCGATGCACTACACTTGTGGTCAACCGCTAGTCGACAGACATACATTTTCACTATACATATGCGTGATAATTACACTTACCTGGCGCTTATGTTGGCAAAATGGCAACCAGTAATGATATTAATGCTTTTCTGATGCTTTTAAATTTTACGTTTTCAAAATAATGCATTAACATTCACAAAACACCGTGCATATTTTTTCCAAAATAAATATTAAACAACTAGTGCCAATGCTCTTTTGGAAAAAAAAAAATAATTTACGTACATGTACACTGAAATAATAAAGAAAGATGATGTGGAGTCGTAGGAATAAATGGAAAGCTATCTGCATTTTTTTAACATTTATTTTTATCGTTATCATTATTATATGTTTGAGAAGCGGCAAACCGTAGGGTTCATATAACGAGTGGGAAATGGTAGGTAATCAGACTTGATCCAATTCTTCCTATCAAGAGCTTTTAAAGGGAGAATTGCGGTTACAGTTTTCCATGTATTGAAACACACACACACACACACACACACACACACACACACACACACACACACACGCACAGAGCTGTGAATCGACTCCTGTAACCAAAAATAGGTGAGTATACAGTGCACACTCTCAGTGGCCACTATTAGGTACTCCGTTTGCCCTCATAAAAGTTTGAATTTTTGTCATGGATTCAGCAAGGTGCTGGAAACATTTCTTAAGAGATCCTGTTCCATGTTGACATCATAGATTCAAGGAGTTGCTACAGATTTGTAGGCTGCACATTTATGCTGCGATTCTCCTGTTCCACCACAACCCAAACTTTAAGTTAAATTCTAACTCTGACATTTGCATGGGGCAGCAAAAATTGTAATTCGTCAGACCAAGCGACGCTTTTCAACCTTCAACTGTCCAGTTTTGGGTGAACCTGTACCCACTGCAGCTCAGTTTCCTGTTTTTAGTTGTTAGAAGTTGAACCTGGTGTGCTCTTCCAGGCACTAAAGGCTCGACGTATTGAGTGTTCAGAGGTGCTTTTCTGCGTACTATTGTTTAATATGTGGTTATTTGAATTATCACCTTCCATTCAGCTTAAGCCGGTCTAGCCATTCTCCTCTGTCCTCCCTCGGTATCAAGGCGTTTTCACCCATCGAACTGCCGCTCATTGGATGCTTTGTGTTTTTCACACTATAGTCTGTAAACTCTAAGGGACTTGTGCGTGAAAATCCCAGATCAACAGTTTCTGACCCATCTTATCTAATACCAACAATTATTCCACGATCAAAATCACTTATAACACGTTGTTGGGTCTGAACAACAACTGAACGTCTTGACCACGTCTGCATGATTTAAGGAACTGAGGTGCTGCCACGCGACTGGCTTAGATATTTAAATTCATTAACGAGAAAGTGTACCTAATGATTAACATTAGTACTTTGACAACTTTTAGACATTTCCTCTTTATTCATGATTTTATACGCTGGAAAGGTGGGGGGAAAATAATGTCTTATACGTGGAGAAAAATAATCTTATATACGTGAAAACCAAGGATAACAGAGAGCCTACTTCTTAGACAACGTTTCGTCCTAATTATCATTCTCTAAATAGACTTCATGTTTTGAACGAAACGTCGTTTAATAATAAGTCTCTCTCATCTTTTTTCAAGTTTCTTACTTGTAGATTACTCACCTATAACCAAGAAACTAGAAGACAGTGAAGCTAGAAAATGAGAAGGATAATATTTATGACAAAGTTACGAGATCAAGAAAATAAAGAATACACGCAATGCCTACCCCATTAAAACTTTATTTCTTGAAAGTATAACCAGAATGAACAATTAAGGGAATAAAGAAGAAATCAATGAACAAAAATGCAAACACTAGCACCCCCGACTCCTCCACAGACAGCAAGGGAAATTTTCAGGGCATTACCATAATTCTTCGAAATTTAAATTTTCAGCTCATAAAATACCCCTGACGGGTGGTCCATCCTCACCTGCGCATTTTTCTCGGCTGCTAAATCTGCCAACACTTGGCAGGACCCATCAATGTTTACGTCACACTGCCCCCAGGGTGCTACCCCTTACATCCCCTCCCCCACACATGCATACCTCACACACACACACACACACACACACACACACACATACCTATAATTAGGTGAGTACACACACAAAGCGTCAGGTATTATGGACCACACTGCCCCTACATTCGAGACGGAGAAGTTAGTGCTGGAACTAATTACAGCTATGTAAAGAAACCGCAGTCTTCTACCTCGTGCCGTTATGTAGAAGACTTGATCCTGACACCTCGTAAAGCAGATAAATCGAGCAGAGTCGAAGTCCTAAAAAGGAAGAAAAGCAAACTTCAAAACGTTCACAGGTATTTCGCAGGAACCCAATAATCCAAGAACCTTATCCACACGGCTAATGTAGGCGTGGGAGAAGAGCAACCGAGATCAAGTATGAAGATTATCAAGGAAGCATGAAAAACTAAAACAAATATGATAACAGAGTGAATGACAGGACACGACAAAAGATAAAAAAAAAAATGTCTGTTTCCCATTAAGCATAAAAAATACAAAACATACAGAGCAATATATATTCGGGGAACAAATATTTTTACATCGGCTTACACAAATTTGGAAACAATTATTTTAATATGCTGGTGCAGTAGGGAGTTGAGAGACTTCCTGTTAAGCAGAAATTCCTGTCTGTGCTGTTAACACTTTTTTTTCTGTTTTACCGGGTTGCATATTATTATTATAATCAAAAAAGAAGCGCTAAGCCACAAGGGCTATACAGGGCTGCAGGACCGGGTTGCATAATTAACAGAAAAATACTATCAGAAACAATTTATGTCACATCTTGTGTATTAAAAAAGGCAATAATAATGTGCGAATGCTAGATTCATTATTTAATTCTACTGATAAAGTAATGATGACTTCCACCGGTTTGCAACCGGCGACTCCTGATGTTGGAAGAGGAAGTTGCCCATGCAACACCGTCAGTAAAAAATTAAGAGAAAGAAGTTGCAAGAGTTACAAAGCGGTCTGACTTAAGAGGTTATCAACAGTTTTAACCACACACACATTAAAACTCGCAAGCCAAAATAATTAAAATCATTGAGACCATCAAGCATCCAGTTAAAAACCACTCAAAATGGTCAACACTGACTTAAGTTGATCGAATTTCAATCTGAATGAATTATGTTAATTCTTTAATTTTAAGTAAGCTGTCAATGGAGCCATTTATATTTTTGTCCTATGGTAAACAATTCCGAATAAACCTAACAGGTTTGGTTGGATTATCTTGAGTTAAGTTTGATTACAAAAATTGGTTTTCCTCTTTGCACAAAATATAACTACCACCACGAGCAGCTGTTACAATAAATTGCATAAAAATTAAAAAAGGCAAAATAAAGACCCCAAAAATTTCTGGAAGGTCCATACCGGGTGCCTCAGTGATCACAATTACTTAGGCGAAAAGACTGAAGCCATCTGTAAATACAAAATTTATTCCACAATAAACGGCTCGCCTCAAATCACACCATTACACTGATTAGCATTATGAAGTTACTGTAAAAAAGTCATTAGAGAAAAATTTATGAAAGACTTGTAGAGGAAATATATACTAAGCAAACAGTTTTGTTTTCGATTTGTGTACATCAAAGCTATTTGACTAATTTGATAGTTACATACATCATTTAAGAAGAAAATGCGCTGCCAGATAGCATTTATTGGCATTTAAGGTTTTTTAATAATATAGTTCCTCGGGAAAGACTTATCTGAAAAATGCGAATCACTGGGGGGCATCTAATGCAAATAGTTACAGTGGATGAGAGATGTCATATAAGGCATAAAAATGCAAAAACTCTTACGAGGAGCAACGTTGAGTAGTGTACCACAAGGATTGTTGCTTCCTCAAATATTTCAAATCTATGAACACTTACCGACTTGCCAGAAAAAATTAAGAATTGAATGTAAAAGTTCTCAGATGTAAAAATGCTGAGCAAGATAAAAAAAATATTGTGCAGGAGGACAGGAACAAATTTAGCAATTGGATTAAGAGTTGTGTGATATGAAGTGAAAGTGACAACAGACCTTACAACACTTACAAACTATGGATCAAAACACACAATAAAATCCAACAAAGAGACCTAGAAGTTGCCTGTGATAACAAAATAGTGAGCTCATGTGTGACCTTGACAAACATTAATATATAATGTGTGTGTGTGTGTGTGTGTGTGTGTGTGTGTGTTGTGTGTGTGTGTGTGTGTGTGTGTGTGTGTGTGTACTCACCTAATTGTGTGTGTGAGAGTTGTTGATGTTGTTGTTGGTGGGAGTGGTGGTAGTAATAGTTGTAGAAGTAGTAATAGTAGTAGTAGAAGTAATAGCAGTAGTAGCAATAGTAGTAATAGTAATAGTTTAGTAATAGTAGTATAGTAATAGTAATAATATAGTAATAGTATAGTAATAGTAATAATATAGTAATAGTATAGTAATAGTAATAATATAGTAATAGTAGTATAGTAATAGTATAGTAATAGTAATAGCAAAAGTAATAGTAATAATAGTAATAATAATAGTAGTAGTAGTAATAGTAGTAGTAATAGTAGTAGTAATAGTAATAGTGGTAATAGTAGCAGTAATAGTAGTAATAGTAGTAATAGTAATAATAATAGTAGTGATAGTAGTAGTAATAGTAGTAATAATAGTAGTAATAGTAGTAGTATCAGCAGTAATAGTAGTAGTGGTAACAGTAGTACTAAGGTAGTAAGTAGGCTGGTAGGTAGCACCTTCCCAGGGAGGTACTACCGTCCTGCCAGATGAGTATGAAACAAACCTGTAGTTGTTTTGCATTATGGTAGGATTGCCGGTGCGTTTTATTTCCGTCTCATTACTCTTAGGTCACACTACACGTGCATGTACACCTATGTAAACGAATTCATCAGAGTTTTCTTCTGTTTTTCATAATTCTTTTTCTAATTTATTCCTTTTCATCTTCACGGGGAAGTGGAAAATAATAATTCCTCCGTAAGCCATGCGTGTCGTAAGAGGCGACTAAAATGCCAGGCGTAAGGGGCTAGTGATGGTGAAAGTGTTTATTCTTTCTCGGGTCACTACCTCGGTGGGTGACGGCCGACGTGTTAAAATAAAATAAATAAATTCACACACACACACACACACACACACACAATTTTTTTAGGTAAACCTGTACACTCGTTAATGCAAATATCTAATCAGCCAAGTGACTGGCTGATTCAATGCCTTAAGGCATTCAGACATGGTCAAGAGGTTCAACTGTTGTTCAAACCGAACATTAAAATGACAAAATGTGATCTGAGTGACTATGACCGTGGAATGATTGATGGTGCCAGACAGCGTGGCTTGAGTATCTGAAACTACTGATCCTTAGATTTTCATGTGATACTGTATATAGACTTTGCAAAGAATGATATACAAAAAAAAAAAGTACGGCAGTTCTGTGGGTAAAAAAACATTGTTCATGAGAAAGGTCAGGGGAGAATGGGTAGGCTGATTCGTGCTGACATGAAGGCGATAGTAACTCAAATAACAATGCATTACAACAGTGGTATGCAGAAAAGTATTTCCGAGCACACAACACATCGAACGTTGAAGTGGACTGGCTGTAGGAGCAGAAGACCACACAGGGTTCTATGACTGTTAACTACGAACAGGACTGTGAGGCTGTAGTTTGCACAGGTTCACCAAAACTGTACAACTGAAGATTGGAAAAACTTTACCTGGTCTGACGAATCGCGATTTCTGTCGTTACATTCAAATGATATGGTCAGAATTTGGAGTAAAAGTTCGGGATGTAGTGGAACGAGAAATTCACAGCATGACTGTGCAGCCGACAAATCTGCAACAACTGGGTGATGCCACTGTATCATGTGAGCATGGACCAGGATCTCTAAAGAACGTTTCCAGTACACCTTGTTGAATCCATGCCACGAGAAATTCAGGGTGTTCTGGAAAAAACACGGGGGAGCTACCCAGTTCTAGAAGGGTGCACCTAGTAAAGTTGCCAGTGTGAGTGTGTGTGTACTCACCTAATTGCACTCACCTAATTGTGGTTGCAGGGGTCGAGACTCGGCTCCTGGCCCCTCCTCTTCACTGAGTGCTACTAGGTCCTCTCTCTCCCTGCTCCATGAGTTTTATCATACCTAATCTTGAAGCTATGTATGGTTCCTGCCTCCACTACCTCACTTGCTAGGCTATTCCACTTCCTGACTACTCTATGACTGAAATACTTCCTAACATCCCTTCGACTTGTCTGGGTCTTCAACTTTCAATTGTGACCCCTTGCTTCTGTGTCCCCTCTCTGGAACAGTCTGTCTGTCCACCTAGTCTATTCCACGCAGTATTTTGTATGTCGTTATCATGTCTCCCCTAACCCTCCTGTCCTCTGTGTGTGTGTGTGTGTGTGTGTGTGTGTGTGTGTGTGTGTATATGTGTGTGTATATGTGTGTGTGTATGTGTGTGTGTGTGTGTGTGTGTGTGTGTGTGGTGTGTGTGTGTGTGTGT
>NC_069418.1:34646106-34666106 GCF_026875155.1 Cherax quadricarinatus | reverse complement strand
GCCTCTTGTTTCTGTGTCCCCTCCCTGGAACATCCTGTCCTTGTCCACCTTGTCTATTCCACGCAGTATTTTATATGTCGTTATCATGTCTCCCCTGACCCTCCTGTCCTCCAGTGTCGTCAGGCCGATTTCCCTTAATCTTTCTTCATAGACATTCCCCTTAGCTCTGGAACTAACCTTGTTGCAAACCTTTGTACTTTCTCTAGTTTCTTGACGTGCTTTATCAATGCGGGTTCCAAACAGGTGCTGCATACTCCAGTATGGGCCTGACATACACGTGTTACAGTGTCTTGAATGATTCCTTACTAAGGTGTCGGAATGCTGTTCTCAGGTTTGCCAGGCGCCCATATGCTGCAGCATTTTATCTGATTGATGTGTGCTTCCGGAGACATGCTCGGTGTTATACTCACCCCAAGATCTTTCTCCTTGAGTGAGGTTTGCAGTCTTTGGCCACCTAGCCAAATACTCTGTCTGTGGTCTTCTGTGCCCTTCCCCTATCTTCATGACTTTGCATTTGGCAGGATTAAATTCGAGAAGCCATTTGCTGGACCAGGTGTCCAGTCTGTCCAGGTCTCTTTGAAGTCCTGCCTGGTCCTCATCAGATTTAAATTCTCCTCATTAACTTCACATCATCTGCAAACAGGGACACTTCTGAGTCTAACCCTTCCGTCATGTCGTTCACATATACCAAAAATAGCACTGGTCCTAGGACCGACCCCTGTGGGACCCCGCTCGTACGGGTGCCCACTGTGATACATCATTACGTACCATGACTCGTTGTTGCCTCCCTGTCAGGTATTCTCTGATCCATTGCAGTGCCCTTCCTGTTATATGCGCCTGATGCTCTAGCTTCTGCACTAATCTCTTGTGAGGAACTGTGTCAAAGGCCTTCTTGCAGTCCAAGAAGATGCAATCAACCCACCCCTCTCTCTCTTGTCTTAAACTTCTGTTATTTTATCATAAAACTCCAGAAGGTTTGTGACACAGGATTTGCCTTCCGTGAATCCGTGCTGGTTGGCATTTATACTCCTGTTCCGTTCCAGGTGCTCCACCACTCTCCTCCTGATAATCTTCTCCATAATTTTGCATACAAATACACGTCAATGACACAGGTCTATAGTTTAGTGCCTCTTTTCTGTCTCCTTTTTTGAAAATGGGAACTACATTTGCTGTCTTCCATACCTCAGGTAGTTGCCCAGTTTCCAGGATGTGTTGAAGATTGTGGTAAGTGGTACGCACAACATATTTTGCTCCCTCTCTAAGGACCCATGGAGAGATGTTGTCCGGTCCCATTTGCCTTTGAGGTATCGATGTCCCTTAGCAGTTTCTTCACCTCCTCCTCATCTGTATGTATGTCGTCCAACACTTTTGGTGTATTCCTTGTTGGTGTCCCCATCTGGTCTGTCCCCCCAGAGTCCTTCCTGTCTCTACTGTAAATACTTCCTTAAATCTCGTGTTGAGCTCCTCACATACCTCTTGATCGTTTCTTGTGAGTTCCCCACCTTCTTTCCTCAGCCTTATCACCTGGTCCTTGATGTTGTCTTCTTCCTAATGTGGCTATACAGCAGTTTCGGGTCAGATTTGACTTTCGATGCTATGTCGTTTTCAATACTGTCTCTGGGCCTCCCTCCTTATCTGCGCATACTCGTTTCTGGCTCTTCTACTAATCTCCTTGTTTTCCGGGGTCCTATGCCTCCTGTACCTTTTCCATTCTCTGTTGCACTTAGCTTTTGCCTCCCTACACCTTCGGGTAAACCAAGGACTCGTCTTGGTCTTCCTATTATTTCTGTTTCCCTTGGGAACAAAACTTTCCTCTGCCTCCTTGCACTTTGTTGCCACATATTCCATCATCTCGTTTACTGATTTCCTACCATTTCTCTGTCCCACTGAACCTCCTGCAGGAAGTTTCTCATACCTGTGTAGTCCCCCCTTTTATAGTTTGGCCTGTCCCCTTCAGTTCCTGTTACCTTCTCCACTTGTAACTCTACTATAATAGTCAAAACTCAGAACCACATGATCGCTAGCTCCAAGGGGCCTCTCATAAAATGATGTCCTCGATGTCTGAACTGCTCAGGGTGAACACAAGATCCAGTCTTGCTGGCTCATCCTCCCCTCTCTCTCTGGTTGTGTCCCTGACATGTTTTATGCATGAGGTTTTCAAGTACCACATCCATCATCTTTGCTCTCCATGTTTCGGGACCCCCATGTGGCTCCAGGTTTTCCCAGTCGATCTCCCTGTGGTTGAAATCGCCCATTACCAGTAACTTTGCTCTGCTCGAGTGAGCTCTTTTTGCCACCTCAGCCAGTGTGTCCACCATCACCCTGTTGTTTTCTTCGTACTCCTCTCTTGGCCTCCTGCAGTTCTGTGGTGGGTTATACATCACTCCAATGACTACTTTATGTTCCCGGACTGAATTGTACCTACAATGTAGTCTCTTTCTCCAATCATGTCCATGCCTTCCATTTCCTCAAATCCCCATTGGTGTTTTATGAGCATGCAACCCCTCCTCCCCCTCTACTCCTTCTATCTTTCCTCAGGATCTGATATCCTGTTGGGAAGATTGTGTCTGTTATTATCTCAGCGAGTTTTGTTTCTGTGACTGCTATGATGTCTGGGGATTTTTCACTGATTCTTTCATTCCACTCCTCATTTTATTCATTAATTCCATCCGCATTTGTGTACCAAACCTTTAGTTTCTTTTCTATCATTGTGGTCATGCAAGTATATTGGGGTTGGGGGAGGGAGAGCCTTGGTGGGGGCCTATATGGGCTGTGGTGTAGGTGGGGTATGTGTTGATGGGGTGGGGTCAGAATGCCCATAAGGGACAGCTGTTGGGTGAGGTTTGTGATATGGGGGTTGGTGGGAGAGGAACAGTGAGTGGGTTGGAGTATAGGTTGCTCAGTTGCGTTGGGAATGTCGCGGGTGGGGTCTTTTGGGGGAGATTCTGTGGGGTGTGTTTGCCCTTCCTCCTGTGTCGGGTCCTGCTCATTTTCATTGCTTCTCGTTCCTCCTTGCGTCTCTGTACCCTCTCTTCAGTGTAGTCCTTTCTTCTTTTGTTCTGTCGCGGCGAGGTATACTCTCTGGTACCCCTCTTTGTCTCTCAGTCTTGCTTTCTCTTGCAGAATCCTGATTCGAACTGATTCTTCCTTGAAAGTTACTCTGACAGCCGTATCCTTCCACTCGCAACCACCCAATTCTCTGAAAATTTGTCACCTGGGTCATATTGCCCTCCCCTATTGTTTTCATGATGCCTTCAATCATTTTTTCTCCTCCTGTTTATTTTCTTCAAAGTTGGCCCCCTTGGCTTCTTGAGCCCGTACACAAAAAATGACCTGCCCTTTCCTCCTCCCACTGAGTCTCCATCTGCTTCCTCTGAGGCATTTTATTTCCTTCCATTGACATGTTCTTGCCTTCAGTCCCTGTCATATCTGAAACATCTATTCTTAGTGGACTGTCTTTCCTGGCCAGCTGTCCCGTGCTACTGCAGTTGGCTGTTAGAACCTCTGCATATAACAAACCTTCATTTTCTTCGGACCTGTCGCTTGATCTTAGTGTGCTCATCGTCTTTTCCCTGGCCCCACGTGGGTCTGATAGGTCCTTCGTGTACGGCATGTCTCCGTTGTTGCTTACCATCCCCTTGTGTGTGTGTGTGTGTGTGTGTGTGTGTGTGTGTGTGTGTGGTTGTGTGGTGTGTGTGTGTGTGTGTGTGTGTGCGGTTGTGTGGGGTGTGGTGTGCATGTGGTGTGTGTGTATGCATATGCATGTGTGTGTGTGTGTGTGTGTGTGTGTCTATGCCTGGTGTGTGTGTGTGTGTCTATGCCTGGTGTGTGTGTGCGTGTCTATGCCTGGTGTGTGTGCGTGTGTGTGGTTTATGTGTGGTGTGTGTGTCTGTGGTGTCTATTCCTGGTCTGTGTGTGTGTGTGTGTGTGTGTGTGTGTTTGTTGTGGTTTGTGTGTGGTGTGTATATGTGGTGTGTATGTGTGGTGCGTGTGTGCGTGTTGTATGTGTAGTGTATGTGTGGTGTGTGTGGTTTATTTGTGGTGTATGTGTGTGTGTATGTGTGTGGTGTATGTGTGGTGTATGTGATGTGTGTGTGATGTGTGTGTGTGATGTGTGTGTGTGATGTGTGTGTGTGTGATGTGTGTGTGTGATGTGTGTGTGTGATGTGTGTGATGTGTGTGTGTGATGTGTGTTGTGCGTGTGTGGTGTGCGTGTGTGGTGTGCGTGTGTGGTGTGCGTGTGTGGTGTGCGTGTGTGGTGTGCGTGTGTGGTGTGCGTGTGTGGTGTGCGTGTGTGGTGTGCGTGTGTGGTGTGCGTGTGTGGTGTGCGTGTGGTGTATGTGCTGTGTGTGTGGTGTATGTGATGTGTGTGATGTGTATGTATGTGTGTGTGTGTGTGTGTGTGTGTGTGTGTGTGTGTGTGTGTGTGTGTGTGTGTGTGTGTGCGCGTGCGCGCGTGCGTGCGTGCGTGTAGTGAAGGTCCTTGCCCGTGTGTAATAGTGGCATGTGTGTTAACAAGGACTCGCCAAAACAATTTTTAAAAACATTTATAAACGAGTTAGCCGCAAATGAGAACTAACAATGATAAGTGAAATTTACCTTTGCTAATTCTGATGTTTGCAAACAATTTTTTAAAAATTATAAGTTTCTCTGGTGAGTCGGTCCATTTGGGACTGAAGATGAAACAGATCGTTCCACCTTCCTGGTGCCACCGATTCTGAAACGAATGACTAGTTTGCTGAGCGCCAGAGTTGTTTGTTGTCTGGCATGGTGGGTACGTACTATCTACTGTGTCCCAAGGTGGAAGGTTCGAGCTTCCTCTGGCCCGAGATGTTGTACAAGTCAAGAAGTATAAACAAATAGAAACAAAAATCGCTTGAGGAAGTTAACGTAGAAGAGATGAGAGCTATAATGTACAAACTCTTACTGAAACTCTTATTGAAACCAATCAGTCGTGGCCAGGTGTTGTAGCCGTTGGCTACACCTGGCTGCGACTGGGACATCGTCATATGCTTACTGACTGGAATGTTTATTTCGGTTGCTGGGAAAGGAGATTAATGAGAGAAGGTGATCCACACTGCCGCCCTTTCGCTGGTAAAGTTTATCGTAGCTCAGTGTGCTTGATATTACTGGTGAAATTAATGCTTATAAAGGTTTGATTTCCAGCGATTAATGAGACGTATCCAGATGTATGAATGAACGCAATCCAAACGCTCTACTGCTGGAGGAACGTTTCACTCTCCGTAACTTAATAAATTTAAACACAAAACGAACCTCGTCACAATAAAAATTTATTCTTTAAATAAAGTCGTGGACTATTAGTAGTATATGAATGTATCTTTTAAATATTCAAAAAGATCATTCACAATCAAACATTGTAAGTAACGGGGATTTTCATTTTTAATACGAACGTGTTTAAAGCTAGTTTCGTTTTAAAAGCCATGTTCGTTTTATGCTTGGTGACTACAAAACTCCCAAACTCTGAAAAAAATGGTTATGAAACTAGCATAAATATTATGAGTTTTAGAGCTGAGCTGTCTCTGAGAGTTTTAAAGAGGGATAACGTAAATCTAAGTAAGCTGAAAGTTGTGTAAGCTGAGCAAGTCGTCTCTATTTTGTCTTATAATTATCACTAATCTTTTAAGCCGATTCATAAATTCTTGTAAAACATTTGGGTCTTGCAAGTAGTGTGTTGGTTGAAGAGTGTGCAAGGAATGAATATACTGTCTCTTGCAACTTATTTTTTTTTTAAATTAGACAGATGTGCAACACTTGAGTATCTTTACAGTGGAAACGTTTCCCCACACAGTGGCTTCCTCAGTCCAATACAGTGAAGTATGGTGGAAGATCAGAAGGAGTTTGAGGCTGTCAGTCCCTCAGCCTGGAGTTGATGTAATCACTTGCACAGGTGTACTTTATCAACTTGTCGGTTGTCCGAACCATTTATAAACTTTTCTTAACGTGTAAATTTTGACTGTTAGGTTAACCAGGCTGTTGGTGTCACTTATTAGCAGGTGCACACAGATATCACTTCATTGCTGAACTAGCACCATGTGAAGGTATTGGTCCAGTTTCCTTTTTTATAAAACTTCTAATTTTGCTTCGGCAATATTTCTTATAACCGCTGGTAGAAGAGTCGTGACCTACTGATGTTGACACACTACTCCAGCGCTACTTATGGTGCCCATCCTCAAGCAGATAGAGAATTATTATTATTATAATAAAAAAAGAAGCGCTAAGCCACAAGGACTATACAGCAGCAGATAGAGAAGAGAACAAATTGGGTTGAGGTGAAGCCTCGATTACAGAACGAAGGATCGAGCCATCATCATTTCTTGCACTGACTGACAACATGGGTTTGGCGTTAAGTGTAATGGAATATAAGTATTTCTCTTAACATTGTGTGTTTATGCATGTTATTTATTATATATATATATATATATATATATATATATATATATATATATATATATATATATATTATATATATATATATATATATATATATATATCTATGCTTAGACATCCAACAAGCGTATGTGAGCGTATTAGATTGGAATGAATGGAAACAAGTGACTTTTATGACTTGACGTGCTATTGGAACGTCAGCAAAGTAACATTTATGAAGAGATTTACGGAAACTGGATAGCCGGATTCAGTCCTGGAGGTGGGAAATAGGCTGCCTGTACTCTGAAGGAGGGGTGAGGGTATTTGCAGTTTTGAACGGCAGTAACGGCGCCCATCTGGCTAGACCGTGATGGAGTGAATGATAGTGAAAGTGTTTCTTCTTTCTTCGGTCATCTTACGCTGGTGGAAGACGGCTGGTGTGTTTAAAAAAATGATACACACTCTCTCTCTCTTCTCGTTTCGCTGAAAAACCCTGTGTATACAGTAACCTGCAATCATGCAAATCTTCCCAGAATAACGAGTGGCTCTTTTTGAGTCAACGTTTTTATTTGATATTTTTAGTTAATATTATGCAAACTTATGGAGTGTATCCAATAAAAAATGGATGAACGTCTTTTTTTTAAGTTTGCAAACTATATTTTTGTTTTCTTACTTTCCCTTCTCTCCAATGACCAAAGTTTTCAACGAATTTACACCGATCAACATCTGGCTCTCTCTCTCTTTCTGGCTCTCTCTATCTCTCTCTATCTCTATCTCTCTTTGGGTTTTGCTTTCTCGCTTTCGCTCTCTCGCTTTTGCTGCCTCTCTCGCCTTTGCTTTCTCTCTCTCTCTCTCCACTCCAGGTGATCCTCCACTTCACTACCAAGGGAGCTGGGATGGATCCTTCACTGCCTCACGCTGACATACGTCTAAGATAAGATGTTGAGCAGTCATGTCTCATTCACTTTTCCGATCCCCCTCCCCATCTCACTTTCACGCATCCCACCTCCATACATACAACATCCATACACTCCACCTCTATAAATGACCAACTACTCCCCTGAGCGAGTCATTACATAATTCAGATATATAGCAAGAAATTTTTTCTCTCTGGTAAAGGAAAATGCCACTTTCCAGATCACATTTCTCTGTACAACTTCTTAAATTCCCATTTTTTAACTAAAGAGAGCTAATATTCTCTCTTCCCTCGAAACTTCGCTCTCCATGACCCAAACAGATTCAGCCATTTTTTTTAAATTAAATAAAATTCAGTCCTAAAAGGGAACACGGCCTCTTGTTTCGTGCAGTATTTTTAATTTCTTCTCAAACTTTTTATCAGGTTAGATTGTAGGTATTGTGATGGAAAAGGATTTTGTTTGCCGTTAACGTTTTGTTCATTGCAGATCTGGAAATTGTATATTAATGGTATTTAATAACGAAATGATGATGAATTAGACACATGTGCAACATCTGGGTATCTTTATTTTGTAGATGTTTCGCTATCCAGTAGCGTTATCAATGTAATACATGCACACAATCCGAAGATTGTAAGAATATATACAGAAGACAGTGAAAGACTAGGTAATCAGTCCCTCAGTCTTACAGTAGTTGATGAGCACCGTAATCTTCAAGTTCATTTACGCTTAACCTTGGACTTTGAACTAATTAGCGCATTACCGAAAATAATAAAGACGTACGTTGTACAACAAGCTTTTATTAGGAAAGTTTTTCGTTCTGTGTAGTTGACCCAACAAAAGCTTATTCTGTAGTGTTTGTTTTCTTCACTAAGCATGAATGTCTTAGCAGAGAGCGCGAGGTTTGTGGCTACTGAATCTTCGTATAATTTGGAATTCAGCCATTCCTAAATTCTAGCCTGGACAAAATGATCACAAAATACAAGACAGCTAAAACGTGAAACAGAAAGAACTATAAGAAAAACAGTGTTGAAATACTGTAGCTGAAACAATTCACGATTAACCACAATTTAGAGAAGATACTTTAGATTTTTGTTTTATGTTATCCAGGACCATTGTCAAGTCAGAGGTGGTCCAGAACTGACCGGAAGTTGTCTAATCAAGTTTCCTCTCCAAAGTGGATTAACAGTGAAATAAATCTTCTTGCCCTAGAAGTTCCTAATATAAATTAAAGCAAAATATCAGGACCATTAATAACAAATACATATTACCAAATTAATTACCAGAAAAAGTGATCCAAGCAACTTTGTATAAGTTTCTACTCATTCCTTTGACATAAGTTCAGCATGACAATGGGTTTCCTTGTCATTGCTGTGTTGATGCTCCTGTATACCCAGTCATTGAAACAGAGCGTTATCCTGACCATCACGAAAAAAAATTCTTGCCTACTCGGGCGATATTCTTGTCACAGCTCCTAAAAGACTCAACCTGGACATCGTCAGAAATAATCTCAACATAATCGAACCTTGTCTATTTCCTCTTCAAGAGGAAATAGACAACAGCTTCCTTTCCTTGTCGTTCTGCTAATCTAAAAAGATTGCCAAGTTCAAGATATATCACACACCCACGAACAAAAATTACCTTATACGGTGCTATTTATGCCATGAGCTGATTACAAAACGAGGCACACTCGTTCGTCTTTTTCTCGGGAGACTACAGTATCTATTACCTCGAAAATCTTAAGGAAGAATGAGCACAACTTGAAACGCATCCTCATTACAAGCAATTTCCCCCGTATGTATCATCCAACAGTAGTGTACATATTAAATGGGACAGTGATGAAATAAGATACTTGGAAAATTAATGTTTATTTGAAAAATACGCGGCAATGATATGAAAGATAATTTATTTAATAAGAGGTATGACTATCCTTTGCTTTTATAAGCACTGCTACATGCTTTGGCATATAATCAACCAATGTTGAACACATTTTGGCAAGTTCTTCGCCGTGGAATCAGGTCTTAATAACAGCAGCCAGTAGCTTATCCGCAGTTAAACAGTCCTGTTTCGTGATCCAGAGTCTGATTATTGTCCATATTCTCAATTAGGTTCAGGTCAGGATAGTTTACAGGCCAGTTTGGAACGCTTATCCCACTCTCTTAGAAGAATATCGGCATTTTTCTGTAGGTGTGGCAAGATCATGCTGGAAAAATGCCTTCTCTGTCAGGAACGTCTGTATCCACAGTGGGATGCCTTGTATTTATCTCTGTTTATCGGTCATTCAACAAAAACACGCCGTCCAGGGCCTTTAGCAGTAAAACTACCCCAAAATATCCTAGGTGTAAGTTTTTGCGCTTGGTGAATGTATGCATTCCGAAGAGGGTCGCCTTTGACTTGTCTCACTACTACTGATCTGTACTCATGTACTTCAAAATGCGCCTCATCTGAAAATAAAACTTTTCTCCATTCATCTGTCTTCCATTCCTTATGATCGAGTGCCCACCACAGCCGTTTTTTCTACATAGCAGCAGTCGATAACTGTATCTTTACTGGCTTTCTTGGCAGGTCTGCCAACTTCAAGGTGCCTTCGTTGACCAGTTGAAACGTCATCATTTACGCCAGCTGAAGACAAATCTCTGTGTAGATCTTTGCTGGTTTTCTTGGGATCCTTCACACTATTTCTTATGATAACCTTGTCATCGTAAGGTGTTGTCTTGCGTTTTCTTTCTCATCTTCCTTGACCTAACTGTCCACAGTCAACAGTGTCGTCAGCTTTCTTCAGAATCAGACTAACAGTTTACTTTACTAGGCTCAAATTTTCGGCGATCTGTCTGATACTCAAATCAGCATTTTTAGAAGCTACAATGCTTGCACGCAGTAATCATGAAGTGAAGGGAAGAATTTGGAGAACCATATTCACTCACCGAGCACGCTTTCAGGAATAGTCTTACAGAACAAGAGTTGTTGTAGCACTGACGAGAGTCGCAAGGTAACACCATATCTGAATGACTGCCAAAAGTCTGTAGCAAACTGTTCTGAAAAGAAGACACCAATGAAGATATTGCCAACTAAAAATCCAACCGCTCGAACCACGACAATACAGGAGTCTACACTCTACATTGATGAATATGCAACGAGAAATATGCTGGTGGGATGTCCCATACACCATGACCAATATCTGTGTTTTTGGCATAAACGTATACATGATATCCTGAATAGAAGCCGAAGTAGAAATTAAAGATACAAAACATGATGAAAGTGCATAGAAGCTGCCCTAATCTGCATCCAGAAAATCAATGGGTAAAACCTGTAAGCCTTCAGTTTGCCTGAACACTTAGCTACTCTTTAAAAACAAAGCCAGAAACAATCAACAAATGATTCCGTGCACACACTAGATGTAGAATCTAGTAAACTATCAGCAATACTCTTCATCTCGGCCCCCACGCTATGATCTCGGACTTAGTCTGTATAAGCGGTAGTAAGAAGAGTCTGGTGTGGAGATGAGCAGCAGCAGGAGTAAGAGAAAGATTAATTTTAATGGTTGACCACAACATGATTTGCTCAACTGTAGTGCCAGAGGCACAGTGCTGGAAGTTATGATGAGGACAGCTTTCTATATTTCCTATATTTTTAAACATTTCACATATTTTTACAAAATCTTAAGAAAAGTCCATGAAAATATATATTATTATTGCATATTTCTACGTTTCAGAGTAGCTGGAGGCATTTTCTGACGAACTTCAAATTTTAGCGAAAGTATGTAGATTATCACACTTTTAGTCGAAACTGGTGAATATATTCTCCTGAATTTCTCCCTTCTTTAATTATTGGTTTGGATTCTGTTCATTTTATTAAGTGGTTATGCGAGTCATGTTTCCAACGCAAGCATTTTTCAGATTATCCGTTCTACAAACATATTTGTATTCTGACAAGGTTCTACCAGTTTCTCTGACGTGTATGCTATCGTAGCCTCCACAGGATATATTTCATACATCCCGATACTTCTTGACTGTGGGGTGTTTTTGTTCCTGCTTGTTCCCGTATAGTGGATGAAGTGATGATTGATACTCTCCTGTTGGACTGGTTTAATAACTTTTGTGAAATCTGCATGTGAGTTACCCGTAAGGATGATTAGGAATGTCAATTTTGTTCTCGGTTTGGGTAAATGAATATTTATTTGCCATGGGTTCAAGCACCATTCATTCCGTGATTTGTTTGCAATCGTGTTATTACTCTAAGGTAAAGAGGATTGAGTTCAATTCTGCAAGTTATGAAGATGTAATAAAACATACAAGCCTCCCTACGCACCCAAAAATCCATTACCTCCATCCCCCACTACTTCCTAACCCTGGAAACTCGTTCCACTCGCCTCTTTCGACCTTACAATCCACCCAAAATCTACTACTTCACACTCTTAACCCTACAATCTCATCCCACCCACAATCTTCAAATATTCCCAAAGTCAAATATTACAGCTGCCCATCACACGAAGTTTCAAAGTTATATACGAATGCTGATGGAATTTCTATCGATGTATGGTTAATATAAAAACTGGAAAGTAAAACCCAGAATTACTAGCAGTAGAAAAATCAAAATTGTTTGGGATAATAATGGACACAATATTTCCTGTGAAGTACCAGGTGATGGGAGGGAGGGAGGGAGGGAGGGAGGGAGGGAGGGAGGGAGGGAGGGAGAGGAGAGAGAGAGAGAGAGAGAGAGAGAGAGAGAGAGAGAGAGAGAGAGAGAGAGAGAGAGAGAGAGACTTGCAGCTAGTAGAGGACATGCTATGCAAATAGAGCCAAATAAAATGCTGAATTTGAAGCAGAAAAAATCTAAAGTGGATAAAGCCATTTAGTTTATTTTTGGCAGCATGCACTGAAAATTAAGGAAGTATATTTGTAAATAAGAAATTATACAAAACGTGAAACTTGAGAGACTTATCTTTCAAGTTTCACAACACTGAGTCGATATGTAATGTAAAGCATTATGTGAATATTATAGCGGATTTATCCTCTCTCTTGTGAAAACACTTGCTACCAGATGCCTAGTGTGTGTTTGATCACCAACTGGGCAAGTTACACTAGCTGTTAATTATGGTACTAGGAAACAAAGTTTCACTTCTGACTTTGTTAGGGAAGGAGGAGGACAACATTTCGCACTGTGGAACTTTATCAAGTCATAATTTGAAACAGTGTTTCAAAAGACGAAACATTCCAATGGGAGCAATGTTCTGTAACATACGTCTGTTTTCATAATAATCGACAAAAGGCTTTTTTTTTTTTTTTTTTTTTTTTGTGACGCATCGGCCGGCTCCCACCGAGGTAGTGTTTCCTGTAAAATATTATTCATTCAGTTAATGACTGTCTTGTTAGAAGCGAGATGACGTAATAGTCCACATGGCTCTCAGAGCTGCAATATCCTCACTCCTCCTTCAGAGTGTAGGCGTGTACTTCCACCTCCAGGACTCGAGCAGTTTCCACGAATCTCATCATAAATTTTACGTTGTTTACCCCAAGATTCCCTCCATCCTATATACTCTCCTAGTCATCCTATATTATGCTGCATCTTTTCTGAATGTCAGACCAACTAGAGAATTCCTCTTCAGCCCTCTGAATAATACTTTAGTAACCTCACACTTCCTAACCTCCAAATTACGAATTCTCTGCATAATCAGACATGTTATCGCCTCTACCTCCAGCCTCCTCCTCCCCCTTTTTACCTCATTGGATAAGGTTCTTTGTCTCCACAGATGCTGCAGTACGGCACCCACCTTTTCCCCCTCGTGAATTCTATAACTCACCATATCTTTCAAAGACCCCATCCGCCAACAATTCCACTCCCAAATATCTCAATACATTTACTTCCTCCATCCTCCCTCCTTCCAGTTGGATATCCACTCTTTCATTACCTATATTTTTTGTTACTTTGCTTACGTTACTCTCCCTTACGTTTCCTTATTTGTCAGGTCAATATTCAGAGGGCTTTGGTAGAAACAAAATCGACGTTCTGTTGTGCTTCCTATTCTCGATCTTACATATCTTTTGATATTGCGTTCAACAAAGGTTGAATATAATGACGCTGTGGAGGAACGATATCAAAGGAAATTTATAGTGTAGCCTTTCGTATTATATGAAACAAATATATTTAAGAATCTATTACTGCCAGAGGAACCTCATCACGGTGAGGGGGGGGGGTCTCATCGGGGAAATGGCTGAAGGTAACTCCACTTCGTAGGATCAAGAGCCTTTTGCCAACATCAAAACACCCTTACCACCTTACTTCAAGGGATTTCCTAAAAAGGCTCGTACTGTAGTTAAAGCTTTCCTCTAATGCTTTTCGTCCAGGAGAAAGTACTTGCTATTTATTCCTACCACTTAAGACGAGATGATGGCGGATGTTCATGGCAGTAAATGCCTAAACAAGTGCTTTAGGTAAAAATCTGGTTTTTTTTTTCATATGTACATCGGTCCATTTTTACCCCCTTCCCCGCCCCAAAAAAAAAAAATCATTTCAGAAAAAGTTGATAGATATTCCACATGGGCAGGAAGCACCTCAGTAGTTGCACAAGTCGCAAGACCAAGAACTGCTAAACGAAAACAATGGTTCCTCTACCCTAAGACAGTCCAACAAAGCCATGTTGGGAAGAACCAATTAGTTCTTCTCTACGATGGGCCCCATAAAAGCCCATTAACATTTAGGTGCTCACAGGTGAATATGAGCAGCGGGTAAAAAAAAAACAAAAAGTCTTGCCCATACGTTTCATCTCGCATAAGAACTGAACTTGGGTCCTGTGAGTTGAATGCCTTACCAGTGAGGTCCACGAAGCAATAAAATAAATACTCTTGCTACACTTCCGGTTTTACCTTTCAACCTGTCCTCCTCTAGCAAACATCGATTTTTTTTTTACATGCTGTTTCAGGTAAATGTTTTCGATATACGTTATATAGGTTAGGTTAGGTAAGATTTCGTTAATCTGTCGTCTAATTAGCAAAATAAGAATTATTTCATACCTTAACGCCTGTCAACGCTCAGGAAACTGAGATCCATCTAGCGGATTAAAAAAAATTGACTGTCAGACACTGACATTTTCATTACTGTGTCAACGTTACACATCTGAAGTGTTCAGACGAAGTGAAATTCTGACATTACTTAGAAGGATGAGTCTTTTCTCATTCACATAGCATTTCATTATATTGTGGAAACGCTAAAACCGTAGGGGCCTTATTCGGCTCCTGGGGAATGGGAAATATTCAGAGTTGATCCAAGGTAAGGGATGGCCAAATTCCTTGAATAATCCTTACACTCGCATCACATTATTCTTCTTGGAGCGTATCATATAACGTAAGATGATTTAGTAAGTCACAAAAAAAGAGAGATAAAAACAGTACAGAAGAGGCTACTGAAACTGTTCCGTGTAGACAAGAGAAATTCTTGGGAATGGTGCTGCAGAAGGAATGCGCTGATCTTGTCGGGAACAACTGCCTTTGTAGTGTCGGAAAACGCTGGCAATTTCAGCTTTTTCGATTTCACAATAACCTGCGTGTTGAGACTAGAATCACTCGGGTAAGTGAGTTTGGAAGAGGCTGCCAGGACCAGATTCTTTGATTTTTGTCTGAAAAGAGCTTGTAGGTCTCGTCTTTCTTTTGAAGTATTTATGCTGAGAAGTTATCGCACCTCTTCCCGTCGTTTGTTGAAGGATTTTGTTGTGATTTTCCAGTGGCCTGGAAGTCGACGGAGCTTCTCGACATTCCGCTCTTTCCTTGCGTGAGGAAAACTGGGTCGTTCTTCTCTTGTCCTATTGGAAAAATGTTATGCCGTACTTCCTTTTTATCCTTTATGGAAAATATTTGTTCTGTGCCCAATAGGGGACATCACATGCAATTATGCTGTCCTAATGTCATTTTGTTCTGTTCCAACGGCCTAATAGGGATGGTGTGCTATTCTTTTCTTATTCTAATGGGAATATTCTCTCTCTTCTATTTGCAAATGAGTATATTGTTTCTTTATTATAGAGTCATATGGTAATAAAAAAATCCTTGAAAATATTCGAGTCACCGCTTAACGGCATATACAGCGTGGAACAACGTCATTTTTTAACAACTTTTTGTATCACGATGATGAAAATGCACACTTTGAAGAACAACATTTACTGGGAAAATGTTTCGAACTGTGTTGATCTTTATCAAGTCAGGACTTGAAAAGGCTCAACACAAACTGAAACGTTGTCTCTATAAAAATTAGTTTAAAATGTGTCTTTTCTCCGCAACAGTCTTCAGCTCGCCATTCACATAGTGGGTTTCCAATTGTCGTGTCTCTAACGATGTAATCATTTAATGGGTTCTAATTGAGCACAAGATGGGAGGTACATACAGTTAAAAGCGTCAGCAGGAGCCTAAAAGTTGTATATAACGAGAGAAGAGTTCCTTACATAAAGCATTATCATTCTTAACATAAATAAAAAGGCACAACACCGTTCTACCGGTCCTGCCCCTCTCTCTCGTATAAATACTGGCTCCCTTCCCTTCGCGCTTCTGTGGGACTAGTTAATGATCTTAGTGGGACCGAAACGTCATAAGCTTCATTCTCCTACTTGCGGGTTGTGTATTCTTGAGTATTTTTGATATAACTAACTGTTGTCTGGGGGAGCTAGATCCACCTGACGTGAACTGACGTAACAATATAGATCTTCATCAAGTTACTACTTTATGTACAGCTCTACAGAGCTAAATTATGTCCCATGGAAACTTATTCTGTAGCCTGCATCATTTTTTCCACCTCTCGGGAGCTCCATTTTTTTTTTGTCAGGACTCTCTTCACTTTGATCTCACCGAGCAAGAAAGCCTTAGGAATAACATATCATTATGCCACTAGTGTCAGACTGCCGGGCAAAGCCGGTGGTAATGACCGACCTGAAAGGTGGAGTGGAGAGGCAAGATGACAGTGTTATTTTCACGCAAGTCTTGTTTGAGTATCATGGTCTTTTGTTACTCATAGTGAGTTTAGGAACTAATGGAATATAAAATGAACTGTGTACATATTATTATAATCATTATTATAATCATTATAATAAGTGCTAAACCCGGAGGATTATATAGCACCTGGGGGGGGGATGTGGAAGGCATTCAGGCTTAATTTGGGGAACTGGAGCACAGACCCAATTCCCCATATCAAGAGCCCCTCACCAACATCAAGGAGCCTTCCTTGAGGGGAACTGTGCACATAAAATAGGACTTTTTATCATTCTCTCTCTTCTGTTCTTACTATTTTAATTATTTTTATATAACGCACACGTCGGAAGCAAACTTATGACGATGTTTAGGTCCAACTTGGATCATTGACTGGTCACACAAACAAACGTGAAAGGAAGGGAGCCGGAATATATACAAGAGGGAAGGAAGCTGGGGGACGGGAGTGGTAGGGCAAGGGAGATTTGTATTATAGTAATAGGGTTCGTGGGAAGTAGTGGTAACAAGTAGTGGTAGCAAGTAGTGGTAACAAGTAGTGGTAACAAGTAGTGGTAGCAAGTAGTGGTAGCAAGTAGTGGTAGCAAGTAGTGGTAGCAAGTAGTGGTAACAAGTAGTGGTAACAAGTAGTGGTAGCAAGTAGTGGTAGCAAGTAGTGGTAGCAAGTAGTGGTAGCAAGTAGTGGTAGCAAGTAGTTGTAGCAAGTAGTGGTAGCAAGTAGTGGTAGCAAGTAGTGGTAGCAAGTAGTGGTAACAAGTAGTGGTAGCAAGTAGTGGTAGCAAGTAGTGGTAGCAAGTAGTGGTAACAAGTAGTGGTAACAAGTAGTGGTAACAAGTAGTGGTAACAAGTAGTGGTAACAAGTGGTAATAGTAGTATAACAGTGATAGAGATGGCAATAAAAAGGTAGTAGTGGTAGTGAAAAAAAGGGCCGGAGTCTAGTGTCACCTGAGAAATAGTAGTAATTGTTTAAAAGTGGAGGTAGTTAACGGGAAGAAGAGAACAGAGGAGCACAGCGGGAGGGATAATGGCCCACGGGGTTAGGACAAATTTCATGCAGGACAAAACCTCCTAGGCAGAAGACAGGAAGGTATGGAAAACATAGGAAATGTGAAGGAGAAAGGAGAGAGGATAAAGATCAGATCAAGTCACGAGTGTTTTGAAATTTAGATTATTTGATAATGTAACGAGAAACGATTGAAATGTCATAAGTTTCAGTCTCTTACTGCGAGTTATTTGTGTTTTGTTCCACTCACGTTACTGTCTTTTTGTATTCTTTATTATTATTATTAATTATTATTATTATTATTATTATTATTATTTTCACGAGGAAGCGCTTCATTTTCCTCAATTAAGAATCCTTCACCAGCGTCGAGTCTTTTATTTATAATTCAAACTTATCTGTGGGCCTTAGATAATTATTCTTTAACACCTTAAGCTAATGTGAAATTTAGCATATTTGGTGTATTTGTATGTCTTCACTGTAAATAATATTTATCTCAGAACATCAACACTGATATTTTTGAACATTAAAATGGTATAAAATACCGACAGATTGTTAGGTAAGACACATATGCAACAGTTAGGTATCTTTATTTCGAAATAAAGATACCTAACTGTTGCATATGTGTCTTACCTAACACACTGATATTTTTAAATTTGGTTTACTTCTAGCAGTGGGGGAAATATAAGAATCCAACCCATTATGACTAATGAAGCCAATTGAAGAAAACTTTCCTTTAATAAATGTCCTGGACTGTACACAAGTGTTTCCCCGCAGTTTGTCGGCATCAACAAACTATTTACAATCAATGTAACCCAGATTTTCTTCAGGAAACTGTACAAAAGCTGCGTTTTTGCTTAATTTTCATTTATTTCTTACCTGGCAGCCATTCTGGATTTAATTCGAAAACCACGAAATTTAAATTTACTTATATACACGAAAAATACTGTATGCCCATAAACAAAATGTTTCCGTGAGGCGCTACCACCACCTTCACCCAGACCGTGTTAGCAACCATCTTGAGGTGCTACTACCATTACCTAGACCTTATTGCTTGCCACCACAACCACCAAGATTTCTGCTGGCTGCCATCGCCCCCACGACCTTGGTGACTTGCGGTCCTGCCACCACTATCACCCCCCGCCATGCTGATAATTAACGTGAGGTGCTACCACCATCACCCCGCCCATGTTGATAACTAACGTGAGGCGCTGCCACCACTATCACCCCGTCCATGTTGATAACTAACGTGAGGCGCTGCCACCACTATCACCCCGGCCATGTTGATGACTAACGTGAGGCGCTGCCACCACTATCACCCCGGCCATGTTGATAACTAACTTGAGGCGCTGCCACCATTACCCTCCACCATTTTTTCCCTTTGTCGTCCGATGCTCGGGCAGCATCAATACCTGTGCGCCCGGGAGATCAGTGCATGATCCACCGAATCAAAGGATCTTCAGCAATTAGCACGTGGGGCAAATCTCTGATCATCGGGACTAGTAATGATAAAGTTTAGAACGCACGACAATCTCGCATGCAATGACATTTTTTTTTTTTGCGAGATCTCGCTTTCTCTCTATCTACATTTATTCTTTCTTTCTCTGAAGATTTTTTCATTATGTTAGTTCTTTTTTCTATTTCAATATCATTTTGATCCCTCTCGTTCTTTTTTTACCTACTTCCTTACTTTCCATTACTACTTTCACTCCCTCCCTCGCTATCCTTCTCTGTCTCTCTCTGTTCTCTCTCGTGTATTCTCACGAGTGTATGACTCACCGGTACTCTCTATCCACTATATCACGTACATGGTACAATAACACACTAAGCCACACTACGCAACACTAGATCAGTCTTCGTATCATCCTAGCAGAATAAGCATTATCCAGTAAGAATATACATTCTTTGGCATTTTGTCGCACAACAAGAGATAAGTGAAATTAAAAAAAAAATCTCAAATACCTTGTTGCAGGACGTATTGCGACCGTTTTTTTTTTTATTTCCTTATTTGTGATTAAATTTACGCTTTTTTTAACAATAGGCTTGTGTAAACCTAACGTAGCCCAACCTAATATAATTTAAATGAAAAATAAATAGGATATTCTGGGATAAATATTTATAATGAAGACATACAAATACACAATATATGCTAAATTTTGCATTAGCTTAAGGAGTAAATGAATGAGTATAAAATATAATAAAAACTTGACGCTGGGAAAGGATTGTTGATTGAAGAAGTTAAAACTACCATTAATTTTTGATGGGATTGGATCACCTAAAATTCCCCAGGCACTATGACGAATACGCTTTTAGCGCTTCCTCGTGAATATAATAATAATAATAATAATAATAATAATAATAATAATAATAATAATAATAATAATAATAATAATAATATAGGAAGAGTTAAGAAACTGGCGTTGAACACCACGTTCATAACCCGCCATTGTATAATGAGGAACGGTTGCAGTCTTCACTACGTTCATTACATAACTGCAACAATTCTGCATTCCTCCAGCGTGGTTCTGGAAACCCGAACACACTGATGTATTTGAAATTTCGCAACATTGTATCGTTGTATATGTGTGGCTAAAATTCTGCATTACCCAGCTGTCAGTGGCATGATTCAGTGCTGCTGCCTGTCAGTTGCACAATTATATGCGTCAGGGGATATCTGGCGCAAGCCGCTACAACGGTGAGCTAGTTTCACTTTGCCACTCGCAGAGGAAGGGCCAG
>NC_069418.1:34620496-34645606 GCF_026875155.1 Cherax quadricarinatus | reverse complement strand
GAGTGAATGAGAATCGGTCCCGTACAACATCATTTCATCCCCCTAAAACTCACTCCATACTCCCCCCCAAATTCCTTCTATTAGTCTTTATGCAAAAACTGCAAAGTACAACCTTCACGCTCATAATTTTTAGTCAACCACCTGAATTACGGGGGAATTTAAAAGTCTCTCGAACTGTACTGTGGAACGGGCGAGAAAGAGCATATAATCCACACCCGAAAATATTGGGGGGACCGGTCCCAAACCTGTACCCCAAAGAAAAACGGGAACGCGAAGAGTGCATTTTAAAGAAAAGTGAATGGAGCCCAAAAAAGTCAATCTTCTCCTGGTGTTTTTATCAGAGGAAGCTTACTAGCTTTTGGGCGTGTAATTTCATTGCTTCGCGCGGGCTGACACCAACCCTGGTGACGGGCCAGAAATACGCCTTGTTTGGACGGGTAGGGGGAGGAGGGGGGGGGGTTATGGCCGGGGGAGGAGCAATTAAAACAAATTATTCTTTAATGGAATGGAATGGAAAGATAACTACCCCGTCTGTTATACGTTCACAAGAGTGTAACAAAAGAACAAAAGGAAAGAGGAGCCTGCAGAGGTCTACGCTCTGCGGGGGAAATGAAAAAGCAGCAGAGATTAAGAAGCAAAGAGACATGAAAGGTGAAAATAATGGAAACTGAAAGGTAGAGTGAATTCACGAGTAATCTGCAAGATTCACATTAAGAATATTGGGTATAAGAGCAACTCAATATTCTTTCCCCTCCGTCTTTCCGCGTAGGTTTCTGGGTTTCTTCCCATTTTCTCGTTCAGTTGCAACGTTTTAATGAGTCTGGCTTATTTATGAACTGTTGGAGCCTCGGTATTATGGCTATTATTTTTATCCGGTAAAAAAAAAAACATGAGAGGAGATGTATTGAGATGTGTCTTGGAAAGGGGCTTTTTCAATCATTGACTTGAGTATTGTTAGGATAATGGACACGTATACAACTAATTTGACAATTTGTGATAACGCTTCGTTCTCCAGTTTTGTGTGATGAATGATTTTGAAAACCGACAAGTTGAAGAACTGAGACACTCATGCAACATATGGAAATCTTTATTGAAGAAACGTTTCGCCACACAGTGGCTTCATCAGTCTTATACAAAGCAGGAAGGTATAAGGAGAGGAGGAGTTTGAGGTAATCAGTCCATCAGCCTGGAGTCGATCAATCTTGTAGAAAGCACAGCACAGGGCCGTAGCAGTGGCTTATATACTGTAGTCAGGTGAGGCGAAGCAGGAGGAGGCGGGGTCACAGTGGAACCATCCATATGCAGGTCTTCGTCCAAAGATTGGATGAGTTTGAAGAATTCTTTGTATCAAGATCCCATGATGATGCAGTGTCTGACAGATGTGATGAATGGTTTTGAAAACCGACAAGTTGAAGAATTGAGACACTCATGCAACATATGGGAATCTTTATTGAAGAAAGGTTTCTCCAGTTTTGTTAAGCCAAATTCCCGGAGAGTGAAACGTTGCCACAGTATGTTGCATCTATGTCCATTTACCTAACATTTTGCCGTAATTCTACCATTATTACCTTGACTTAAGTAGTGTGTCTCAGAGGCGAAAAATCTCCAGGTTCCTCTCAGCAATTAAATTTTTTTCACCACTTGTAGGATTTGCGCCATTTGTTTCCTTCTTTATTTTGAAAAAGCTGAAAAACCCGGCGATGCCTAGATATAAATATTTTCTTGCAAAATACGCTTATTCCTATGCAAATAAATTGTGGGGAACTTTTTCTTTTCAGTGGCTCTTCCGAGAGGGAACTCACGCTCCTGCACGTGCCTTGTCAGGAGGTAGGTGAAATTAAGACACATATGCAACATCTGGGTATCTTTATTGTAGACGTTTCGCCATCCAGTGGCTTTATCAATGCAAATTTCAGGACATAATTTGAGGACAGTAGAACTATGTACAGAAGATGAGGTAATCAGTCCCTCAACCTTGGAGTAGGTGCGAAGAGCACCGTAGTCGTGAAGATTCTGAAGCAGAAGCAAACCGCCTGACGCTTATATACTAACGTCAGGTGTAGCAGACGAGGGCATAGTCACTGGTAGGCGGGATTCCCCAGTAGAAGTAGGTCCTACCCTTCTCTTTGGTTAGGACCTACCCATCTCTTTGGGAAGGACCTACTTCCACTGGGGAGTCCCGCCTACCAGTGACTATGCCCTCGTCTGCTACACCTGATGTTAGTATATAAGCGTCAGGCGCCTTGCTTCTGCTTCAGAATCTTCACGACTACGGTGCTCTTCGCACCTACTCCCAGGTTGAGGGACTGATTACCTCATCTTCTGTACATAGTTCTACTGTCCTCAAATTATGTCCTGAAATTTGCATTGATAAAGCCACTGGATGGCGAAACGTCTACAATAAAGATACCCAGATGTTGCACATGTGTCTTAATTTCATCTTGTCGGTATTGTATACCATTCTTGTACAGGAGGTAGGTGGAGGGGGGACTCACTCCCCTGCACGTGCCTTGTCAGGAAGTGGGTCTGACGCCCCTGCACTTGCTTTGACAGGAGGTGGGTGTGCGGACTCCACCTCACATCCACATACAGTAAGGAGACAATTGTGGGAAACTCAACTCCACCTTGTCAAGGGACAAGTAAATGTATCTAATTATATTAAAAAAAATAATAGGTCAGTTTCAATTAGGAGTTAGTATAATAATTAGAATTACATCAAATTGTAAACACACACAACATATTTGTGAAATCAGCATATAAAGAGTGCTTTAAAATGTTTCGCTCAACTAGGAGCCATTAAAAAGCACTCAAAATTGGGTTTCTCCAAGCTAAAATTTGAGAATGGCATATACTTCATGTTTTTGAAATCGGTATAAAATAGCTTTAAAACGATGTGTCACGCAACATATTACCAGCAAAAAAAAAAAAAAAAAAAATTGCAATGGAAGTGAGTGCAGAAACACTGCCCTCATTTTAACTCTTGATCTACCTTTCACAGGTTTCGAGAATTTTCCTAACCCGGCCCTGCAGCCAGTTTATATAGTTGTTGCTACTTTCGGCCTGCTGGCCCATGTACCCATCACAGGTTAGTTAATCCAACACTTGGCGGAGGTATTTCTAGAGATTTCTTTTGAAGACTTCTACACTTGCTCCGGCGGTGTTTCTGATATCTTCTAAGATATTTAGTAGTTTGGGGCAGCGGTTTGTACCGTTCTCGTTTTGTACCCGGTCCCTTTTTTAACCCGGGGAAATTTTTTTTATTTTTCTTCGTATTTTTATTCCAGATGCTATGGCAGTGTGCAGATATTTGTGTAGACCCTTAAGTACCATCCACGTACATGTTGTATCTCCTTTCCCCAATTAACATAATGGAAAGCCAAAATTTTTTTACGAAATCATTAAAAAAAAAACGTGTTTTAAAATGATTTGCTACTCAACATAGTAAGTTATAAAAATATCTTCGCCAAGGGGCTCATTCCCCACAAGTTTTTATTTATGGAACGCCGTATGTTTTAGAAATCAATGTAAAAGAAATACTTTAAAACGATTACTTGCTTCTAAACGCAGTGCACACAATAAAACGCCTCTTCTCCCGATGGGTTCCCCCCCAAATTAAAATTCTTGTATCCATATAGTTAAAAACATGTTCCTGGGTACAAAAAACCTATGGCAATGTTTACATGCACTAACTTTCATGCTCGAGTTATTAAAATCTCAGACAAAAGCCATCACTCACAAATATGGAAAATAAAGATTGTTTTTACTCATTGCTGACCTTTTACCCAAAAATTTGGGGTTTTTCGTTTTAAATTTTTAATAAAGTCTCAACAAATGAATCCCCCCCATCCCCCTTTTTTCCTTCCTCTCCGTTCCCCCCAGAGGCTCGGCCCCCAGAGAGCAGAAGTGAGATGCCCTGCAGCCTCCTCCCAGCCACCCGAAGGTAATTTTCCCTTTCCCCGACGGCTTTCAGTCATCAAAACTTTTAAAAAAATATTCCAAAAACCCTTGCATAAAAAATACCTGTAAAGTGGATATTTTTTTTTTAATTTTTTTGACACGTTTTTCGCTATAATAGTATAATTTTTCCCACAAAACTTGTTTGACTGTCTCTCACGCCCCTTACAGTGTATCAACGTTATCAAAAACAGGGAAGGGCGTGTGGTGTGGTGTGTGTGTGTGTGTGTGTGGTGTTGTGGGGTTGTTGGGTGTGTGTGTGTGGTTGGTTGTGTTGTGTGTGTGGTTGTTAAGAAACAAGGAAAGGGAAACCCAGCGAGAGAGGAGGGTGAAAGAAAAGAAAAAGAGAAAGCAAGAGCGAACCAGAAAAAAGCGAGAAAACGAAAGAGAGAGGGGGGAGAGGCTAGAGAGAGCGAACGAGAGAATGAGAAAGTAACAAAAGGCGAGATTATTTATATTATATATAATTATATATATATATATATTATTATATATATTATTATATAATTTTAATAATATATTAAGAGAAAGAGAGAGAGAAAAGGAGAGGAGAGAGGAGAGAGAGCGCAAAAGCCAAGTTGAATCGAAATGCTTCAGTCACATAAAAAGACGACATGAAAAAAAAGGGCAAAATAAAAAAAATACTAAAGAGGAAAGAGCTCATGAGAATAGAAAAGGAAACTGGGGAGCTGAACAAATGGTTAAAATGGTTCTTAGTAAAAAACAGGGGGAACACTAAAGGAAAAGAAACGGGGGTAAGCAACTGGTAGGGGACACCTACACACACCGGGGAAAGGTAAAAAAATTTTCTGAGCGAGTTGGATACATGAGAGGCTAGGGATTTACGAAAAGAGGCACAAGCATTATTTGACATAAAAAACTAAAAATGAATGTCAAGGTATAGAAAAATTTTCCAGAATTTGGAAAACAGAGAATGCAATCAAGCGTTTTGAAAGGCCACGGGGCATTAAACACGACTGCATCACTGCCATGCGTACTGTGAAAAGGTAATGCACAAAATAGAAAAAAGTGGGTAGAACATTTGTTGAGAAGGGTTCCATAAAAAACCCAGAATGGGTTTATAAATGAATATCTTTTCTCACAAATTTTTGGGGTTCTATGCAAAGAAAAAAAGTGGGGTGGAAAAGGGGAGTGGACGCATGTTCTTGGACAGCAAAAGGGTTAGATACCGTACCTAACAAAAACTTTAGGATCCGGCAAAAACAAGGGAAATAAAAAGGGAAGCACTACGGTAGAAAAATAATTTATAGAAAGGAGACAAAGAGTGTTTTTTTGGAAGAGATCCCGAAAGGTCACGTGTAAAAAGAGGGTTTTTGCATGGCCTGGAATTTGACCCTTTCTGTTGCTGTTAGGTAATAATATTTAAAAAAAGATTAGAAAAAAGTATATGTATTTGCCCATTGTATAAAAATTAAAAAAGAAAAAAAAAAGCTGTAAAGAAAAACGCGGAATTCAACCTCAGCTTTGAAAGATTATGAAAGTTAAGAATGGGGTAAGAAAACGGACAGCAAATAGAGAAAGAGGGACAGAGGCAACAAACCTCACTAAAAGGGGGAAGGGGGAGGATGAACAAATGCTGGGATATAGAGAGGCACAAAAAACCCAATCCCGCAACAAAAACCAGTCGGCAAATCTAAGAAATTTTCGCAACGTATGTCAGGCTTATATTGGAGTATGCAGCACCAGTATGGAACCCTCATTTGAAAAGTGCGGTGGAATGCAGGTGACAAACGAGAGGGACACAAAACCCTCCTGACGTAGAGGATAGATGAACCAAGTAAAAAAGATAACGACTTACAAAAAACTTAGAAACGTGATAAGGTGGGCACAAATAGACGGTTTATGAGATAGGAAACACAAGTGAGTGCGTACGGAGAGAGAGACAGACGCACGCACATAACCAATATTATATAAAAAAATACCTCCTTAATCAAAGATAAGAACTGCAGTTACTCAGGTAATAGAGGAGCAGTGTAAGCACAAGTGGCCATGATCAAACATGAAGTATACAGTAATTAGTAGTAGACTCAGCGATTACACTCAACTACCACGAATTACAGTCAACTACCACGAATTACAAACCGTCTGGGATTACGATAAACATGTAAAGATTATATTAAACTGTTAAGAGTTAGAATATGGATTACAATACTTTCAGGAATTACATTGTCTCATGGATTACACTAATCTTTTTGGGATTACAGTAGACTCTCAGGGGATTACAGTACTCTGCATATATACATTGAGAAATCTGTACAACACTAATTATCCTGCGTAGATGGTGTAAAGTTAGTTAGGGAAGTAATCGGATTTTAGAGATTACGGATGGCAGGAGACAGGAAGATGAGAAAATTAGGGAGGTGGGGAAGAAGGAATGACTGCGAGAGATGGATAGACATGTGAAGGATTATGTGGGAGGTAGGGAAGCTGGTTAGAAGAGGTAGTAGTAATAATAATCGTAACAAACTTACCGCGTAGGTCACGGATGAAGAATGAGTGAGAGATGGAATAAGGAGACACCAACGGGGAGGGAAGGACTGGAGAAGAGAGGAAACCATATCGAAAAAGAACAAGCAGTATTAAGGTCAATTGCCACGTACTAATAAGAGCAGTGGAGGTGGGGGAGGTGGCGAGACGAAAATCCAGTATTCATTATTGTATAAGTGTGATCATATTCCATTAATTTAATTACATTTTTATAATTAATTTGCATACATTGCTGTGATGAGCGCCGACAGTAATTCTGAAGTGAAATTCAGCTGTCATGGGAATTTTATGTGACGAGTATAATCTTAATAGAACGTGTTTAAATATAATACAGTAAATGCTGTACAATGGAATTCAGTTTCATAGGGATCCAGAAAAGAGGACAGATTATGACTCAGGGTTGGATACCAGTGATACGAAAATAATAGCTAATCAGGGAAGTATGTTAAGGATAGGGATCTAGAGATATATAGGGTGATATATTAGAGATACAAATCAAGGAATCTACAAGCTTTTATACTAGTAATAGGTATATGGTATTATATAATTTAGCACATTAATGATATGAATTTTGGAATATACAGGGCTGAATATTAGGGATCAGGATACGAGAACAAAAAAAAAGTTGCTGAAGGGATATACACCACTTCTAAACTTTTGTTCTTTTCTGTCTCAATCACTGCAGCCCAAAGGCAGGGCGTTGACTCAGAGGGCTTCTTGTATTTTGCCTCATACTGTAATTACACATACATATATACATACCATACATATGAAATGTTGCTTTAAATATGAACATTTTTCAACCAGCAAAACTTTGGTTTGGTTGTGCCAGCGACACCAACAGCGACCCTTATGTCTCTTCCCAGAGCCCACGAAGCTTTCATGGTACATCCATTACCATACCCCTCAAAGCCATAAACTCTAAGGTAGGTCGTAATGATCGACTGACACTGAATAAACCAGAGAAAGGACGGAGACTTGAATGGTTCTGGTAATAGCAAGCCAGGTTCAATCTTCTGTTTATATATTGACTTGAGTGTGCATATATATATATTATATATATATATATATTATATATATAATACACACACACACACACACACACACACACAACACACACACACACACACACCACACACACACACACACACACACATTAGCAACATGACCACAGCGAAAAAAAACATTCCAAGCGCTTCCATGTTTGCTCACATTATTAATCTTCCTTGATAATGCGAGATACTACGAAAGCGCTTGGTACATTCAATATTTATACTGTTCTTATAACTCACATTAAAATGTTTTTCCTTCGACATTATTGCATACATAATGTATATATAATGTATATGAATAAACTTAAGAATGAATGGAGACTCAAGCCGTAGTCCTGACTAGTAGCAGGTCCTGAGCTGCACCATTGGGCAACGAGGCTTCCAGTAAAAGTGTTCCACAGTAGGAAAGCCTTATAGCCCAGTAGCACACTGGCAGTTGTTCATTACAGCTAGAGTTCACATGATCAATATGATAGTGAGAGTTGAGGGAAGGCAGTGTTGGAAGTGTGGCCGGGACTCGCCAGCAGTGCTTTCCCATCAGTCTGGTAAAAGCTTTGCTGCTGAGAAAATCCTCCATTCACGATACTCAGGGGAATCTCAGAGTCGGGAAGACCCACAATCTCGATCTGAATAGAACAGTAAAAACAACAACAAAAAAAAAAAAACACACGCACGCGGGCGCACGCGGGCACACACGCGCACACACACACGCACACACACACACACGCACACACACACACACACACACACACACACCACACACACACAAATACACATTCAAGAGGCGATACAGTTGAAATGGGCTCCAAGTAGAGTGAGCTTATTACTGGAAACTTTAAAGACCACAAATAATTGAAAATTAACTGGACACCACAACCATCACTCTACTTCTGGTATACAAAGAGGCAATTAAAAATATATTAATATTACAAGTAATCGTGTAAGTCTGCATTCATGAAAAATATCTGAAGTGCAGCTTAATGGCATTATAAGAAAGTCACCCAGTGAACCCCACAAATATGTTCCTGGACCGAGAGGGCCAAGATAAATGTTTCATGTTGCTGATGGACGCTCGCAGTTGCCTGCTTTATGTCAAGTTTTTTCCGTTATTTTATGACTAACAATTTGCAGCACTTTGGTGCCGGTTTTTACGACTATGCAATCTTGTTACCTTGCCCACGTACACATTACGTGAGGCAGGCGGCAGTAATATGCGTTTCATCTCTTCTGTCTCTCTTACGACGAGGCATATATCACCCCTGAATTTAAAAAAATCCACCCCTGAGGCAGTGAGAGTCACATGTAGATTTTTCAGTTAGTCTATAAGCAGCAGTGGTTTTATCCCCTGTGGTCGTCGCTACCCACGCTTCCCAAGGGATAGCAGCTGCTCCCATCTATACTTTCCCCAGTCCCTCAACCACAGGAAATGGAGACAGAGCAAGGTATATCATTCCATGAATTTTACTAATGAAGCATGGAGGACAGAGGGGGATAAGGATTTTAAAAACGTATATCAGAAAAGTATAAAGAATGGAAGTGTCGTTAAAAAATGAGAAAGGGAAAAAATATAAAAAATACGAGGTTTTGAGAGAGAAAGAAGAGAAAGATAAGGAGAAACAAAAGATAGAGAGAAAGAGAGAGAGAGAGAGAGAGAGAGAGAGAGGGGGGGGGGGTGGACTCATCTCTGCCAAGCGGAGAAAAGAATGCAATAACATTTACATCCTGGTTTGGGCAGCGTTTGTAAATGAGAGAGCAGTAGAGGATAATAAGAGAGAGAAACGCATTCCTGGATCGCAAGCGTCCCTTGCCCAGCTGAATACATTCATGAACACGATCATTTGACTTACATGCCTCAGGCTTTCGCCTATCAAGCCACATCAGGTCACTGTGAACACTTTTGCTCCTTCATGCGAGTACAGAGATGGAGGCGGTGTACAGGAAAGACTTTAACGGGAAGGAGAAGTACAGCTATATTCTTGAGGAAGCGCCAAACCATAGGGATTATGCATCGCCTTGGAAATGGAAGGAAATCAGTTTTGCTTCGTGGATGGGGTGGGTAACCTCAATTCCGTGGAGCGAGTGGCCTCCAGTATCAAAGCATCCACTTGAAGGAGGGGGGAGAGTAAGTGGTAGGAGGATTAACAGTAAAGCACCTTGATGGAAAGGAAAATGAAGAGGGAGAGATAGAGATATTAATAAAGTTGAAGCAGCGTAAAAAGAGAGTAAGCGAGATGTTATCAACAAATTTTGTTGAAATAAGGAAAAGTTTTGAAGTGAGATTAATAAGTTGAGGAAGCATAAGAAACGAATGGAAAAAGACTGAAAAAAAAAACGAGTGACTGAAATTGGTGAATGATCAAGTCCTCTGCTTTCTGCCAACCGTGGCGAGACTGCATGGTCAGGTTACATACCTTCTTCCTAGAACATTTTCTGGGCTTTGACCGGGCGGGATTTAGGCACACTATTTTAAACCTTTGGCCAGTACCAACTACACCAACACGTTTATTAAAACATGTACTGAGGAAAGTTGAAAATTCTGGTAGTCATGCATATAATAAAATATTTAAGGTATTAAGTAGTCACAACAGAAATAACGAGGTGGCGTCCCATACATGAACCGTATTAGCGATAATAATAATAAAATATAATCTTGAATGAAAAATAGAATCCATTATTATTATTATTATTGTTGTTGCAATTAAGGGGAAACGCTAAACCCGAATCATTGAACAGCGCATGTGGGGGGGGGGGAGATGTGGAAGGTATTCAGGCTTAATTCAGGGAACTAGAGCACAGGTACAATTCCCTAGATCAAGACCCTTCACAAGCGTCAAGGAACCTTTCTTAAGGGGATAGAACCCATTAGAAATGTAACAAAATACTCTTTTAATGGGGAACAGAGTCTATTTAGTAGGAACAGGATATATTTAGTTGAAAAATCATCTATTTAACTGCAATAGAATATAATTTGAAGTTATATCATTTAATGGAGAATATAGTCTGTTAAAATGAACATAATTTTTAAACGAATATGATCAAAACCCCCAAGATATTTTCGAGTCCCTCGTACCTCCGGCTGCATTCGACGATAAAGGAGCAGACGGGACATTATACACTGATGGCTTGTTTAAAATGTCACCAGAATTACCCTTTTTTCGAGCGGCTTGTTTTTCTCGATGGGCACTGCCCACGTCGACACTAATCCCCTCAGGCAACACCCCCGGCCGCAGAGAGACGGAGCTCCCCGCCCCCGGTGGACCCACTGGGCGTCAAAGTTTAATGGTCGACGAGGGATGACAGCGCTGGAGGTGGATTATCCGGGGTGGACAGAATAGGCTCCCGGCCACCGCTGGACGTCAGCCTTTTCCGATGCACTTTCCCTACTTTTTATGTGCTCTACACTATCATGAAGGACACTTTATTAAAAGAACTGGAGCACCTCTCCCTTTCCTTGGATCGAATTTGTCTCCCATTCGGCAAGGTGTTGTATGACCCCCTAATGGAGTAGCTTTCCTTCATGAGAGAAAATATATTAGGTGCACGTTTTATGATTTCTGAGCGATCAAAATACATATGAGCAAGGAACTTCCGTATCTCATAATCCTAACCTCTAATGCTACATCCGTGGTTGTTAACCAGGGCGAACCTGTACCCATTAGTGAGGTGGTGAAAGACATCCAAAAACGTTTTTTTCTTTTAACAAATTCTATAGTTTACTACTCTGCTTTGAGTTAAGAAGTGAATGCCGTTTTCGTCTAAACGCCTCTTACACCATAATCTTTACTCGTATGGTACCCGCTCAGTTTCCATGTTTGCACAGTTCCTTGGATATTCTTACTCAAATATTTTCTGGGTGCCGGTGTAACAGATTTGCTATGTTAAATTTGGGGAATGAGTTGTAGAATGATGTTGGTGTAGAATAGGAATTATGAAATTTATGAATGGATAATTATCCATTCATAAATTATCTTCACAGATTTATAATAATTATAATTATAAATAAGTAAAGATAATAATTTTTGTATAATTCTGATATGAAATAATTATGCAATAATTTCTAGGTATCTGTGTGACTTATCATGTCCAAGTAACTCAAGCCTAATGACAATGTCACTTATGGTTGTAGCTGCAGGGCAGAAAAAGTTGGAACTCAGACTGCACAATATTTAGAAATGCAGACCTTCAAGACCTGATCGTGGCAGTACCTTGCCAACGTTAGGATTTGTGCCGGATGAGAAATCTGTTGCAAGCATTTTATCAAGTTGGGTTTTTGTGCCAAGAAGAAGAAAACACATTCAATTATTGAAGAACTGGCAAAATCCTTTTGCACAGGAAACAGCAAATGGCAAAAATGGTGTCGGGAACCAAGAGGTCAAAAGAAACTTCAACAGGTACCTTTATCAAATGACTTTATCCAATATGGGATTAATGACACGATCTTGTGTCATCAAAGTGAATCTTCAAACAGACGAGTCAACCGACATTAGTTCTTCAGTCAATTGTTGGGACTGTGCGTGCGTGAAGATGAGAGAAGTGGTGTTAGAAAGTTTTCTTGTGTGAACCCCCTGAAAACAACTACAAAATCAGTTGACGAGTTTAGTCTAAATCATAAGGTATTCTCATTAAATAAAATGAATGAGCGTTATTAGTTTGAGGCTTTTCAGAAGAGTTTTCTTTAGTCACTGAATGGAATCCTGCCTCACAGTTTATTTAATAAAGTTGGCAAAAAGAGGACTTCTGCAACCGAATAACCATTTGAGCCTAAAATCTAAGAAAACCCAACAGCTGAAAAAGTTTGAAACCAGACAAAAGAGGCATTTCCTAAATAACTTAAAGACAATACCGTGACTGGAACAATACACAAATAACTCGCTCACAGGAGAGAGGAGGCGCTTACGACAACGTTTCGATCCGACATGGACCATTTACAAAGTCACTTCCTAGTGTCTCCATGTTTTTAACTCATCGTATGTTATTAAACTGGCAAATTTGCTACTAAAATGAACTGAAATGCGCTCGTACTACCCTGTCTTTCGAGATACATCACCCATTAAAGATTGCTGTCGTTCGAAAGGGGTATGTATTTAATATAGTTTATGTGGAAAATAAATCACACTTTATTTACAATCTCCGCCAAAGAGGTGGACCGGTAAGCCAGCGGAAAGCCTCAGTCAGATGACCAAAAGCTCCAGCTGTGGGTCATCATATGACTTCAGTGTCAAGAAACACTTGTCCTGTTTCTTGACAAACCGTACAACCTAACCTGAATGTTTGAAACCAGGCAGAAGGGGCTTTAGAAAATTATCGGACCCATTTCATGCTAATAGTTGTATGAATCCTTGCCCTATTTACGGAATATCTTTAATTAAATTTCAAGCACACTGGATCAAGTGTTTTTTTGTTATAAATAAAATAATAAAAGAAGTTTTGAAGAAAAAATAAAGGAAAAAATAAAATTCACGTAATTACTAAATAAAAGTTCCCCTAAGGTTACCTAACTATTAGCTTCGGCCGGTAGAAATAAGCAACAGAAATCATATTCCAGCAATCTTGCCTGAGTAAAAAACGTTAACCAGATTCAGTTTGACGCGCATATAACACCATGGTAGTGCACCTCCCCTTCCCGAGTGGTCATCCCCTACTAACCCATACCGTATACAAATGTGTAGTTTCCAGGACAGGGTTATGACACTCACATAAGTAATATATACTCCCAATATTTCTTCTAAAAAAAAAATAATTCACTCTCGTATTCTGTCGATAATGCCTCAAAAATGCATAACTGGATAACACCTACCTTCATTAAATATCTTCACAGCACGGGAAGATAAGGTTTTTCTGCAGATGACTGAACGAGTTAAATTGAGTAAACCAAAAGGTTGAACGCCGATCATTAAGGCTGAACGATAAAACATCAAAAATTACAGATTACTAAAACTATGAACTGAAACGAACACTGGTTGTACATGCACTGAGTGGATATACATTTCCCGGCGTAAATGCAGCGATAAAGTACACCATTCCAGCCCTATGTACAATGTTTCAGTAAACATTTCCGAGCGTAAATACAGTGACAAGGTACACATCTCTGGGTGTAAATACACTAATAAAGTACATATCTCCTGGAGCAGCAACTCTCACAAGCACTGTGTACAAATGTTTACCTCCATTTCACGGAAATAAAAAGCCCATTTTTATTGGATATTATTGCTGGTACCTGGGAAAGATCAGCCAATAGTAATTAAGGAAACGCAGCTGAGGGGCAGCCGGCGCCTTGTACTCACCAATTATAATCTACCACTACAGGCTCGCTGTTAGCGTGTTTCAACAGTCCGCCAAACAAGTCAAATTGACTCAATAAAATAAATATACTTTTTCCCAAATATTTTCTTATTCATTTGTAAATATGTATCTGTCTATTAGGAGTGTATAAAAAATAACTTCAGACCAAAATTTATTTAGCAATCTAATGCAACCTTGTGGTCAAACAGGCAAAAAATAATATAACTTAATTAAAGCTAACCAAGCTATTAAAATTTATCTAAATTTTTTTAGAGTTATACAATATTCAGTTGGGCTCTGGTATACATATATTGTTGATTGGTTAATTAAGTTTAGAGCCTATCGATTAAACGGAAGTCGTCAGGGCTGCATGTCACCTGCGCTCCGCCAGTCACCTCGTTGTCTTACGGTCACTGATCCATCCGAGAAAAATCAAATTCACTAAAATATGATAATAATGGTTGCGTGCGCGTTTGTGTGCGCATATGTATGCGTGTGCGTGTGTACACTTGCACATGTACGTTTGTACATTTTTTGTATGTAAGCATGTTAGTACGTATGTATATGTATTGGCGTGTTTATGTATGCACGTATGGATGTATACATAGGCAGATGCCTACATGCGCATGTTTATGTGTGCATATGTATACATTCGTGATTGTATATATATTTTGTACCAAAAGAGCCTTAGAAAACTTGCCTAACCTTATTATAACATGGGCAATTTAATTTAGCCTAATCCAGCTAAATATATGTTAGATAAGTTTACAATAATTTAATAATAAACAAACACAATAAAATATTTTTTTTTTCGTTAGGTTCAGAATGATTTTTGCGAAATTATTGCATACACAAATTGTCGCTTACCTTATTAGTCAAGAAGAGGGTTGGTATTTAAGGCAAAATCGCGTTTTACCTTTTCGGCACGATACATATATATATATATATATATATATATATATATATATATATATATATATATATATATATATATATATATATATATATATATATATATATAATCAATAACAACACTGCACTAGACAAGGACTCGAACCCATGTTGTGCTGGTCCACCTCATGGAGAGACAGAACCACATGACACCTTAACCAACAATACCACAGATCTTACAAAGATGGCGCAGAAGTCAGAGCTAGCTGTTTGATCGCCATCCGAGAACCTTCGGTGTCGTGGGAGCTTCTAGGCTAATTTTCATTCTCATCCCTGTTTGGTGTACTAGTCCACGAGCAGCATATATACATATTATTGTAACCACGAACGAGTGATATTGATCAATAACAATATTGCACTAGCCAAGGACTCGAACCCATGTTGTACTGGCCTGCCTCATGGAGAGATAGAACCACATGATACCTTAACCCACAGGACCACCCAATCCTACAAAGATGGCGAAGCCAGCAGAGCTAGCTGTTTGACCGCCATCATGAACCCACCTGGCATAATGAAAAATCCTATGATTTTGTGTAGCATTGTTGTTTAAGATTTTGTACAATAGACTCTAGTAAATAGCTATCAAGCTTGTATTACCCATAATTTGAGTTATATACGGTGTTGCTGTCATGTTTCAAGAGAGAAGATTCAATTATGTTTCTATGATTGAACTGTTGGGTACAATAATCTAGGCATCAGCCCACCCTGGTGGGTGATTGTAGGAACTAACGTGGTTGAAAATAACGTTCGACCCTTCCCTGTCCTGATTATTTATGCTGGGCTATTCTGGTTTCCAGAGGTTTACCTGTTTGGGTGCATGGGACCTTGTAAACCCCTCTAACAAAGATGGTGGGATTTACAAGGTCACATGCACCCAATGCTTAAAGTAACCAGAGGGAACAGTCGCGCGCGTTTGTGCTCCGTCAAAACTGCGTGTCTTGATAGTAGCAGAAGGAACAGAATGCGGGAAATAAGCGTGTGCAACCATAAAGTGCATATACTCCTTTGAACAAACAAAAAAGGAATATCAGTGAACACTAAATAGGAAAATATAGATTATAGTGTCACAGGGAGAGTGCCGGTGGAGTAACGGTTACTGTGGGAAATAGACCTGACCAGCACTAGTGAATTATTGCCGGATGTCGACACAAGTGGAAATAAACAAATATTGATCTATCTATAAGTAATATAGTGAGTGACAAGGATATATATGTGCAGTGACATAGTGAACTAAATTGTAGATAAGAGTATCTTAATTATCCCCCAGTATAGCGTACAATATATAGTGTAGATATGGAAATATTTTACAAGCGACTGGCACTAGCGAACTATTGCCAGAGGTCCAGTGAAGTGTTAATAACGGATAAGTACGACTCTGTGTTTAGTGAACCACTAATCGGTCTGAGGATCGACGACCCAAATGATTTTTTTATGAATGAGCCTCAAAACTCCATAAATGTATGCCAGATTTCCGACATTACCCTAACTCCGATAGATTTCGAGAAAGCCATTGACAACATGCCTTTGCACTCAGCCCAGGGCCCAGACTCGTGGAACTCTGTTTTCATTAAGAACTGCAAGAAACCCCTGTCGCGTGCCCTAAGTACACTATGGAGGAGGAGCTTGTACATGGGTGAAATTCCACAGTCACTTAAAACAACGGATATATCCCCACTCCATAAAGGTGGCAGCAAAGCATTAGCTAAGAACTATAGACCAATAGATCTGACGTCCCACATAAAAATCTTTGAAAGAGTGCTAAGAAGCAGGATTGCAAATCACCTGGATTCCCAAAATCTGCACAATCCAAGGCAACATGGGTTCAGGGCAGGTCGCTCCTGCCTCTCACAACTACTGGATCACTATGACATGGCCTTGGATGCACTGGAAGAAAATCAGAATGCAGATGTAATATACACAGACTTTGCAAAAGCATTTGACAAATGCGATCATGGTGTAATAGCCCATAAAATACGTGCTAAAGGAATAACTGGGAAAGTGGGGAGATGGATCTTCAACTTCCTAACAAATCGAACACAAAGAGTAGTGGTCAACAGAGTTAAATCGGAGGCTGCCATAGTGAAGAGCTCTGTTCCACAAGGCACAGTACTCGCCCCCATCTTATTCCTTATCCTCATATCAGACATAGACAGAGATACACCACAGCACCGTATCATCCTTGCGGATGATACTAGGATCTGCATGAGGCTGTCATCTGCTGAGGACGCGGTTACCCTCCAAGAAGATATAAACAAAGTTTTCCAGTGGGCAACGGTAAACAATATGATGTTCAATGAGGACAAATTCCAACTACTCCGTTATGGAAAACTGGAGGAGATAATAACTAGAACAGAGTGTACTACTGACTCCGGCCATACAATAGAGCGGAAAAATAATGCAAGGGACCTGGGAGTAGTAATGTCTGAGGATCTCACTTTCAAGGATCACAACAGTGCCACGATCGCACGTGCAAAGAAAATGATAGGATGGATAATGAGAACTTTCAAAACGAGAGATGCCAAGCCAATGATGATCCTTTTCAAATCACTTGTTTTCTCTAGGCTGGAATACTGCTGTACATTAACATTTCCATTCAAAGCAGGTGAAATCGCAGATCTAGAGAATGTACAGAGATCCTTTACTGCACGTATAAGTTCTGTCAAGCACCTTAACTACTGGGAACGCTTGGAAGCACTTGACTTGTACTCGTTGGAACGCAGGAGGGAGAGATATATCATAATCTACACTTGGAAAATCTTGGAAGGAATGGTCCCAAATCTGCACACAGAAATCACTCCCTACGAAAGTAAAAGACTGGGCAGGCGATGCAAAATGCCCCTAATAAAAAGTAGGGGCGCCATTGGTACACTAAGGGAAAACATCATAAGTGTCCGGGGCCCAAGAATGTTCAACAGCCTCCCATCAAGCATTAAAGGAATTGCCAATAAGCCCCTGGCTGCCTTCAAGAGAGAGCTGGACAGATACCTAAAGTCAGTGCCGGATCAGCCGGGCTGTGGCTCGTACGTTGGACTGCGTGCGGCCAGCAGTAACAGCCTAGTTGATCAGGCCCTGATCCATCGGGAGGCCTGGTCATGGACCGGGCCGCGGGGGCGTTGATCCCCGGAATAACCTCCAGGTAACCTCCAGGTGTCCTCTCTCATATATTGGTCAAACAGGAAAACCTCTGGAAACCAGAATAGCCCAACATAAATGCTCAATTAGGACAGGGCAGGATTCGAACACTATATTCAACCACGTCAGTTCCTGCAATCGCCCATCGGGGTGGGTTGATGCCCAGATTATTGTACCCAACAGATCAGTCATAGGAATTCCACAGTCAAGGAGTCCCACACATCCACATCGCTTACTATTCCACTTCCACCTCATTTTATCATTCCTATCTAATTATTTCCTTCTGCCTTCCCACCGTTGTTCTTTCATATCCAGAATTCCCACACATCTGAACCAACTTAACTGTGTAAAGTACAACACTGACTGGGGGAGAGGAGGCACGGGTTCCCAAGAGAGACTGGTACGAGGACACTACCAGTGTTGAGTTGAGCGTGAGTGACTCATAGCGACAGGTAAATCTCGGAAATAAATCTTTAGCAAAATTGTGAGTGGGAGTGGAATGGTCGAGGCTTCTGTTCTTCACTTGTTATTTTATTTGCTATTTTATGGTAAGTTGTTTACATTTCCATTACTTCTGTAATATATTAAAATATACAATATGTATATATACATATATATATTATATATTATATATATATATATATATTTTATATATATTTTATATATATATATATATATATATTATAAATAGATTATATACTATGTGAACATTTATTAATAAACAAAATACATTTACAGAAAAAAACATAAACATGAATACAATGGCACAATGTATCAAACATCATGAATTTCCTCCAGCTCCTCCGAGGCTGGACGAGAGCCAAGTATGCAGCAAGCATTTCCCCTCTGGATAGCGACGCTGAGGCGCTGGAACATGAAAGTGGCTGCCCTTGGGTCCCTGGTGGTGTCGATGAGTCTGGAACCCAATTCTTTAAGGAAACGTGTGGCATTTTTCCCCATGATCCCAAGGTCTCTGATCCCACTGGGACAAATTGATACTGTTGGCTAATGTCCCTGTACTTGCTGATCTTGTACTCCTCCCCGTGGTCAGCAACTCCTCCCTGTCGCCCCACACTGTGATGGATATAGGTGTCAGCCAGTGTGGACACACAGGTATAGTCCCATGCTAAGAGCTTGCCATTCTTCCAAGGATAGATGGTGATCCCGTCGGGGCGGTTTGCTGGGTTGTGGGTATTGTTGGCTGCTAGTGATCGGGGCTCTCTCTCGGCAGGGCATCCAGCTGTAGCAAGGGTTCTCTTAATGATGTCGTTGACCTCATTGTGTCTTGCATGCCAGCCCTTGGTTTTGGAACAGTTAAGACCATGTAGACCGTATTGGTCTGCTTGCACTTCGCCGCAAATACACATATATTCTGTGTGAATTGGGGCAGCAAGGCGCAGAGCCACTGCAATACGGAGGGTCTTTAGGGTCGAGTCGCTTTTCCCATTGCCGATATGGGAACTGTTTGGAGGAAGTCCCCGGAGTGAAGTGCACTCACAGCCTGGAGACGGGCAATCTCCCTATCTGATGTTGCAGCCCTGAGCATGTTGGCAAGCACCTTTTCAACAATCGGGCCATTCCAGCTTGACTGTTTGTGAGCCAGTGCTGCACTAGGGTTTGGTGCTGGAGCAGCAAGAGTCTCCCATTCGGTGATGGCACTGGCATAGCTAGGGTCTTCTATTCCTGCTGAGTCACTGAGGGTGTCAGGAAGAATTTGTCTTATCAACTCGTTTGATGCTATGGAAGCTGGTAGAGCAATCTGGGAGGATCTGCTTACTCCTAGCCCTCCAAGCCTGACCGGAAGTGAGGCTTGCAACCACTGTCCATCGTCAAGGGAAAGATTCAATACACTCTCTAGCATGGCCTTCAGGAGAGAGTCATATTCCTTGAGTTTTGGACTGCTGAAGGCTGGGGAGCATCTCAGAAAATAGGTAAGTTTTGGGATTGACAGGCACCTGGTGAGTAGGTAGAAGGCATCATGTGTGTCAATGTCTTTCATCCTGCTTTCCATCGTCCGGAGGTCTGAGACTTTTTTTTCTAGGATCAGATCGATGGCATTGGACCCAAGAGGAGCACCGAGGAGAGTGCTGTTGGCTGGATCAATGGCTCGTGCTCCTGGTAAAACGGCACTAATATTCTGGATCATCTGTTGATTGGTAGAAACTCTTTCACATTTGGTGGGGTTTAAAGAAAGGCCCATGCTTTCTCCCATGTCTTTAATTTTACTGGTGTCGTCTAGGAGAGATTCTGTTGTGCCAGCTAGGGTACCGTCGTCCAGGAACCAGATATTGAGCTCGCTGGAGAGTGCCTCCGTGACTTCCTTGATGACCAAACAAAATAGAAAGGGGGCGAGAGGGTCCCCCTGTTGCACGCCCTCACACGAGTCAATTTCATGGTCCCCAAACAATAGTTTGGAAGGCACACTATAACACGATTCTATGAAGGGATAAAGGGAAGGGAAGTTTCTATAAACTGCTTGGAGAGCAGAATCCCTTCTGACTGAGTTGAAAGCATTGGCAAAGTCCAATTTGACCAAGGCTTTTTCATCGGACATGTTTTTGGTATATACTCGTGCTGCGTGGGCAGCTGCTTCACATCCCTGTTGAACGCCGAAACCGAGCTGAGTTGGTTTCAGCATTGCAGCAGCCTCTTGACTCACCCTTCTTACTGCAGCCATGGCGACTAGGCCCCGAAGGGTGTTACCCATTGCAATGGGCCTGATTCCGCCATCCTTTTTCCGGAGGGCACACAATGAGGCACCAAAGAAAAGGGGTCTGATGGCCTCTGGGACACTGCTAGCCAGGCACAAGTTGGAAAATTTGGTGAGTTCAGACAGCAGCCTCTCTGAAACCTCACCAAGTGCTGGATTAAGTATTTGTTTTAAGTGTTGAGGCCTTAAACCGGTGAAACCTCCTGCTGAGCCCTGTGGAAATGACATAGCAACTTTATACACATCAGCATCCTGTAAGGTTAGATGTTCTTCGCCTGCTGCAATGTCAGGGAGGACAATGTTGGTACTGGGAGCCCTGGGTGGATGTTTGTCCTTCAGAGCTTGCGCCGTGCTTACGTCCTTGGGAGCGATGGTATCCTCACTGGTTATAAGTCTCAGAGCTCCAATAGTATTACCCTCTTCTATTTTTTTGCTAATTTGGGCTCTGATTTTTGAGGTGTCGGGTGTCCTGTTGTTGGCATTTGCCCGGCGGGTGTTTGTCGCCCTAGGGGGGAGACGGACGAGGTTGTCATCCCTTGGGAATGCATTTATTGCCCTAATAACATGTGTTGCTAGTGACTTGTCCCTCCTTGGTGGGACAGCCAAACAGGCATTGCCAAAAAGCAACAAGTTGTGCCAGGATCTGTTGTTTGAAGGAGCATCGTTGACTTTCTTCAGATCAGTGAATTTGCTAGCAGCTTGAGGGCGAGCTGCTTTGGGGATGTGTCAGAGTCCTGGTGGATGTTAATTTGATTGCAGATTTGAGGTCCTCTGTAAATATATATATAAATATATATATATATATGTATAAATTATATATATATAATATATATATATATATATATATATTATATATATATATATATTTTTATATATATATATATATATATATATATATATATATATATATATTATATATATATATATATTAATATATATATATATATAATTAAATATATATATATATATATATATATTATATATATATATATATATATATATATATATTTTTTTTTTTTTTTTTTTTCAGCAAGTCGGCCGTCTCCCACCGAGGCAGGGTGACCCAAAAAAGAAAGAAAATCCCCAAAAAGAAAATACTTTCATCATCATTCAACACTTTCACCACACTCACACATTATCACTGCTTTTGCAGAGGTGCTCAGAATACAACAGCTTAGAAGCATATACGTATAAAGATACACAACATATCCCTCCAAACTGCCAATATCCAAACCCCTCCTTTAAAGTGCAGGCATTGTACTTCCCATTTCAGGACTCAAGTCCGACTATATGAACATAACGGTTTCCCTGAATCCCTTCACTAAATATTACCCTGCTCACACTCCTAACAGATCGTCAGGTCCCAAGTATCATTCGACTCCATTCACTCCTATCTAACACGCTCTTGCACGCTTGCGGAAGTCCAAGCCCCTAGCCCCCAAAAACCTCCTTTTACCCCCTCTTTCCAACCCCCTTTCGGGACGACCCCTACCCCCCCTTTCCCTTCCCCTATAGATTTATATGTTTCCTGTCATTTTTTTGTCCATTCTCTCAAAATGACCAAACCACCTCAAAAGCCCCTCTTTCCCCTCTGACTAAGCTTTTTTAAACCCCAACCCCTTTTCCCCTTAATTTTTCCACACCCCGAATTTCTGCATAATTTACCCACACATTCCCCTTAGCGGAATTCCACTGCCTCCAACCGTTCCGCTGCTGCATTTCCCAACCAAGCTTACTTCCAAAAAGTGTGTTGGTATTTCTATACTTTCAAAATTTCCCCTTCTTTGCCTCCATGTAACTTTTTTTTTGGATCCACATTTCCTCAAGCCCACCCCCTTTTTTTCCCTCATCAATTCTATGATTAACCTCCCTTCAAAATCCACCGTCGACACGTCAACTCCCAAATTTGAAAAACACTTCTTCCATCCCTTCCCCCCCTTTTTTATCCAAATTTTTTTTCTCTAAAACATTGAAACCCCCTCACCTAACTTTTTGTTTTCTTTCAATTTCTTCTTTACACACCTCAAAAATTTTCCCAAACCTTTTTATTTTTTCTTAGAAAATTCCCTAAACACAGATAACAGCAAAAAAATAACTGTGTTTAATTCCCATTTGAATTTGTTCCCATAATTTAATCCCCCCCCCTCCCCCAAAACCCCCAGCATTTACTTCTTTTACAACCCAAATTTAAAATATTAAAAAAACCTGGTGAATTTCACATCCTTTTTAAGATATTTTACCCGGGAAAAAATTTTTCCCCCTCTTTACACACCCCAACTGGCCTACTATCCCCATAAAAGCTCTTTTTGCATTTGTAATTCCACCTATTCCATATATTGCAACATTGCCCCAAATTTCTCCCCTTTCCACTCTATCTATGCCTAACCCGAGCCTCACTGTACTCATAAAGCTCTTTCAGATTTAGTAAATTTCCCTATTCCCTATCTTGGAAAAAATCTGCCCTTGCTCCTCTTTCCACTTTATATGCCTTTTCTAAACCTAAATGCAATAAAAATTCCCTCCCTTTTTTAAATACTGTTACATATATACTTCAATGTAAACACTTGATCTACAATCCCTACCCCCTCTGAAGCCCCCCTGCTCATCCGCAATCCTACATTCTGTCTTACCTCTAATTCTTTCAATTATAACCCTACCGTATACTTTTCCTGGTACACTCAGTAAACTTATTCCTCTGTAGTTTTTACAATCTCTTTTGTCCCCTTTCCCTTTATATAAAGGGACTATACATGCACCCGTCTCGACCCACAGGCCATTCGGATTGGTGTTGCTCTTCGCCTAGCCGCCCCCATCCTCACTGAACATAGGTGTATTTGCGGGAGGGCGACAGCTGATCAATTCGGACTTCATGGTCTTGTGTCACACAGCAGAAGGGAAGTATGCCAGACATGAGGAGGTCAATGACATCATAAAGAGAAGCCTCGCCACAGCTAGTTGCCCAGCTCAACGGGAACGCCAAGTACAGAGGTCTGATGGAAGTCAAAAGCGTCCTGATGGAGCCTCTATGCTACCCTGGAAGGATGGAAAACAGATTGCCTGGGACTATACCTGTGCTGCCACATTGGCAGACACCTACTTGCCATACTCCGTAGTGGAAGGGGTTGGAGCTGCCAGCCACAGGGAGACCCAGAAGATCCGAAAATATGAAGACCTTGCTATAACTTCATTCCAATAGGGTCGGAGACCCTTGGAGCATGGGGCAAGTGAACTCTAAAGTTCCTCAAAGAGCTGGGTGGAAAGCTCATCATAGAAACCAAGGACCACAGGGCGAACAGCTTTCTCTTTCAGAGACTCAGTGCTGCGATCCAGAGAGGAAATGCCTGCATCATTCTGGACACGCGGTCCACCGCAGGGGAGCTGGACGAAGTATTCGAGATGTAACTCTGAGTCACCTATGTTGTTTTACTTTCTGTTGTATTTTTGTGAATGTTTGGCCAATGTATTTTTGTCTTTAAATAAAACATACTTGAAATATAGGGGGTGGTAGGAGAAAATTCTCAAACAGCTTCAGGGAAAACCTTGAGTTTTCCCTGAAGCAAGTTTATTCTTTTCTCTGAGGATGAGGGTCCCTACGACAGTTCTAGAGGTGGTACCTCCCTATATTTTTATAAATATATATATATATATATATATTATATATATATATATATATATATATATATATATATATATATATATATATATATATATATATTCATGATCTTTGATACATTGTGCCATTGTATTCATGTTTATGTTTTTTTCTGTAAATGTATTCTGTGTATTAATAAATGTTCACATAGAATATAAAATATATAGGGGGTGGTAGGAGAAGAAAATGTTCAAACAGCTCCGGGGAGAACCTTCAGTTTTCCCTGAGGTACGTTTATTGTCTTCTCTGAGGATGAGGGTCCCCAGTCCAGCTATAACGGTGGTACTTTTATAAATATATATATATATAATATATATATATATATATATATATATATATATATATATATATATATATATAATATATATATATATATATGGCATGCCGAATAAGTAAAACTTGCCATTTTTGCTTAAATAGCAACGCTCTTCTTGCCGAGTAGGGCAAGCGAAAATTTGTGTATACAATAATTTCGCAAAAATTATTCTGAATCTAGCAAAAAAAAATATTTTTCATTGTGTTTGTTTATTTCTAAATTAGTGCAAACGTATCTAAACTTTGTTTAGATGAATTAGTCTAAATTAAATTGTGCTTGTTATAATAAGTTAAGTAAGTTTTTTAAGGTTCTTTATTACAAAATTATTAATTTTTACATTAACATAAAAGAAAAAAATATATATCTTTAAACATATAAGAGAAAATTTTAGAAAGGACTTAATTTTAAATGAGCTCTTGCCAACTGACCAGTTTTACCTATTCGGCACGACACACACAAACACACACACACACACACACACACACACACACACACACATATACACACACACATACACACACACACACTCATACACACACATACACAGGGAAAT
>NC_069418.1:34595496-34615496 GCF_026875155.1 Cherax quadricarinatus | reverse complement strand
TATCCATTCTGTAATACGGTGGCCAGAACTGAGCAGCATAGTCTAAATGAGGCCTAACCAAGGATATATAGAGTTGAAGAACAACCTGAGGACTTCTATTATTTATACATCTAGATATGAAGCCAAGAATTCTGTTAGCTTTTGCGAACACTAATGCACTGTTGTCTTGGTTTTAGGTTACTGCTAACCAGAACTCCTAAATCCTTCTCGCAATCAGTAGTATTAAGATCTACATTATTTAGTTTATATGTGGCATGGTTATTTAACTGTACAACATTTAGAACTTTGCATTTGTCAATATTAAACTGCATCTGCCACTTCTCTGACCATTGCGTCAAGTCTATTCAAAACATCCCCGGAGTGCTCTAATGTCCTCATTAGAATGAATTGGACGGCCTATTTTGGTGTCATCAGCAAATTTGTTTATGTCGCTATTTATTTCCTCATCTATGTCGTTTATGTAAATTGTGAACAACAACGGGCCCAACACTGACCCCTGAGGAACACCGCTTGTGACGTGCCCCCATTCTGATTTCACCCCATTTATGCAAACTCTCTGCTGTCTATTTGTCAGCCATGCCTCTACCCAGGAAAACATTTCTCCTCCTATTCAGTGTGCCCTAAGTTTCCTCAATAGCCTTTGGTGTGGTACTCTATCGAAAGCCTTACTGAAGTCCATATACACAATATCATATTCATTACCATGATCTACCTCCTCAAACACCTTAGTGAAAAAAGTTAGTAAATTCGTAAGACAGGAACGCCCCTTTGTAAAACCGTGTTGAGATTCATTAATCAATCTGTGCCTGTCAAGATGGAGGTAAGGCTTATTGGTCTATAGTTCGAAGCCAAGGACCTGTCACCTGCCTTGTAAATAGGTATTACATTTGCCATTTTCCACTTATCAGGCACTATGCCAGTTTGTAGTGACATGTTTAAAAGATTAGCCAAAGGTATGCTAAGTTCCTCTTTACATTCCTTTAACACCCTTGCAAACAGTTCATCAGGACCTGGGGATTTGTTAGGTTTTAGTTTCTCTATTTGTCTGAGGACCATGTCACTAGTTACCGCAATCGTACATAGTTTATTATCATCCTGTTCTACATAATCTATTATTTCAGGAATATCGCTAGTATTTTCCTGGGTGAAAACTGAGAGGAAGTAGGTATTTAGAATTTCACACATATTCTTATCACTGTCAGTGATCTGACCAGAGATACTCTTAAGTGGGCCAATCTTGTCCCTAATCTTACTTCTGTATACCTGAAAGAACCCTTTTGGGTTAGTCTTTGAATCCCTTGCGACCTTAGCTTCATAATCCCTTTTTGCTTTTCTTGTTCCTTTTTTAATTTCTCTCTTTAATTGAATATATTGATTTCTTAACTGCCCATCCCCTCTTTTGATACGCCTATATATGCCTCTCTTTTGACCAATGAGATGTTTTAATCTATTGTTCATCCATTTGGGATCATTTTTGTTAGATCTAATTTCCCTACTCGGAACAAAAGTTATCTGGGCAGCTAGTACTATGCTCTGAAAAACGTCATATTGGCAACCAAGATCACTTACCTGACCCATAGTCAGGACATCCCAATTTAGCCCACCCAAGTAATTTTTCAGTCCCATGAAGTCGGCCAAACGAAAATCTGGGACAGAGATTTGATTGTACAAGAATGGTATACAATACTGACAAGATGAAATTGAGACACATGTGCAACATCTGGGTATCTTTATTGTAGACGTTTCGCCATCCAGTGGCTTTATCAATACAAATTCCAGGACATAACTTGAAGACAGGAGAACTATGTACAGAAGATGAGGTAATCAGTCCTTCAACCTAGCAGTAGGTGCGAAGAGCACCATAGTCGTGGAGATACTGAAGCAGAAGGAAGGCGCCTGACGCTTATATAGTAACGTCAGGTGGAAATGGGACGGGTAGCAGACGAGCGCATAGTCACTGGTAGACGGGATTCCCCAGTGGAAGTAGGTCCTACCCAAAGAGATGGGTTAGTTGTAGTAGTAGTTGTCGTAGTCGTGAAGGTTATGTACATGTCCTCAGAATCAAGATTCCATGATGTTGCAATGTCTGACACGTTGTACAAGAATGGTATACAATACCGACAAGATGAAATTGAGACACATGTGCAACATCTGGGTATCTTTATTGTAGACGTTTCCCCATCCAGTGGCTTTATCAATACAAATTTGTATTGATACAATACAAATTTGTATTGATAAAGCCACTGGATGGCGAAACGTCTACAATAAAGATACCCAGATGTTGCACATGTGTCTCAATTTCAGAGATTTGATTGCAGTTATCTGGGTAATTCCATGATATATTGAAACTAAGTGATTTGTGATCACTTTCCCCAAGCTCATCATTAACCTCAAGATTATTAATTAGTGAATCTTTGTTGGCAAGAACCAAGTCAAGCAGATTGTTTCCTCTAGTTGGTTCTGTCACAAACTGTTCTAAAAAAGCAATCCTGAACCGTATCAAGAAAGTCACTAGACTCAAGATTTCCTGTCATATTGTTCCAATCAATTTATCTAAAGTTAAAATCTCCCATTATCACAACATTTTCATATCTAGATGCCTTATGAATTTCGTCCCATAACAGCTTACTGCCCTCCCTATCAAGGTTTGGGGGCCTATAAATCACACCCACAATTAATTTGTCACGTCCCTCGAGAAACTGTAGCCAAACAGATTCTGTGTTCGAAATTTCTAATCTTATATCATGTCTAAGACAAAAATTTTAATTTTCTCTGACATACATCGCCACACCACCACCCTTCCTGTTGACCCTATACTGTGGAATAGTTTATAAACCTTTATGTTGCATATATATATATATATATATATATATATATATATATATATATATATATATATATATATATATATATATATATATATATATATATATATATATACATGTGTGTGTGTGTGTGTGTACTTTATAAATATGTACGCGGAAGGTATAATAGATTATGCAAATACTTTTAGGAAAACCGGAGATGCAATTATAACACTAACTACTAATTTAGTTGTTAGACTGCGTGACTTGAGCACAAGCAGTTTGACTGACCAGTTGGTCAACCAGGATGCTTGGTCAAGTATCGAGCCGTGACGACGATAGCCCCGTAACCACCACCAAACAAACAACAGATACAGATAATTTTTATGCTTCTTTTCCCACACCCTCTCTCTCTCTCTCTCTCTCTCTCCTCTCTCTCTCTCTCTCTCTCTCTCTCTCTCTCCTCTCTCTCTCTCTCACTCTCCCTCCCTACACATTTCCTAAAAGCTGTGAGAAACTATTGGTAAAACTAACGTCCAGCACATTTAATTTTTTTTGAGAAGATGCACTTTACCTAACAATGACAGGAAAAACAAATTGATCCTTAGAAAGTCGACATTTTCTTCTGTTTCGTCCAAATCTTTGACAATTGACGAATTTTCTCTGGTAGGGAGGGAGGTCTTGATCGCAGCAAATCCTTTAATCTCCTTTTTTTTGGTTTCCTTTCTCGAGAACCGTATATCGTAAATTTCCACCAATACAAGTGTTCCTCCATTCTCTCCTCCTCCAACCGCCCCTCGAAAGTAACGTGGATTTTACATATATATTTATATGCTAGATATGAGAGAGGAGTCAGTGGACTGAACGAAAGAAAGTCCGCCGGCGTACAGTAAATCCCAGACACGTCAGCAAACCATCCTTTGTTAAAACCTACGTTTCGCTCAGTGAGAGGTTTACCAGGAGGCTTGATGAAACTCAGTGAGAGAATTGGCCGGTTTTATAATAATTTGCTCAACATGTCATTGATTTACTACTAAGGACTTATTATTTTTTTTTAGGCTCAAATAATCTTTTGAATATTTTGCATATACATTTTTACACTGATGCTTTTTCATATCAAGAATATTCATTCTACTGAGGGTAATTTATCAAAGGGTTTTCCAACGAAGCATTCACTGGTTTGTTTCCACAGAGATTCAAGTCTTATATCATATACGACAAATATATTTAACATTTATGTGTGTCTTATAACTAATTCAATAGAGAGGCTCAATAAATTATAGGGTTAATGCAGTTAATACAAATAAAGCCTCTGCCATCAAACATACATCCACACACAGATATACACATGAGAAATACCTCCACATACAAACAAACATCTGCAATACTGCCACAAAAAACATTAGCTGCACGTTAGCCATACGCACACAAACACATCATCCACAAATCCTCCCTTGTTCTCTCATACACAGACACACAGACACAGACACACACACACACACACACACACACACACACACACACACACACACACACACACACACACAAACACACACACAAAACAATATACGATATATATATCCTCTCTACGGTCTTTTTACACCTCCATGCCCACAGATCCGCAGCAGCTATATATATAACCACGACACAGGCTCTCACTTTCACAAGAACTCATAACTACGTAATCCTCCAGATCCATATACCCACAAAATCACTCTCCCTCGATATCCCCTTCATCTCGGTCTTTTCCATTAAATTTGTTACATTCCCGAGCTTTTGAGAGTTTCTCGGCGCCCTTAACCTTTACACTCGTCCATTCCGTGGGCCGTCATCATCACGACTAACCGAGAATAAAACCCTATCCATAAAACGGAGGATGGAGAGCCTATAAAACAATCAGAATGCCCACATCAACTGGCAAGAGACTCACAAACATCATCATAAACGAGAAAGAAGGGGAGCTGAAGAGAGGAGCGGGGAACATGGTAGGAAGGGAGGGGATTGAAGAGAGAAGGCAGGGAGTACATAAGAAAGTCAGACAGCACGAGACCCAGCGGTCCATATCGAAGTTGTCTACTCAGAATGAGTAGCTAGTCCAGCTATCTCTAATTCTGTCTAGAAGCTAGAAAAACAGATTAAGAGAGCACATCAAAAGTTTTTAGGGACGGAAGGTAAAAGAAAACCTGTAAACTAAACAACATATGGAAATCGTCTGCCCCTGCCATCTTTACTGCCGTTGTTCAGTGGCACAAAGTACGAACGAATATGTAAATACAACAGGGTTTAGGGCAGAGAATCTTTAAAGTAGATTAAATGCTTAACATAGTTTTATCTAGTGTTGACGGGAAGGTTATTAAGAGCTGATGAGGATGAGAAGAAATAAGAGTAGAAGAGTAAAGAGAGAGTGGTAAAGGGATAGTTATCTTGTGGATTATACTACAGATACCCACATGCATACGAAATAGGTGTGTATTCAAGTTATGGGCCTTATCAGGCTTTACATAGCTGGGAAAGAACTAAAGCTGCAGCAGGCATTTACCCTCAGGATCAGTGCATGGTATATGCTAACAAATCAACTAATAAGACTAGTTTCTTTGCACCATTTTACAAGACCTTTTCAGCTATACATAAAAAAAAACGAATGTGTCCTTACAACATGAATTTTAATTTTCTTTTTATTTTGCATTTCTGAAGAATACATAGTTTGTAGTCAACAATAATGTAATTCAGAATTATCCCATAATTCGTAGAGAAAGCTTTAAACAACGTCTAATTCCGTCCTGGTCCATTTTCAATTCAATCGCAATTTGATAATGATGTAGGATGGACTGGCACGTCGTCTTAAACTCATTCTCCAAGTTAATGGTTAGTTGAGAAATGTTCCAGCTATCATTACTGTGGCTTTTATTTTTCACTGTTAGGTTACGAATGTAAGTTGCATAAAATAGAAAGGAGTGAATTAAAGGGATGGTGAAAAAGGGATGGAGATGTAGAGAGAGTAAGGAGGAATTTAAATATAGATTTTCCTGCCGAAGCGGCTAGTTTACTGTGCACCCCTTATCCATCCTGTGGACGGTAGGATAAGAGCAATTGAATATACAACAGGCCTAGGAACTAGGCTCCAAAAGGGCCAACAGGAGTACATCTAGATTTACAACTTCAACTGAATTATACGCTGCAAGCAAATTTAGGATATTTTCTTAATATATCCGGTATCTTTTTTATCCATTAATAAAATATCTTGCGTTATCATCCACACAGCCAACCATGCACTTCAAACCTGTTAAGTATCACTGTGTCAGAGCACATTATATATTATATATATATATATATATATATATATATATATATATATATATATATATATATATATATATATGTCGTGCCGAATATGCAAAACTGGTCAATTAGCAATAACTCTTTTAAAATTAAGTCCTTTCTGAAATTTTCTCTTATACGTTTAAAGATATATTTTTTTCATTAAAGTTAATGTAAAAAAATTTAATTTTGCACCAAAGGATTCTTAGAAAACTTACCTAACCTTATTATAACAAGAGCAATTTATTTTAGCCTAACCCAACTAAATATATTTTAAATACGTTTACAGTAATTTAGTACTAAACAAACACTATCAAATATATTTTTTTCGTTAGGTTCAGAATGATTTTGGCGAAATTATTGCATACACAAATTTTCACTTGTCCTATATGGCAAGATGAGCGTTGCTATTTAAGCCAAGATCGCAAGTTCTGCCTATTCGGCACGACATATATATATATATATATATATATATAATATATATATATATATATATATATATATATATATATATATATATATATATATATATATATATATATATATATTAAAATCTTGCATGAGCTGAATTTTCTGTAATTGTTGTAGGGTGCTAAATACAAATTAATATCTCCTAAATGGCTAAAGAATATGACGTAAAGAAAAGAGAACCAACCATTCTTACCCAGCCTTCCCCCAAAAGGCAAGTGTGACACCAATATTACAAGGTGAAGAAGGATCACCCGATTACTGCCTCCACTCCCAGGAATGTACTTGCTCACGACCTAGTCGAAGTACATAAATGATCCCAGCAGTGAGGCCCAAGTTTTCTATAACCTACGAGCTTTATTACAGCGCTAGAGGCTCATTTTCACTACATTTTCTCTCCCTTCCTTCTTATCCTCACTATAGAAAACACCCTTCCCTTCCGTATTGTCACCCTTTTCCCTTCTACCATGCACTTCATATACCGACCCCTTTTCCCCCTAAGTCTCACTGATTCCCCCAGCTATTCCTTCCATGTTAAGATTCACTTTAGTAACCACCCTCCGTGTTATCACACACACTGCCAACAACCCTCCATGTTATCACACACACTGCCAACAACCCTCCATGTTATCACACACACTGCCAACAACCCTCCATGTTATCACACACACTGCCAACAACCCTCCATGTTATCACACACACTGCCAACAATCCCCCATGTTATCACACACTGCCAACTACCCTCCATGTTATCTCACGCACTGCCAACCACCCTCAGTGTTATTATGCACACTACTAGCCACCTCTCATTTTATACATACTGCCAACCACCCTTCATGTTATCACACACACTGCCAACCACCCTCAGTGTTATTATGCACACTACCAGCCACCTCTCATGTTATCATACACACTGCCAACCACCTTCAATATTATCATACACACTGCCAACCACCCTCCATGTTATCACACACCCTGCCAACCACCCTCCATGTTATCACACACACTGCCAATCAACCTCAATGTTATCATACACACTACTAGCCACCTCTCATTTTATACATACTGCCAACCACCCTTCATGTTATCACACACACTGCCAACTATCCTACATGTTATTATCCACGTTGACAACCACTTCCCGTGTTATCATACACACTGCCAACCACCCTCCATATCATGATAGACACTGCCAACCACCTCCTCCCATGTCATCATACACACTACCAACTACGTCCCATGTTATGTCGTTATTAAACTTACAGAGACACCTTTACTGACTAGGAATGTCTCATTATTTTTAGAAGCGCACATTTTGGGACAGTTTCGAATTAATTTCTTCAATCACGATAATTTTAATAGTAAAAGTGGTAATTTATAACACTACTACTACTACTACTACTACTACTACTACTACTACTAATAATAATAATAATAATAATAATAATAATAATAATAATTATTATTATTATTATTATTATTATTATTATTATTATTATCATTATTATTATTATTATATCATCACTGAGAAAGTTTTTTCTCCGAACGAAAAGTTGAAGAATTGAGACAATTGTGCAATTTGTCGGTTTTCAAAAACCATTCATCACAAACGAAACGTATTGTCAATAAAGGTTTCCATGCTGCAACAGTTTTTAATGTGTATTTAAAGAGCTGACTCTTGACCAGTCTTAGAGAGAGAGAGAGAGAGAGAGAGAGAGAGAGAGAGAGAGAGAGAGAGAGAGAGAGAGAGAGAGAGAGAGAGAGAGAGAGAGAGAGAGAGAGAGAGAGAGAGAGGGAGCGATATCGGCCAGCTTATAATAATAAAACAACTCAAAATAAAAATAAAAAAAAAAACGTAAAAAAATAACCAATGAAAAAAATGTTAAGAAAGTAAGTGAAAGAGAGGGGAAATACCCCACTAAGTGTTACCCTGAACTTCCTACATTCACACAATAAGGTTTTGCGACTTTTCACAACAAGTTCCGATTCTTTTGTAAACGGGGAAGTGGAGTTTGATGCAGCTTTAACGCCTTGAGTTCTTCTCTATTTTTACGTATTTTCTTTCTTTTCTGCTAGAGAGTGAGGAGAGAGCATCATCACTGAGTTCATTAAGGTGAGTACATTATATCCTCGTAATAATACGTCACCCTTTTAACTTCATACTCAACATCAGTTTCTTCGTATTTCACGTCTTTCTTTTTATTTTGCCTATCTTTATTTTTATGGTAGTTCAAAATAAGTAACATGATCTTTTAACAATATATGTTTAACTTCATATAAGCAAATTACAAAAAAAGGGCTACGATGTTAGTTAGTTAAAGATTAGCCGGTATTCTCCCGGCCCGGGCCTTGTCCAAGTGGTGGCCCGGCCTTGGCTCCCTCTTTAGGGAGTGTCTGAGACGTAAGTCTCCCATGGGAGGAGGCACAAGTACCTCCTCATCTTTGGGACCAACTGTCCCCAGGCCTAGCCACAAGCTAGGCCTCTCTGGTCTGCCATCCCCACCCCAAGGGGGCTAATGGGAATGACAGTCTTATGAGCTAAAGGCTCGGGCTCAGGCACCTACCCTACCCTAGAAGGGTTAGGCATGGTGTCGATGGGGCTACGATGTGTCTGTCAGCAAAGTGGGTAGAATGGACTGAAGAGTACGAGCGAGCGGTCATAACTAAAGTGGCAAAAATATAATGTTGAAGAGAATAACTGAATAACTGTTGTTCCAGTAACTGTGAATCCCATTTAAAAATTTTGTTGGTGCTTGTAAGGCACAGTGCCCACAAGATGGGCAAAAAAGATATATTTTTAAAACAATGTTTCGCGCAAGGAGGGCTTTATCATGGCTTGATAAGGGTCTCCTTGAGCGAAACGTTGTCTTAGTAAAGGTTTGCTCTACTCTGTTATTTTGAATTTCCAAAAAAAATTCTGCTAGAGAGCGACAGAAAATTCCTCTGATATTTCGTGTCATGAACACTACAAAATTCAACGATTCATTTAGTAAATTGTGTGATGGTTACCCTCTGATGATTTTCATTCATCACAGTTGATTGATCTGAATTGATGACGTTATTGTGATTTAAGATCAAGAAAAACTGATTGATTTCGTTTTTCCCTCGTAGGAATGATCACGGAGAGCTGAAGATGCCTCAATGCTGCTGAAGGGTTCTTGATCCAAGGAACTGGAACAACCTTTCCCTTCCTCGGATCGGGTAAGAGCTTTCCAATAAAAATAATAATAATAATAATAATAATAATTATTATTATTATTATTATTATTATTATTATTATTATTATTATCATTATTATCATTATTATTATTATTATTATTATTATTATTATTATTATTATTATTATTATTATTATCGTACAAAATATCAGAAAGACATTTCCATCACATCTTTGTCCTACAACGTTTGTTTTCCTACGCTTCTCAGAGCATTAATTTGTAAATGTTTCGCGCCATTAAAAAAATCGTCATTTTAAATTACGTTATGTAAGTTACATGAAGCTGTAAAAAAATGATTTAACCACGAATAACAAAATATAAAGAAAACAGCGGCGAGACGTCTGGCAGCGCAGTGTCTGGGCAAGCATGAGCAATGTTCAAATCTGCACGCTTATCACATGTGGTGTAAGGATCAGGTGTGAAGATCAGTTGGCTCTTTTTTTTTCTGCCGGTAAAGCTCCAAGAAAAAGCAACTTCGTATCCGCTGAGTCCATAATTAAGCAGGAGAGTGTTTCTGCCCGGCCGTACCTGCGTAATTGGCTCACCATCCGTCTTGAGGCGAGGCAATGAAGCCTGCCATTCCCTGGAATATTCTTGATTGATGGGAGCTCCTCTCCTCGCCTGCTATAATATATGCACAACAATTTCCTGGCAACATGGTTAAAGATTTTCTGTAGAGCGATGAGTATAAAGGCCGAATTTCCTCCTTCCTTCAAAACTCCATTCGCGAGAAAATGTAAACCAAAATCTATCATCGCAAAAAATAAATATATATAAAAATAGAAAAATATTTAGAATAAAGGATCCTCGTATGAACATAAATATTTCTGGATCCAAATTGCGCTCTACCGACAGTAGGGAGAAAAAAGACACACGTTGCAGAAGAAGCATTTATTGGGACAACGTTTTTCACTCTGCGTAGAGCAAACCTTATGTTCATATAACTATGTTATATGCATCTCAAGCTATGCTTAAGAAAGGGGAAGTTTAAGAAACATTAGGGCATTTTCTTTGAATTCGTCCTTCCAGCCTCAGCATTTCCTCTCCTTCCCTACCATCTTCTAACTCTCTCTCTCTCTCTCTATCTCACTTATGCGTTTCGTTATTAAGACTATTCCTTGGCTTCACACTGCAAGTAGAAACAGCATTTTACGCGAAAGGTTGCCGATAAAGGAAACATTCTCTTCCTGAAGCATCTTATCTTATAGAAGTTCCTTTTGACGTGATTCACTGGCATACAGATGTGGAAGAATGAAACTGTCCACTTTTGTGCCTATGTTGTACTGCCCCAAGTTCTGGGGGTGACGGGATGGTGATATAAAGGAGGAAAAACGACGGTAGTGGTTGTTGGATGGTTGTGGTACGGTAGGTCGGAGGTGAGTGTGGTGTGATAGTTGTTGATTGTATTTCTTGGATGTTAGATGAGTCTTTTCTGGTGCTTGATAAATTATGGCAGTGTTAATTTTGTTAGACGGTTTGTATTGTGGTTGTGTGATTATGATGATGATGATGGTTAGATGGCTATATTAGGGTGGTTTTAAGATAGTTGGGGGGGTTTCGATAATAATAGTGTGGCAGTGATTGTTCGACGGTGTTCGTGCGGTGGATTAGTGATAGTTATGGTATGGCGGATACAAGATTGTTTTAGCGTAAGGTTTGCTAGATGGTTGTAGTATGTTGACTGATGGATGGTTGTAGTGTGGTGATTGATAGATGGCTCTAGTGTGATGGAGACATTGTTGTGGTGTAGCTGATAAATGACTGTGTGGTGATTGTGACGTGGTTTTGTTATGGTGATTGTTAGAAGACTGTAGTGTGGTTGTAAGATGGTTGTAGTGTGATTATAATTCTGTTTATCTAAATGATGGTTGCAGTGTTGGTAGGCCAGATATGGTTGTGACATGGTAGTTTATAAAAGACGGTCAACCAAAGACATGGTGTTTGGTTGGCAGGGAGAGTGCTGATAAACATGGACAATACCGAGACGTACAGAGCCGAGGAAGTTTTTAGTAGGACAACGATTCCTTCAAGAATTTTATCAACTCTTGATAAAACCTCTCCTTGAATGAAACGTTATAATTTTCTTTGTATTACCTTGAAATCACTTTTGCATGGTAGCTCAAACATTAATATGAGATAGCGGGTAATAATTTTTTTATATTAAAGTTTTTATTCTGAGATGTAAGGGGCATACAGCCCTTGACAATGGGGATATATGTTTTATCCAAGACAGCTCAAATTCCTTTGATCCAGAGCCCTTCACCCTCAAGGCACCTATGCTTGGAGGGGGTGGATCCTGGGAGCCAGGAGGTGTAGACACAGCCATCTATTCCTGTGAAACTCCTCCATTTCCCCAGCTGTCTCCTTCCAGTACATTACCCACAAGAAGTATCGCTGCGCCATCTTAATAAGTATCGCCGCTACCTCCATCTCCGTAGTGGGGGAACTGTGCGGTTGTTACTCAAGGAGGAGGAGGAAAGCGATAACCAACACAATGTGCTGTTGTGTTGTTCACAGGTAAATGAACTCGATTTACAAATGTGTGTGTGTGTGTGTGTGTGGTGTGTGTGTGTGTGTGTGTGTGTGTGTGTGTGTGTGTAGTACATGTTGACATTCACATTACATTTGTTAAAAACAAAGATTTTTATGCATAATAAAATTAATTCTTAATAAAGCATAATAATGGAAAAAATAATCGAAATGCCGGTATTCTTATGAGTAAGATTATTCATGAGATAAATTTGCGTACGTATATCTCAATAAAAAAAAAATCTGTCAATATCCTCTTAATGTACTGAGTCTCGGTACGAAAGCGGTAATACATTAGAAGATTATATTACTGTCTCGCTAAATGATAATATTACGATTGTAAAAAAAAAAAAAAACTCATGGAACTAGTAATATTCGAAACCATGGGAAACCAGTCTTAAAATCTTTCGTGTGTGGGCTTAGTGGGCATACAAACATATATGTCTTACACCATTTGCTTCATGAGTGGACTTTGTCCCTTCCAACTATGTCTTTTGTGGACTTAGGTTCTAAGAGTCTTGTGTGTCTAACCTATAAGGATCGCTTCTTCTCTGTACTTTCGTTCAAAACATCCATAACACACTATCTCGCATGGAAGCACATTACAGTATTACATCTTGGTTTGTACTTAGTTCAGGAGATTTTGTCAGAGTCCTGATGACGTCTGCATACATAATCCCTATTTTGACTGGAACTGTGTACTAGTGAGTTGCACAAATTTATACCTGTGTGGGACTTAAGAGTTTCATTTGATGTTTGTAATTTTATGTGAATAATCCAGTGGTGGGGACGGCTAGAAATCACATGTTGGTTGATTAACTAACATTTGAGATACGGATTGAAAGAACTGGAATCAAGTGTTATCTCCTATATTGTGGCTATTGCTTTCTCACCCAATCCGTTAATATAAAATATTTAACAAGATGCTTTTATTTAGTAAATTTAAGTGTATACTACGCTTCTTGTTTTATCAAATCCTTAGACAAGTAAAGATAAGTGAGAATTTACGGTTTTAACCATAATATGATCTACGTAGGTCCTAACAAAGCAGAAACAACCAAGTCACATATCTGTGTGAAGGTTACTTCTGCATATAATGAAATTTTACCACCCATAACGGCAAGTCCTTCCATCCGACCTTTCAACTGCAAGTCCAGGACTTCACCACTCTGTAGTATAGCATGGATATGGAGGGAAATAGTATAAAATACCAACATGATTGATAAAGAGGCAAATGCTGTGCAATGCGATCGCTTATAGACAACGTTTCGTCCCACACAGTCTCTTCACACCTGCTGCCTCTGTTCACCTAGCAATTAATGCAATAAGAACCTTGGTGTTAGTCTACTGTGGTAGGTCGCATCCTGGGGGACCACACTATGGTTCTTATCGTTTTCATTTACGTTCCAATGACACTAGTTTTAATGAACACACAAAATGTAAGCCACTATCGACATGTTATTGGATACACACATTACTTTGATATTATTCTTGCAATAATTTAATCATTAAATATCATAAAAAAAGAAAACTGCTTGCACGGCGCTATAATTCCGGAGGTAATTATTCATTTTTAAACACGTATCTACATTACTTGTGTTTACGTTTTGTCGTTAATAGAATTAAAAACGCTAATAAACAAATAAATTAGTGCCTATCGCTGTTCTTCATTTATTTTTCTATCTTCTCGCTCGATCTTCCTCTCTTCTTCATACCCTCAACACATTTCATTCTGGCCCCGGTTTTCATATCCCTTATGGTAGGAAATATCCTAACCTAACGAAATCCAGTCTAGCCAACTTAAAATATCCTAACGTTACTGACTCACGAAATCGTAATGACACGATTGCAAACAAACCATACCCCGGCCGGGGTATGGTTTGTTTGCATCGGTAAATACATTGCCATCGGTAAATACATTATTCTATACAGCAAGTCCTTCTCAATCAACAGTGAGTTTTAAGTTGTCTGGCATACCACAACAATTCATTGACATATCTAGCTATCAACCACCAATCACCTTAAGCAATATTCACATTCAACAACTACAGTTAAAAATCTACCATCCATCATCTCAACGACTTTCAGCCATCCATCACAATTCAAAATCTGATTTCCTATTCCCGATTCATCACATCAGTATTCGGGCAGTTGTCCTTTGCTTCTTAGCTTTGTATCAAACATCCATCACGAGCTTTAGTCACTTCAACGTTCCGTCAATATCCAAACCCAGTCAAGAATTTACAATAACCATATTTATCAACAATTCATTCCCAATTTAAGCCACCCATCAATCGAATCAACCATCACTTCAACTCTCTACCAACATCTCATTGCCTTAATCATCAATTAACTCAGCTCGCCATCATACACACACACACACACAACACAACACACACACACACACACACACACACACACACACACACACACACACACACACACACACACACACACACACACACACATACAAGATACTGCGGGGGAATAGACAATGTGGACAGAGATAGGATGTTCAGAGAGGGGACACAGGGACAAGGGGTCACAACTGGAAGCTGAAGACTCAGACGAGTCAAGGGACGTTAGGAAGTACTTCTTCAGTCATAGAGTTGTCAGCAGTGGAATAGCCTAGCAAGTGAAGTAGTGGAGGCAGGAACCTACATAGTTTTAAGAAGAGGTATAACAAAGCTCGGACGGAAGCAGAGAGAGAGGGGACCCAGTAGCGATCAGTGAAGAGGCGGGGCCAGGAGCTGAGTCTCGACCCTTGCAACCACATTAGGTGAGTACAATTAGGAATACACACACAACACACACACACACCACACAACAATATTATATTATATATAATATATAATATTATTAATATATATAATATTATATATATTTATATTTATATATATATATTATATATATATATTATATATATACATATACATGCCGAATAGGTAAAACTGATCACTTAACAAGTACTCATTTAAAATTAAGTTCTTTCTAAAAAAAATTTATGCGCTTAAAGATATATTTTTCATTTATGTTAATGCAAAAAATAATAATTTTGTACCTAAAGAGCCTTAGAAAACTTACCTAGCCTTATTATAACAAGCGTAATTTAATTTAGCCTAATCCAACTAAATATATTTTAGATAAGTTTACAATAATTTAATAATAAACAAACACAATGAAATATATTTTTTTCGTTAGCTTCTGAACGATTTTTGCGGAATTACTGCTTGCACAAATTTTCGCTTGCCTTACTCGGCAAGAAGAGCGTTGCTATTTAAGCCAAGATTGCAAATTTTACATATTGGCCAACATATAGTACATTATTTATATATATAATATATATTATATATTATTATATATATTATATTATATATATTATTTATATATATATATATATATATATTAATATATATATTATTTCAGAGTGGTTGTTTTTGCATATGAACCACACACACATATATATATAATATATATATTTATATATATATATATATTTATATTTATATATATATATTTATATCATATATATATTATATATTAGTAAATATATATATGTATAATATATACATATATATTATTTATATCATATATATATATATATATATTATATATATATATTATATTATATATTATATATATATTATATGTGTGTGTGTGTGTGTGTGTGTGTGTGTGTGTGTGTCGTGCCGAATATTTAAAACTGGTCAATTAGGAAGAACTCATTTAAATTAACTTCATTTCTAAAAATTTCTCTTATACGTATAAAGATATATTTTTTTCATTATGTTAATGTAAAAAATTTTAATTTTGCTCCAAAGAATCTTAGAAACTTACCTAACCTTATTATAACATGAACATTTTTTAACTTAACCCAACTAAATATATTTTAGATTTGTTTACAATAATTTAATACTAAACAAACACAGTGAAATGTATTTTTTTTCGTTAGGTTCAGAATGATTTTGGCGAAATTATTGCATACACAAATTTTCGCTTGTCCTATATGGCAAGATGAGCGTTGCTATTTAAGCCAAGATCGCAAGTTCTGCCTATTCGGTACGACATATATATATATATATATATATATATATATATATATATATATATATATATATATATATATATATATATATATATACTACAAATCCAAGAAAAATGAGAGGTGAGGGACGGGAAGGGGAGATTCAAAAGAAAGTGAGGGGATGATAAAAAAAAAGGGGGGGGGGGATTAATAAAGTGGAATAAAAATGGTAATACCTTGTTACTCTCCCACACGTAACCATAATCGCGCTAGTCGCTCACCTCTCCCTTTTTTAACGCGTTTTTTTTTCATATTTCGACGTTTCTGAATAGCTGGAGTCATTTTCTGATATCCTTTTCTTAGCTAAAATACGTAAATTATCACACTTTTAATTAACGACCTGGTGATCCCCTGGTTCGTTTATGAGGCCCTTTGATCTCTAGCCAAATATTAACAGCTTCTTCACATTGTGCTGTATTTTTATATTCACAACTGCTGTTTCACCTTCCCTTTCTTCTTATGTTTGTCTTTGCTAACTTTGATAAAGAACGTTTACCAGCATTCATACACTTAGCTTCTTTTTTTAGTGATGATTCAGACGAGAAATCCGATCGTAAAATTTATCACTAAGTTCAGACTGAAGAGATGCAGTAGACGTATTCCCACTGCTTTTTCGATGTCAGTTTATCCCACCGCGCGAACCACCTCAGGAAGAAAAGCTTCCCAAATGTTCTTGTTGAGGATATGTGTTCCAGAGATTCCCAGCGATGTTTTTGTGTAAAATTTTGTTCTTCTCCCTCCTAACATCATGCACCTACTCGCCTCCCCATCCCCTTACACTCTACCTTCTCTTCTTTCAGTAGTGAGGAAGGTAAATTTCATTGCCATGAATAACTGGTTCCGATCCGTTGTGTAAAATTATGTGCATTGGCCTCGTTTTCTTAATTTTATTATCACTGATATCTGAATATGTAGAACTGTCACCTGCATGTCCACAACAGGAAGAAAGGCATCAACTAGAAAGGGACCTGCAAGCTTTCATATCAACAGCGCTGTTTACCGTTGATTCGGAAACGTCACGTGGGACGTCGATCTCCAGCTGTGTTTCGCTTTTACTTCAAACATTTCTCCTTAGGATGGGCATTATTACCAGCTAGGTCTTCTTCGTTCTCTCTTTCACTGTCATCACGTATAGTTCCTTTTCTCATAGCTCTCATTTTTCAGTTTAAAGACTAGTCCCTTTGCAAATCTTTGCACTTATCTCAGCTTCTTGCCATGCTTAATCAAATGAGGATTCCATACTTGGGTTGTATTTTCCAAGATGTGTCTGGTAAATGGTGCACAAAAGGTGCACATTCAATTATACACAAACATATGTATGCATGTGTGTAAGTGCATGTGCTTATGTATGCATATGTGTATGCATTGATATACATATGAATGCATTCACATCAATATATGTGCTATGTACAGCAGCCTTGCAACTACCACTACTTTTTTTGCTTCTCTTCGTCCCTCTTTTGTGTCAGAGCGACATTGTAAATGGTCCGAGTCAAACCAAAACGTCGTTGTAAGCTTCTCTTTCTTCTATGTGCGGGTTTTTTTTTTTTGTGTATTGTTCCAGTCACGGTATTGTGTCTTTTTGTTCTTTATGTGTGTAACTTTATATACATGTGTAAATATGTAGGAATCCGTGTTCATATGTGTGAATCTATATCCAATAAAATATAAGTGTATATATACAATAAAAGAAGGAAGCCTTTCACAAATTATTCCAAGAAATATCTATCGTGATTCAAGGGGAAAAGCTTACCCAGTTTTACACAAAGTTGACAAATATGTCCCTACACACTAGAACTTCATTCTCTGTTGTCGCCCAGTTTGGATATACCTTTCTGAATGTTTGAAGCCATTCAGCTACGGCTCTTCCTGCATGAAGAATATCTCAACACTTATAGATACCACTTTCTCTATAATCACATGTAAGACAGAGGAAAAAATGCTGGAAACACTTCATTCTTTAGATAAAGTGTTTCCAACATTTGAGGTCGTCCTTAATCCTCTTCCTAGGTTAAACAAAATTTTGATTTTTTTAATATTATTTTTTTTTTGTGAATAGAACACAATCCAAGGAATATTTTGGAGTTTAATTTTTTCTTCGAATTTTCTAAACCGAGTTATCGGAAATTGCGAAATTCACCTGAATACAATTTTGCGCCAATAATATCATATTTTACATTGTTTTGGCGTTTTGTGGATAAATTTTGCATTATTTCTTATTGTTTTAAAATATAAAAATTCTTATTATACAACTGAGGGAAAACTAGGAGGCTAGAAAAAAAAATTATAGCCTTTCGAAGACACTTTCAAAATTCAAATAACACAGCGTTAATTGTGTGAGCTCATCTTCAAAACCTTTCCTATATCCAGTTTACCTGTTCACATACCTGAGTGTTGCGATGTAAAAAAAAAAAGAAAATATAGGGCAATCAGCATGAAACGTCTACACTGTCAAAAAAAAGGATAGTAAAAAAAATGTGACTTGAACAGGCCCCTTTCCCGTAACAAAATGACTGGGCTGAGTTTCAGTTCCTGGACCGCTTGAGGGTGTTGATCTACATCTCCAGTACCTCTTGAGGGAGGAAAAATATACACAGAAGCAGAATAAAGCGATCCTTTCTTGACTACGTAGTCAATAAAGGATCACATTATACTGCATTGGTGTTTATTTTTCCATCGTATCGGCATTTTATACCCTTTATCTTCACCTCTTAAAGCTTTGTAAGTAGGTTGGTTGAGCCACAGCTTTAGGGCCTCTTGATATCCAACTCCTGCACCTCTTGGAAGGATTTATTTACAGTTCGTAGGTCGCAAAAGGGAGTTGAGCACAGCGACTCTGCCTCTTGAGGTCTTTGAGGTGGAACTACTTGCGTGCACTGAGGTGCGGCTACTTGCGTGCATTGAGGTGCAGTTACTTTCGTGCGCTGGTGTGCAGCTACTTGCATGCACTGAGGTGCAGCTACTTACGTGCATTAAGGTGCAGATTCGTTGAGATTTCGAGACGGGTGTGACGCCTCGCTCAGATCGTGGAGCGACTGAAACACTCTAAGCTTTCTTACGTGATTCCAAGCGTCAATTTCGGAATGTTATCTGTCGGCATACAAATATAATTAACTCTCATTTGTGTTGGGTTAAAAAAAAAACTCATAGAAACGAATATTTCGAGACATATAGGCAGGTTATTAAAAATCAATCGCTATTCGTCTGGCAACAAGGCGGCTGAGAACTCCCAGTTAAAGTTCGAATCTGCACGAGTATTATCATTTTTTGTTATAGAGGAAGAGTGCTCATACAGTGCCTGGGAAATGGAAGGTAATGTATATTTAATCCCGGGAAATATTATTTTAATTATTATTATTATTATTGTTACTATTATTATTATTATGGGGAAAGCGTGATCACACAGAGCCTGGGAAATGGGAAGTAACTGGATTTATTCTCGGGAATTATTATTATTATTATTATTATTATTATTATTATTATTATTATGGGGGAAGCGTGATCATAGAGAACCTGGGAAATGGAAAGTAATTAGATTTAATCTCGGAAATTATTATTTATTATTTTTATGTAAGAAGA
>NC_069418.1:34540496-34592996 GCF_026875155.1 Cherax quadricarinatus | reverse complement strand
AGGGTGACCCAAAGAGAAAGAAAATCCCCAAAAAGAAAATACTTTCATCATCATTCAATACTTTCACCTCACTCACACACAATCACTGTTTTTGCAGAGGTGCCCAGAATACAACAGTTTAGAAGTACATACGTACAAAAATACACAATATATCTCTCCAAACTGCCAATATCCTAACCCCCTCCTTTAGAGTGCAGGCATTGTACTTCCTATTTCTAGGACTCAAGTCCGGTTATATAAAATAACCGGTTTCCCTGAATCCCCTTATAAATATTATCCTCCTCACACTCCAACAGCATGACAAGTCCTAAAAACTATTTGTCTACTCACGCTCACGCAAGCTTGCACACAAAACCTCCTTAACCCCCTTCCTCCAACCTTTCCTAGGCCGACCTCTACCCGCCTTCCCACCACTACAGATTTAAACACTCTCAAAGTCATTCTATTTTGTTCCACCCTCTCTGCATGTCCGAACCTCCTCAACAACCCCTCCTCAGCCCTCTTGATAATAGTTTTGGTAATCCCGCACCTCCTAATTTCCTAACTACGAATTCTCTGCATTATATTCACACCACACATTGCCCTCAGACATGACATCTCCACTGTCCCCAGCCTTCTCCTTGTTGCAACATTCACCACCCATGCTTCGCTCCCATATATATATATATACATGGGGAAGTGGAACAGAATTCTTTCTCCGTAAGTTATGCGTGTCATAAAAGGCGACTTAAATGCCGGGAGCAAGTTTCTAGTAACTCCTTCTCCTGTATATATTACTAAATTTAAAAAGAGAAACTTTCGTTTTTCTTTCTGGGCTACCCTGCCTCGGTGGGATACGGCCGGTTTGTTGAAAGAAAGAAGAAAAGATGCAAGACAAGCTACGGGGGGTGGAAATCTTTTGCTCAAGTACTTTCACACTTCTCAGTGCGTCATCAGGAGCTATGCAATGTTTCAAGGGAGCAACCAAAGCAGGGGGAGTTTTCTCAGAGTAACGTAGTGCGAGTGTGTCACCTGCAGCCGTTTTTCTTAGAATGTGAGCAACGGTCGGTGCCAACCCCTAAGAGAAGCGGTGGCCGGTGAAACACCCGCACTACGCTACTCTGAGGAAACTCCCTCTGCTTTGGTTGCTCCCTTGCAACATTGCATAGTTCCTGATGACGTGTGAAGGTACTTGAGCTAAAGATTTACACCCCCCCCCTTCCGTGGCTTGTCTTGCATAATTAAGATCGCCTGTGTACGATTGTTTGCTATATATATATATATATATATATATATATATATATATATATATATATATATATATATATATATATATATATATAAAACGTCGTGCCGAATAGGTAAAACTGGTCAGTTATCAAGAAGTCACGTGAAAGCTTAATGTTAGCGGGAGAAGCTTCTTTAGTGTCTGTATTCCAAAAATTCCTCACCACAGATTTAGAAACCAGCTGCGTGGATTTGTCGAAAGAATATGAAGGTAATGAAAGAGGACTCTGAGGACCTGAAGGACTAGTTCCTTACAATTACACCCTTATTGTTTCAAGACTGAAAGAACATTATTTCAAAGACACAGCAGAACGATCACTTTTTTGTAGACAGTGTTGCTCCCAGGTGAGTGAAAAGTTGTTCAGAAATGCTCTGCTATAAGTGTGTACTACCAAACTGGCCAGTAGGACAACGGCAGTGCTTCATTCTTTCCATGATCTAACATTGAAGACGGACCTCCACTATGTAATTCAGGAAGTTTCATACAACTTCTGAAGAGAATCTATTATCTATACGAGTGATACCTGAGATAGTTTGGACAAGAGGATGACAACATGGACAAGTTGAAAACAACTTACATCCCCGTCTCTATTTTGCATTTGTCAAGCTTTTAACTTTATCATTGGGCCTTATGGCCGCTGAATGTTGAAGGGTGTACCACACTACTGCTGATAATAACTTCATCAGGTAGTTGATCAATGTTTAAATAGATAAATTAACAAAAACTTATGTAAACTAAGGAGATCTTTCATATGCAATCCACTAAATCTGTTATGCATAGTGAATCAGAGAGAAAGAGAGAGAGAGAGAGAGAGAGAGAGAGAGAGAGAGAGAGAGAGAGAGAGAGAGAGAGAGAGAGAGAGAGAGAGAGAGAGAGAGAGGAGGTACAAGAGCACCGTCACGCTGTTTCTGATAATGAATGCTGCCGTGAAGTCATGCTTCTTTAATGGCTTACTAAATCATCTCTAAAACTCACATGCTGGGAAACCATGTTCATAAGGGAAATTGTGGAGTCCTGGTAGACGTTCTTTGTGAGAATGAGGCTGATGACCGTAACAAAGGTAAGGTGGATAGAGGAGAGCTGGGATGGGGTAGACTATGGTGAAAAAGTCGATCTTTATATTTTGAGTTTAAATTGGATTATGAAAGTAATCAAAACCCTGTTTTTAAAGGTCTGCATTGTAATAGTAGCAATAGTAGTAGTAATAATAATACGAATAGTACGTAGAGTAGTAATACTAGAAATAATAGTAGTATTTGATGAGACATTTGCGGAACACTTTGACCACATAGGTCACTCAGCCATTAAAAATGCATCACACACACACACACACACACACACACACACGCGCGCGCACGCGCGCATTAAAAATAAATTAAACAATAAAAACAACGAACGAGAACACACAACACAAATAAACACTCTCATTCAGAGTTAAAATAACCAGCATCGGTTAAAAATCCCATTAAAGAGATCTGCACTGTATCAGTTTACAACACGAGATTGTAATGTACTGCAGCGTTCTGTGACTCGAAAGAATAAAGAAAATATGATGGGTGGGGATTTTGCGATTCCGGGAGTCATTGTAATTGTAGCGTAAGTGATCTTGTAGCAAGTGATGTTGAATACTCTTTTCTCCTTCATAGACTCACTTTACCTAGAATAAGAACAGCCGTGTGTGTGTGTGTGTACTCACCTAGTTGAGGTTGCAGGGGTCGAGTCCAAGCTCCTGGCCCCCGTGTGTGTGTGTGTGTGTGTGTGTGTTGTGTGTGTGTGTGTGTGTGTGTGTGTGTGTGTGTGTGTACTCACCCAATTGTACTCACCCAATTGTGGTTGCTGGGGTCGAGACTCAGCTCCTGGCCCCGCCTCTTCACTGATCGCTACTAGGTCCTCTCCCTTTCTGCTTCCTGAGCTTTGTCATACCTCTTCTTAAAACTATGTATGGTTCCTGCCTCCACTACTTCACTTGCTAGGCTATTCCACTTCCTGACGACTCTACGACTGAAGAAATACTTCCTAACGTCCCTGTGACTCGTCTAAGTCTTCTGCTTCCAGTTGTGACCCCTTGTTTCTGTGTCTCCTCTCTGGAACATCCTATCTCTGTCCACCTTGTCTATTCAACGCAGTATCTTGTATGTCGTTATTATGTCTCCCCTGACCCTTCTGTCCTCCAGTGTCGTCAGTCCAATTTCCCTAAATCTTTCCTCGTACGACATTCCCCTGAGCTCTGGGAATAGCCTTGTTGCAAACCTTTGTACTTTCTCTAACTTCTTGACGTACTTGACCAGGTGTGTGTTCCAGACTGGTGCTGCATACTCTAGTATGGGCCTAACATACACAGTGTACAGTGTCTTGAACGATTCCTTATTAAGGTATCGGAACTCTATTCTCAGATTTGCCAGGCGCCCGTATGCTGCAGCAGTTATTTGGTTGATGTGTGCTTCCGGTGACGTGCTCGGTGTTATGGTCGCCCCGAGGTCTTTCTCCCTGAGTGAGGTCTGTAGTCTTTGTCAACCTAGCCTATACACTGTCTGCGGTCTTCTTTGCCCCTCCCCAATCTTCATGACTTTGCATTTGGCAGGGTTGAATTCGAGAAGCCAGTTTCTGGACCATATGTCCAGCCTGTCCAGGTCTCTTTGCAGTCCTGCCTCATCCTCATCCGATTTAATTCTTCTCATCAGCTTCACATCATCTGCGAATAGGGACACTTCAGAGTCTATTCCTTCCATCAAGTCGTTCGCATATATCAAAAATAGCACTGGTCCTAGAACTGACCCGTGTGGGACCCCGCTCATCACAGGCGCCCACTGTGATACCTCTTCACGTACCATGACTCGTTGTTGCCTCCCTGTCAGGTATTCCCTGATCAATTGCAGTGCCCTCCCTGTTATATGCGCCTGATTCTCCAGCTTCTGCACTAATCTCTTGTGGGGAACTGTGTCAAAGGCCTTCCTGCAGTCTAGGAAAATGCAGTCAACCCACCCCTCTCTCTCGTGTCTTACTTCTGTTACCTTGTCATAAAACTCCAGAAGGTTTGTGTCACAGGATTTGCCTTCCATGAACCCATGCTTGTTTTCATTTATAATCTTGTTCCGTTCCAGGTGTTCCACCACTCTCCTCCTGATAATCTTCTCCATGACTTTGCACACAATACATGTCAGAGACACAGGTCTGTAGTTTAGTGCCTCATTTCTGTTTCCTTTCTTAAATATGGGGACTACATTTGCTGTCTTCCATTTCTCAGGTAGTTGCCCAGTTTCAAGGGATGTGTTGAAAATTGTGGTTAGGGGCACGCACAGCATCTCTGCTTCTTCTCTAAGGACCCACGGGGAGATGTTGTCCGGTCCCATCGCCTTTGAGGTATCAAGGTCACTTAGCAGCTTCTGTACCTCCTCCTCGGTTGCTCGTATCTCATCCAACACTTGTTGGTATATTCCCTCTTGATGTTCCCTTCTGTGCTGTCTTCCCAGAGCCCTTTCTGTCTCTACTGTAAAAACTTCCTTAAATCTCCTGTTTAGCTCCTCACATACCTCCTGATCATTTCTTGTGAGTTCTCCACCTTCTGTCCTCAGTCTGATCACCTGGTCTTTGACTGTTGTCTTTCTCCTGATGTAGCTATACAACAGTTTCTGGTCAGTCTTGATTTTCGATGCTATGTTATTTTCATACTGTCGCTGGGCCTCCCTCCTTACCTGTGCATACTCGTTCCTGGCTCTGCGACTAATCTCCCTATTTTCGTGTGTTCTCTGCCTTCTGTACTTTTTCCATTCTCTACTGCACTTTGTTTTTGCCTCCTTACACCGTCGGGTAAACCAGGGGCTCGTTCTGGTCTTCCCATTGTTACTGTTGCCCTTGGGAATAAACCTTTCCACTGCCTCCTTGCATTCTGTTGTTACATATTCCATCATTTCATTTACTGGCTTTCCTGCCAGTTCTCTGTCCCACGGAACCTCCTGCAGGAAGTTCCTCGACACTATGTAGTCCCCTCTTTTATAGTCTGGCTTTTCCCATTCGACTCCTGTTACTCTCTCCACTTGCAACTCTACTATGTATTCAAAGCACAGAACCACGTGGTCGCTAGCTCCTAGGGGACTCTCATATGTGATGTCCTCAATGTCTGAACTGCCCAGGGTGAACACAAGGTCCAATCTTGCTGGTTCATCCTCCCCTCTCACTCTGGTAGTGTCCTTAACATGTTGGTGCATGAGGTTTTCCAGCACCACATCCAACATCTTGGTTCTCCATGTTTCAGGACCCCCATGTGGCTCCAGGTTTTCCCAGTCAATCTCCCTGTGGTTGAAATCCCCCATAACCAGCAACTTTGCTCTGCTGGAGTGAGCTCTTCTTGCCACCTCAGCAAGTGTGTCCACCATTGCTCTGTTGCTCTCTTCATATTCCTCTCTTGGCCTCCTGCAGTTTTGTGGTGGATTATACATCACTGCAATGACCACCTTGTGCTCCCCAGACTAAAGTGTACCTACTATGTAGTCCCTTTCTCCTGTCTCGTCTATGCCTCCCATTTTCTGGAATTTCCATCGGTTTTTTACGAGCAGAGCAACCCCTCCTCCCCCTCTGCCCCTTCTATCTTTCCTCATGATCTGGTATCCTGGTGGGAAGATTGCATCTGTTATTGTCTCCGTGAGTTTTGTTTTGTTTGTGTGTGTGTGTGTGTGTGTGGTGTGTGTGTGTGTGTGTGTGTGTGTGTGTGTGTGTGTGTGTGTGTGTGTGTGTGTGTATGCGCCGCGCAGAATAACCACTGTGAAAAAATAATGAAACTCCAATCGCTTTCGTGATTTCTCACAGTTCCTTGATAATGTGAAAAATCACGAAAACGCTTGAAAGTTCACTATCTCCCACAGTAGTTGTTCTGCATATTGTGATATCACCTGTTTGCTGTGATATTATTACACACAGAGAGATGGTACAAAGGCGAAAGGAGGAAAGAGAGGGGATGGAGAAGACAGACAGGAGATCCCAGACCCAGGAAGAAGATCAAATACAGCCTCCCTCACAACTTCCTATAGAAGCCTCCCAACCATGTCAACCCCAGTGCAACCAAACACTCTAAATCAAAACACCCATGCCACATCCAATGCCCCCACCCATTACATTACAAACTCCACCCCCAGCAACAACCCATAGTTCCTTACCAGGTTCCCACTTCCCCAACCCCAATATACCTCCCAGACCACAGTCTTAGAAAAAGAAGTTGAAGGTGTGGTATACAAATGCAGATGGAATAACAAACAAGTATGAGGAGTGGCACGAAAGAATCAAAGAGACATCCCAGACATAATAGCACTCACAGAAACAAAACTCACCAGAATAATAACAGATTCAATCTTTCCATCCGGATACCAAATCCTCAGGAAAGACAGAGGGAGGAGAGGGGGAGGAGGAGTTGCACTGCTCATTAAAAACCAGTGGGGTTTTGAGAAAATGGAAGGAATGGATGGCACGGGCGAAAGGGACTACTTAGTAGGAACAATCCAGTCTGAGGGACATAAGGTGATAATTGCAGTAATGTACAACCCACCACAGAACTGCAGGAGGCCAAGAGAAGAATATGATGAGAGTAACAGAGCAATGATCGACACACTAGCCGAGGTGGCCAGGAGAGCACACATGGGGGGAGCAAAGTTACTAGTTATGGGTGATTTCAATCACAAGGAGATTGACTGGGAAAACCTGGAGCCCCATGGGGGTCCCGAAACATGGAGAGCCAGATGATGGATGTGGTACTGGAAAACCTCATGCATCAACATGTTAGAGACACTACCAGAGAGAGAGAGGGGAGAGGATGAACCAGCAAGGCTGGACCTTGTGTTCACCATGAGTAGTTCGGACATTGAGGGTATCATGTCTGAAAGGCCCCTGGGAGCTAGTGATCATGTGGTTCTGTGCTTCGACTACATAGTTGAGCTCCAAGTGGGGAGAGTAGCAGGAATAGGGTGGGAAAAACCAAACTACAAAAGGGGGAACTACTCAGGCATGAGGAACTTCCTTCAAGACATTCAGTGGGAGAGGGAACTGACAGGAAAACCAGTACAAGAAATGATGGACTATGTAGCAACAAAATGCAAGGAGGCAGAGGAGAGGTTTGTTCCCAAGGGAAACAGAAATAATTGGAAGAACAGAACGAGTCCTTGGTTCACCCAAAGGTGTAGGGAGGCAAAAACTAGGTGTACTAGAGAATGGAAAAGGTACAGAAGACAGAGAAACTCAGGAAAATAAAGAAATCAGCCGAACAGCCAGAAACGAATATGCACAGATAAGAAGGGAGGCTCAGAGACAATATGAAAATGACATAGCATCAAAAGTAAAGACTGACCCGAAGCTGTTGTACAGCCACATCAGGGAGGAAACAACAGTCAAGGACCAGGTAACAGACTGAGGAAGGGTGATGGGGAATTCACATGAAACGACCAAGAGGTATGTCAGGAGCTCAACACAAGATTTAAAGAGGTATTTACAGTGGAAACTAGTAGGACTCCAGGAAATCAGAACAGGGAGGAACACCAGCAAGTGCTGGATGAGGTACATATAACCAAGGAGGAGGTGAAGAAGTTGCTATGCGAACTTGACACCTCAAAGGCGGTGGGACCAGACAACATCTCTCCATGGGTCCTTAAAGAGGGAGCAGAGATATTGTGTGAGCCATTAACAATGATCTTCAACACATCATTTGAAACTGGGCAACTCCCTGAGGTATGGAAAATGGCAAATGCAGTCCCAATTTTTAAAAAGGGAGACAGACATGAGGCACTAAACTACAGACCTGTATCACTCACGTGTATAGTATGCAAGGTCATGGAGAAGATCAGGAGGAGAGTGGTGGAGCACCTGGAAAGAAACAACTGTATAATTGACAACCAGCACGGTTTCAGGGAAGGAAAATCCTGTGTCACAAACCTACTAGAGTTTTATGACAAGGTGACAGAAGTAAGACAAGAGAGAGAGGGGTGGATCGACTGCATATTTTTGGACTGCAAGAAGGCCTTCGACACAGTTCCTCACAAGAGGTTACTGCAAAAGCTGGAGGATCAGGCACACATAACAGGAAAGGCACTGCAAAGGATCAGAGAATATCTGACAGGGAGGCAACAACGAGTCATGGTACGCGACGAGGTGTCAGAGTGGGCGCCTGTGACAAGCGGGGTTCCACAGGGGTCAGTCCTAGGACCTGTGCTGTTCTTGGTATATGTGAACGACATAACGGAAGGGATAGAGTCAGAAGTGTCCTTGTTTGCAGATGATACGAAGTTAATGAGAAGAATCAAATCGGATGAGGATCAGGCAGGACTACAAAGAGACCTGGACAGGCTACAAGCCTGGTCCAGCAACTGGCTCCTTGAATTTAACCCTGCCAAATGCAAAGTCATGAAGATTGGGGAAAAGGGCAAAGAAGACCGCAGACACAATATAGTTTAGATGGCCAAAGACTGCAAACCTCACTCAAGGAAAAAGTATGGGGGTGAGTATAACACCGAGCATATCTCCTGAGGCGCACATCAATCAGATAACTGCTGCAGCATACGGGCGCCTGGCAAACCTTCGGATAGCGTTCCGATACCTCAGTAAGGATTCGTTTAAGACTCTGTATACCATTTACGTCAGGCCCATACTGGAGTATGCAGCACCAGTTTGGAATCCACACCTAGTCAAGCACGTCAAGAAATTAGAGAAAGTGCAAAGGTTTGCAACAAGACTAGTCCCAGAGCTACGGGGATGTCCTACGAAGAAAGGTTGAGGGAAATCGGCCTGACGACACTGGAGGACAGGAGGGTCAGGGGAGACATGATAACGACATATAAAATACTGAGCAGAATAGACAAGGTGGACAAAGACGGGATGTTCCAGAGATGGGACACAGACACAAGAGGTCACAATTGGAAGTTGAAGACTCAGATGAATCAAAGGGATGTTAGGAAGTATTTCTTCAGTCATAGAGTAGTCAGGCCGTGGAATAGCCTAGAAAGTGACGTAGTGGAGGCGGGAACCATACATAGTTTTAAGGCGAGGTATGATAGAGCTCATGGGGCAGGGAGAGAGAGGACCTAGTAGCAATCAGCGAAGAGGCGGGGCCAAGAGCTGTGACTCGACCCCTGCAACCACAAATAGGTGAGTACACACACACACACACACACACACACACACACACACACACACACACACACACACACATATATATATATATATATATATTATATATATTTTATATATATATATATATATATATATATATATATATATATATAAAAATGTGAACATTTATTAATAAACAAAATACATTTACAGAAAAAAACATAAACATGAATACAATGGCACAATGTATCAAAGATCATGAATTTCCTCCAGCTCCTCCGAGGCTGGACGTGAGCCAAGTATACAGCAAGCATTTCCCCTCTGGATGGCGACGCTGAGGCGCTGGAACATGAAAGTGGCTGCCCTTGGGTCCCTGGTGGTGTCGATGAGTCTGGAACCAATTCTTTAAGGAAACGTGTGGCATTTTTTCCCCATGATCCCAAGGTCTCTGATCCCACTGGGACAAATTGATACTGTTGGCTAATGTCCCTGTACTTGCTGATCTTGTACTCCTCCCTGTGGTCAGCAGCACCTCCCTGTCGCCCCACACTGTGATGGATATAGGTGTCAGCCAGTGTGGACACACAGGTTTAGTCCCATGCTAAGAGCTTGCCATTCTTCCAAGGATAGATGGTGATCCCGTCGGGGCGGTTTGCTGGGTTGTGGGTATTGTTTGCTGCAAGGGATCGTGGCTCCCTCTCGGCAGGGCATCCAACTGTAGCAAGGGTTCTCTTAATGATGTCGTTGACCTCATTGTATATATATATATATATATATATATATATATATATAATATATATATATATATATATATATATATTATATATATATATATATATATATATGTATGTATGTATGTATTTCGAAACTTTATTGGCGACGTTTCGCCCATGCAGAAGGCTTTATCTGTCTGTGACGTGATAAAAAGAAACGTCACCAATGAAGATTAAAAGTACTGTATTAGTGCCTCTTTACCACCGTGTCTTTATCTCATACCATTACCTACAGAGTTTCATACTATTATGAATAGAAAAATAATTCATTTGGCACTTCAGATTACTCATAGTCTGACTGTAAAAAATATGTCCTGATATTTCAAGGTTTTTAGGAATGTTTTTAATAATTAGAATATACACGGAAGTCAAAAATAAGAAAAAAACTGCAATTTGAAGTGTCAGACTTAACATTATAAACAGATGGCAATGCGTCTGAAAATGTCAGCCAAAAAAAAAAAAAAAAAAAAAAAACTTTTAAATGAACAGCACTGAATCAAAATTCCTTGAAAAGTATAGCGCCTCGCTAATGCTTTTCAGCTTCGATGAAAATATGACTGAAAAAACTTGAAGAAAATTATTTCAGCCATGCTGACCATTCAGTTATATTGTGTGTCCCCAGACACACTGAGTTCACTGCATCCTCAGACACAGTGATTCACTGCATCACCAGACACAGTGATTCACTGCATCCCCAGACACAGTGATTCATTGCATCACCGGACACAGTGATTCACTGCATCCTCAGACACACTGATTCACTGCATCACCAGACAGTGATTCATTGCATCACCAGACACAGTGATTCACTGCATCCTCAGACACTGATTCACTGCATTCTCAGACACAGTGATTCAATGCATCACTAGACACAGTGATTCACTGCATCCCCAGACACAATGATTCACTGCATCCCCTGACAGTGATTCATTGCGTCACCGGACACAGTGATTCACTTCATCCTCAAACACACTGATTCACTGCATCACCAGACAATGATTCATTGCATCACCTGATACCGTGATTCACTGCATCCTCAGACACAGTGATTCACTGCATCCTCAGACACTGATTCACTGCATTCTCAGACACAGTGATTCAATGCATCACTAGACACAGTGATTCACTGCATCCCCAGACACAATGATTCACTGCATCCCCTGACAGTGATTCATTGCGTCACCGGACACAGTGACCCACTGCATCCTCAAACACACTGATTCACTGCATCACCAGACAATGATTCATTGCATCACCGGATACAGTGATTCACTGCATCCTCAGACACAGTGATTCACTGCATACTCAGACACTGATTCACTGCATCCTCAGACACAGTGATTCAATGCATCACCAGACACAGTGATTCACTGCATCCTCAGACACACTGATTCACTGCATCGCCAGACAGTGATTCATTGCGTCACCGGACACAGTGATTCACTGCATCCTCAAACATACTGATTCACTGCATCACCAGACAATGATTCATTGCATCACCGGACACAGTGATTCACTGCATCCTCAGACACTGATTCACTGCATCATCAGATACAGTGATTCACTGCATCACTAAACACAGTGATTCACTGCATTACTAGACACAGTGATTCACTGCATCCCCAGACAGTGATTCAATGCATCACCAGACACAGTGATTCACTGTGTCCCCAGACACAGTAATTCACTGTATCTCAAGACACTAATTCACTGTATCCCTAGACACAGTATTTCACTGTATCCCCAGACACAGTGATTCACTGTACCCCCAGTCACATATTTACTGTATCTCCCTATCAGAGAATTACTGTCTCCAGATAGAGATTCAATATATCTCCAAGCAGAGAGTTTCACTATATCTCCAAGCAGAGAGTTTCACTATATCTCCAGACACAGATTCACTGTATCTCCAAACTTAGAGGCTCACTATATCTCCAAACACAGACATTCACTGTATCTCCAGACACAGAAGTTCACTCACATGAAAAATATCGTGTCAAAGTTAAACTCCACAGAGATATTATAATTAACATATGCTCGGTGACACGCTAATGCGAGAGAGAGAACCATGCACGCAGCACCTTGATATGAGGAAGGGGAAGGTAGCCACCATTTCCCCTGACACATGTCAATGCACCACCCCTAACCCCCCCCCCTTCCTTTCCTCGAAGGTGCCCCGTGGCCTGATCGCTGAAGCTCTCGCTTCACACTGCGAGGGTAGAAACATTGGGCGTGTTTCTTTACACCGGGTGTCTGTGTTCACCCATCAATAAAATGAGTACCTAGGAGTTAGTCGACTGGTGTGGGTCGCATCCTGGGACAAGGACCTAATTTGTCCGAATTGCTCTGCATAACAAGGGGCTTTCTATATAGTGTTATGTCATTGATGTCAACTAGGCCTGTATACCATGTACATGTGCTTGTAGTAAATGAAGATATTATTATTATTATTATTATTATTATTATTATTATTATTATTATTATTATTATTATTATTATTAAAGATACTTTGAATGGACGATCTGCTTTTGCGAAACTAAAGTTAACATGATAGTAATTGCCATAAAAATGTAGCCTCCTGCTGATGCCGGAATAAATTAAACCAGTAAAAAAAAACATTATTTGAGAACAAACAAATGAAGGTAATCCAGGCTTTTCAGAAATCACATTCGAGTATCACGAGAAATATATATTTTATGCTCATGAACATTTTCTTCCTCCGTTGAATCCCCAGCCATATAAACAAAATCTCCATTTTATGTTAAATCGTAAAGGACGAGAGGGAGACATAATTACGACATATAAAATCCAAAAGGGGCAGAAAAGAATACGCTGAATTAAGACGACCAGCATCAAGGGGAGCCAGGTGGAAGTTGTATCTCCTTGATTCTTGTTTATTATTATCCCTGAATGTTTCTCAATATGCTTGAATGTCTTTAATACTTTTGAATATTTATAATTACATTTGAATTTTCATTACTTAGCATTTTTCTAATTATGTTTTAATGGTTTCTCATGTCTAAATGTTTCTTATTACGTTTGAATGTTTCTTCACGTGTTTGAACATTTCTCAATATCTTAGAATATTTCTCAATGTTATAAGGTTCTTCATGAAAATAAATGGTATAAAATACCGACACAATGGAAACATAAACATATATGCAGTTTAATGTGATCCTTTCTTGACAACGTTTCGCCCACACAGTGGGCTTTTTCAAGTCACACACAGATCTACCTGGGGTGGAAGGTACGGGAGTATTTATAGTCAGGTTCAGAATGTTGAGGTCAGGTGGAGAATGCTGCATCTGATGATCTACCGGGAGGGGTTATAGTCTTGGGTAATTAGGTAAGACACATATGCAACAGTTAGGTATCTTTATTTCGAAACGTTTCGCTTACACAGTAGGCTTCTTCAGTCGAGTACAGAAAAGTTGATAGAAGAAGAAGAGACTTGAAGACGATGTAATCAGTCCATCACCCTTAAAGTTTTGAGGTGGTCAGTCCCTCAGTCTGGAGAAGAGCATTGTTCCATAGTCTGAAACAATATTGAGTTGAAGTGACAGGATGGAGCCTTATATAGCGCCAGGAGGTGAGACGTAGGTCACTAGTAGAACGCAGATGTTGGGAGATCAGGTCCCTCTCAAATCCAGCCGTTCTCACTAGTAGAGGTTGTCGAAGTTGATTTCAGGTCTGTACCAAGATACCCTTGTGTTGCAGTGTCTGACAGATTGAACATTAAAATGGTATAAAATACCGACTTATACACTTCGATCAGGTCTCCCCTCATTCTTCGTCTAACAAGTGAATGTAACTTAAGAGTTTTCAATCTTTCTTCATAAGGAAGATTTCTAATGCTATGTATTAATTTAGTCATCCTACGCTGAATGTTTTCTAACGAATTTATGTCCATTCTGTAATATGGAGACCAGAATTGAGCTGCATAATCTAGGTGAGGCCTTACTAATGATGTGTAAAGCTGCAGTATGACCTCTGGACTTCTGTTGCTTACACTTCTTGATATAAATCCCAGTAATCTATTTGCCTTATTACGTACGCTTAGGCATTGCTGTCTTGGTTTAAGGTTGCTGCTCACCATAACCCCCAAGTCCTTTTCGCAATCTGTATGGCTAAGTTCTACATCATTTAACTTATAAGTGCTAGGGTTATGGACACTCCCGAGCTTCAGAACCTTGCATTTATCTACATTGAACTGCATCTGCCACTTTTCTGAAGTTGGAAACATAAACAAATATGCAGTTTAATGTGATCCTTTCTTGACAACGTTTCGCCCACACAGTGGGCTTTTTCAAGTCACACACAGATCTACCTGGGGTGGAAGGTACGGGAGTATTTATAGTCAGGTTCAGAATGATGAGGTCAGGTGAAGAATGCTGCATCTGATGATCTACCGGGTGGGGTTATAGAGTCTTGGGTAGCTTGGCAGCGGTATTGGACAAGTTGTGAGTAGACCTTCTGCAGTGTTCTAAGGTAATAGTATTCAATGCTTTTTTTTTTAAATTCTAATAGTGGACACACATTCTTTTCAGGCGAAACAAGAATTTGTATGAACGCCATCCATCGAGGACAGGAAATCTCTAAGACGATGAACAGTCTTCCAATGAGCTACAGAAAACAACATTATGCTCAACGATGACAAGTTTCAGGGGATTTACTTTGCAAAAGAATATGAAATAAACACTGATACCAAGTACAAAGCACACAAACCAGTCGGTAGAGTGGAACAAGAGTTAAGGGAACCTAGAAGTTATGATATCGGAACATCTTACGTTCAAAGATCATAACAGTATTACTATCAAAATTGCGAGGACCCTCAAAACTGAAGATGTTAAGTTAATGATGATACTCTTCAACGCATTTGCATTTTCTATGACCGGGCAACGAGGGAAGGTGAAACTGCAGACAAGGAGAATGTACGGAGAGCGTTTTCTACCCGTAGCAGTTCAAATACCTAAATTCCTGAAGTGCTTCACTCTGTACCCTGGAACTCATGCGAAAAACATGCCATTGTCCATACCTGCAAAATTAAGGAGGGACTGGATCCAAATATGTACACTGAGATTACCTCTCACGAGAGCTAAAGGCTCGGTACATATGCAAACACCATCTATGAAAAGAAGGAATGCAAGCAGTACAAGACATAATTCAATAAGTACAAAGGCTATTGCCAGTTCATTCGTTACTGTCTGCAAGAATACAGTTAATAGATTCCTCAAGTTAGTTCACGATCACACGGTCTGTGGTGCCTTCGACTGCGGTAACACCAACAGCCTGACTCATTAGGCCATCACCTAGGCCTTTTCTGTCATCGGTTGAGGAGTGAACGCAATATCCCCCGTAATCAACTGCAATCAACATTACGCATTCTTTCCCAATAAGATTCCCTAAAACAAAAATTCCGAATTTTTAAACTGGTTCATAGTGATCGTGTACATGTACAAAAACAGTCACAATAATTAAAAAAAAAACTAGTTTTCTTTTAAAAATTCACTACTCAACAAATGAAGAAGAAAAATAAACAATAAATCACGTATATCAGAAACTACCCATGTCAGGAGGGATAGAATCCTTCTCTCTTCACCCCCCTAAACATTTAAGTGAGGCATGGCTTCCTCTCGAATGATTAAAGAGGACAGGCAAACGCGATTTATGTTTCTCGTTAACATGAAGTAAAGCTGGAGTTTGTTGGGGCAGAAGCGGGTCGGCGGGCCAGCAAACATACTCCGCAGATTTATGAATGACTCCGGCATATAATTAGGGAAGGCATGGGGGTGGTGAAACATGCAAATAACTGTTAATTATAATAATTATTTGCTGCATTTCCCAGGTTTAATTTGCAGTGTATTTAGTAAAGCAAGTGAGAATATTACCGAATATTACCACAGGTGATTAACATTTAATATCACGATAATCTCTAACGCTTGTTTTAAGAGTTATTCGACCTGATAGAATATGGCTTATTTCTTTATTTCGAATATATTGAAAGATAAAATTCATTGATAATTAGTTGAAGAATAACGGGAAGAATCAGCTTGTGTAAATATATTGAAAGAAGAGCATACGTGAGTGCGGAAATACTTATTTAGCCATACACGAATCTATTCACATGGCTATACATGTTGCTATACAAACAGGATTGATAAGATAAGCATACATTTACTTGCACATATGTGTGTACATGTATGCGCAAACTCATTAAGATATACATAACATGTATTACTTTTTAACATTCCGGCCGTCCCCACTGAGGTACCCTGACGATTATTGTTGTAGATTTGCCGGTACTGTCCCGGTCCGGGTCTTTTCCAGATGGTGACCCGGCACCCTGAAGATTAGATTAGATTTTACACCCCATATCCATCCTGTGGACGGTAGCGCAGGAGCATATGGATACACAAAACTTCCAGGAACCAGGTCCCGAGAGGGTTAACAAGAGTACATTTGGATTTATATTTAGTCACTTTTCTGTTACAAGTAAATTTAGGAAATTTTCTTAATATACCTGATATTTTATTTTCAATAATAAGATATCTTGACATATCACATAGGTTATTATATTACCTTTATATTCCTCAATAAGTTGACAATTAATAATAATAATAATAATAATAATAATAATAATAATAATAATAATAATATTTTTATTTCTACATTTACATGTACAAGGTATACAGACCTAACTGACATCAATGACATACTACTATATAGAAAGCATTTCGGGCAAATTAGGTCAATTTTGTCCCCAGGATGTGACCCACACCAGTCGACTAACACCCAGGTACCCATTTTACTGATGGGTGAACATAAAAAACAGGTGTAAGGAAACATGCCCAATATTTCCACCCTTTCCGGGAATCGAACCACGGACCCTCAGCGTGTGAAGCGAGAGCTTTGCCTACCAGGCCACGGGCATAGTGCTCAAGATAGTGACCATAGGGCTGGCTACTTTGCATGTGGTTTGATCATCATCTGTGTGTGTCTCTAACTGCCAGAAGTACTTGTAACCTGGCCGCTACAACGTAAGTCAATCTATTCACATTGCAAGTTGCTCCATAAAGTACTTATCTACGTTTATGTTATCATAGTGGGTTATAAACCTACTCAATCTTCTAATTGCATTCCAATTACATTTAGCTTCATTATTTACTTCTCTCCTAAGATTATTTCTAATGCTAGATAGATACACCAAAGTTATATTCTGAATGGGTTGCGAAAACACGCAATTATATTAAGTTTTATAACTTGCAGGAACTGTATCGCTGTAGTCAACAAAAACAGTTCACCCCTTCATGGAAGATGTGTTCATTTAACATCACATACCTGCAAGCCCCTTCCAAGAAGCTCATCACTAGTAATCCTTTTCTTAAATCACTTGTTAAAGCCACTGCTCAGATAAGCCTGTTGAATGTCCGAGCCCCTAACACTCAAAACCTTAAACCTCTCTCTCCAACCATTTCCATCATAACTTTTTAACCCTCCCTCCAACCTGTTTTCATGATGACTCTTACCCTTCCTTACACCCAGATTTATATGCGCTCCTAGTCATCCTATTTTCCTCAAATCCTCAAATCTCTCTAAATGTTTAAACTACCTCAACAGCCCCTTCTCCGTCTCTTAGTAATACTTTTGGTAATTCTACACCTCCTCCTAATCTCCTAACTTCTAATTCTCCGCAAAATATTCACACCAAACATTACCCTCAAACATATCTCTACTGCCTTCAGCCAGCCTCCTCTTCACTGCAACATTAAAAACTCATGCTTCATACCCATACTACAGTGTTGGTACCACTGTACTCTGGTACATTCCTCTTTTTGCCTCCATTCGTAAAGTTCTTTATATCCACAGATGCCTCAATGCACCACCCACCTTTTTTCCTTCGTCAGTTCTTTGGTTAACCTTTTTTTCTCACAGTGGGTGCTGTTAAAGGTCTCAGAACTTTAACAATACCCACACAATACCAAATTCACTGTTTTACGTCAGACACCTCTCTAACACCCTAACATTCACTTCTTTTCCAATCTCATCTCTAAATATGTTAACCAACTATCGTGACGTCACACATCCCTGTCTAAGGCCTGCTTTTAATGAAAAAATAATCTCCCTCACAGGGCAGCGGGGGCAGTGATCCCCTTAACAACTTCCAAGTATACATACTCTAATCTGTGCCATGCTATCCAAATAAGAGCCCTTCGCTGCTTTAAGTAACCTACCACATATTCATGCATTTGCAACATCTGTCACATTGCTCTCCTATCCACTCTATCATATTACTTCTCTAAATCCTTAAATGCGATGAAAAGTTCTTTACCTTAATATAAGTATAGTTTACTTATGCGCTTTGATGTAAATTCTATCTACATATCTCCTAACCCTTCTAAAATGCTCTTGTTCCTCTGCATTCTTACTGTTTTTCTTACCAATAATTCTTTCAGTAATAGTTCCACCGAAGACTTTACCCGGTATACTCAACAGGCCTAGTCCCCTATAATTCTTACATTCTTTTATCCCCTGTTTTCTTCTCCAGTTGCATAAACATTTATTGTTACTCACTTCCCATATCCCATCCTGATTTTAAACACAATTTTTAAATTTATTCACTTATATTCCCTCATTTCTTTCCATAACTGACCATTTCATATTACTAGTACTCCTTCCTCGGTGCTAATTCTCTCAGACGCGTTTCGTAAAATCCCATTTACACTTCCCCACTAAAATTCTCCTATGCCCTTGGTTATGTTTCTCTTGGAGCTCAGACATCCAACTTCTTTTTATTCATAATATTCACAATATTTTTTTTCACACACGCACGCGCGCCACACACACACACACACACACACACACACACACACACACACACACACACCACACACACACACACACACACACAGAAAGTGCAAAGGTTTGCAACAAGACTAGTCCCAGAGCTAAGAAGCATGTCCTAGGAGGATAGGTTAAGGGAAATCAACCTGACGACACTGGAGGACAGGAGAGATAGGGGGGACATGATAACGACATACAAAATACTGAGAGGAATTGACAAGGTGGACAAAGACAGGATGTTTCAGAGATTGGACACAGTAACAAGGGGACACAGTTAGAAGTTGAAGACACAGATGAATCACAGGGATGTTAGGAAGTATTTCTTCAGCCACAGAGTAGTCAGTAAGTGGAATAGTTTGGGAAGCGATGTAGTGGAGGCAGGATCCATACATAGCTTTAAGCAAAGGTATGATAAAGCTCACGGTTAAGAGAGTGACCTAGTAGCGATCAGTGAAGAGGCGGGGCCAGGAGCTCGGACTCGACCCCCGCAACCTCAACTAGGTGAGTACAACTAGGTGAGTATACACACACACACACACGCACACACACACACACACACACACACACCACACACACACACACACACGCACACACACACACACACGCATATACTACAGGCCTAGTGTCTAATCGACATGTGCCTAGGACAAAATGGTAACTACACACACACACACACACACACACACACACACACACACACACACACACACAATATATATCACATATATAATTATATATATATATATATATATATATATTATATATATATATATATATATATATATATATATATATATATATAACACGAGAAACATTTGCGCAAAAGCCGCCAGCTTGCTGCAGCCAAACCAGCTGGGCTTCAGGGTTACCCAAGTCAGTGAATCGTCAGCTCATGCAACAAGGGCTTACATAAGAAAAGACATTAGTCAAAGCAAACTTCAGGAAAGTTGATAACCTGGTGAAAAGAGACGTGGTCTTGGCAGCTATTCGAGAGTAGTCCTTTAGTCTTTTCTCCTTTATTTCAGCTGACTACAGAAAAAATCAATTCTTTTTTTTGGGTGCATGAAATCACATTATTGGAGGTATTCAGCGGGAAGACCCACGTGCTCCGTTCCTCTTCTGCATAGCAGTAACAGAACTCACATCCAGCTTGCACAGCGAACTCAGTACCTGGTACCTGATGATGGCACTTTGGCAGGCACGAAGGAATTCCTGGTAGAGGAAGTTCGAGTGGGACTCATCCTCGGCCCGGTTATAATTACAGCTAAGAGAATAATCCTGCCTGAAGAATTATCTACTATCCCGTCCAAGAATTTGTGCACCAAAATTCGCAGATAACCAGCACATAGGAGAAAGAAGCTTACGAGCGACGTTTCCGTCCGATTCAGACCATTTACAAATCACACTAACATAACAGAGGGAGCTAGTATATGCAGACAAGGGGGACAGGGACGGGACAAAGAGAGGTTACCTGGTTACCTGGAAGATTAAAGAAGTAATGATATTGGTAAAACTAGTATTGCAAGTAGTAGTAGAAAGTAGAGGGAGTAGTTTTAGTGGCATAAGAGATATAAAGGGAAGCGAAGGGCGAAGGGAGGCAACAGTGTGCTCCTCCCCAACCATAATATGTTCTTTCCGTGACGATGTTGTTCCTTCTCCCACCACAGTGTGCCCCTTCTCCCACCACAGTGTGCTCCTTCTCCCACCACAGCGTACCCCTTCCTTGACCACGGTATACTCCCTCCCCAACACTAGTGTGCCACTCCCACTACCGCAGAAACTCCCTCCCACTATTAATATGGTGCCTGCCTTTCCCTCCTCCCTGCCCACCCATCCCCGCCCAATCGGTCCTCTCCCTCCTGCCTCCAACCCCTAAATTTCTGAACATAGTTCGCTCGATGGAGAAACTGGTGCTGATATTCCAGGTGAAATTTCTCCCAGGACTATGAAGCGAGTCCGAGCGACACTCGTGAATATCGCACTGGCTATTTCCTAAGATTGGAATCCACAAACTTGGGTGGAGATCGTCCCCGTGTGATTGGGAATGGTGTAATCCAGTGGGGTGTGGGAACAGGAATGGGCGATGCTAGCCTCTATAGACAGTGTTGGTGGTGGGCTGTGAGAGAGGCTGTGGCTGGGAAGGGTAGTACATTTTTTTTTAGTATTGAACTGAATTGGGTACAGTGTGCTGCTATCCAACTCTGTTCGACAGGTACAATGAGAAGTAAAGGTAGCTAAGTAGTATTTGTGTATCTATATGTGGGGAAGATGGGGTTAATGTAAAGGCTTATATTCAGGTATGTGTATGTGTGTGAAGGGTGTGCACTCACCCATTTGTGATTGCAAGGATCGATTCACAGCTCCTGGTCCCACTCTCAGAAAGAAACCCATAACTAGTCCATTTTCTCTCTGCTGTGTGTGTGTTTGTGTACTCACCTATTTGTGGCTGCTGGGGTCGAGTCTTAGCTCCTGGTGTGTGTGTGTGTGTGTGTGTGTGTGTGTGTAACGTGGAACATTTAGGACATTGAGAATGACGAGAAACTGAGAAGGTTAGGGAGGCAATGAAAAATGAGATAAAATGAGAGGGAGTAGCATAGGTAATGAGGAGAGATAGAAGAGGTAATGAGGAGATATAGAAGAGGTAATGACGAGGGATAGGAGAGGTAATGAGGAGGGATAGGAAACGAGATGAGAAGGGATGGGAGGGGAATACAAGAATAGAGGAGATATAATGAGAGGACAGATAGGGAAGTGAATGAGATAAGAGAAATAATGAGCAAGAAAAAGAAGTGTGATGACAGTTAAGTTGACAAAAAAAGCCACAACTAAGAGAGATATAACAATAACTTCCCTAATGTATTGAATATATTTTTCAGAAAACATTCTTTTCTATACAGTCTCAATATTATACAAATACAAGTACATGGAAAAAATAGGACACTAAGAAAATAACAGAACAAATACCTGAGTGCATTCACATGCTCAAACACATTTATTTCCTCTTAAAAAGTTTATTTGAGCTCACGAAAACACTCGGTTTTTTTTATTGTAGTTTATGCTTCCTATTTGCAATCACGCGTTTAATTGTGATTTCTTCCCACAAGGAATATTACCGTCACTGGAAACATGGTTATTAAAAACGTAGGCCGAACTGTTAACAAAGGTTCTTAAAAAGAATGTAAGATGGCATTTAGTTCACCGCTATTGTATTTGATATGTGGAAGCTGGCTAATGCGAGTTCTACCTACAAAACAGTAGATATGTTCCTACCATCGAATTACCGCCTAATCCGCCCAATGTCAATAACAGGAAAATTAATAATAGCTCATGCAGTTATAAGCCATCATGAGGAACATAATTAACGAGTCTCTGAATAGATTCACAAGAAATCATTATTCAGGTGTCTTATTTATTTAAAAAAAAGGCATTTAAAATGGTGGACCCCCCAAAAAAAAATTAATATGATGATATTTACATAGATATCAGTAATGTTTTTGATAAGTTTCACACACGAGATTATCGCGTCAATCTTCCTGCATACCCAGCAAATGTTCACGAATCTGTACCCAAACTCAGTTATTTTTACACTAATCTTCATCCGAATCAACTACTTTCCGCAAATCTACATATAAACTCAGCTATCTGTAAATGGCTCTACCCTCAAATGAAAGTACTATTCTCGAATCTTCATTCCAATACAACTGTAGTCCGCGAATCTTCTGTACACACAAACTAAGCTATTGTTTACGAATCTCCACACAAACCTAGATGCTGTCCGTGATTTTTCACACAAACCCAACAATTGCCCGCGAATTTTTATGCCAACTCAGCTATTTTTAGTAAATCTATTGACAAATTCAGTTATTGTTTGTAAATTTGCACGCAAATCCACCTATTATCCGCAATTTTTATGCAAAGCCAGCTGTAATGTGCGAATTTAAATACATATTCAGCAAATGCTCATCATTTTACACGCAACCCCATTTATTTATCCGCGAATCTAAAGTAGTCTAAACATAAACCCAGTTATTTTTTCGCGAATTTACATGTAACGAAGCAATTTGTCTGCGAATCTATTACGCAAACCGTACCTTTTTTTTTTTATTATTGAAAAATAATCCGGTCTTCGTGGATTTTTCTGTTCTTCAATTCACTGTTTATTCCTTATGGCAGGTGGCCTGTGAAATATTCCGTGCTGGGTCTAAGTGTCCAGCGATACAGAAAACACCAGCTTGTGACGACAGTGAGCGACAGCCTCATGCAAATTCCAATATTTTGTGATTGCTCCATGTTTGAAAATTGTCAACCCGACTCTGATATAAATTTTAAGGAAATATTTGGGTGTAAACGAGAGAGAGAGAGAGAGAGAGAGAGAGAGAGAGAGAGAGAGAGAGAGAGAGAGAGAGAAGAGAGAGAGAGAGAGAGAGAGAGAGAGAGAGAGAGAGAGAGAGAGAAGCAGATTGTGTAGAAGCGAGAGTAATGATGGCGAGAGAGAGAGATTATAAAAGAGAGCAATCTAACAAAAATGACAGAGACAGTGTTAGGTATGCATGAAGACAGGTACAGAGAGGAAAGAAATAAACTCTCGTCTCCGTAGTACCACTTTCCACTTACAACCAAATGGGGAGCCAGCGCCGGGTCACCTCACGGACAAGACCCGGACCGGGACTACTCTAGAAAATCACACTGGAACTGCAACCAAAAGATCTGGGCTCAGTTAGATGGGTGGAGACGTATGGGCAAATCCCCATACCACTGTTGCCCCTCTTCAGTTAACAGTAATTAGGTGCCTGGGTGTTAGATGACTTTAGTTGGTAACATTCTGGGGAAGGGTAGCATACTTTAGATAAGTTGGGCTTGCAAATGAGCTTAGCAGCCGTTAATCCTGTATATTCAACGATTATAAAACCACATTCAAATTGCATGGCTAGTTTTGAGGCAAAATTAAACGTGTGGTTCTTAAAAATGCACATAACTTTAGTTCATTTTCTTTGAGGAAAGGAGGACAAATATTCAATTAATTCAGTGAATATTCACATATTAAATAAACTGCAATCCTACACGTCACAAATTTTGGGTTAATGTCCAACTCTCCATAGGGACAGTGGAAACTCTCTTGAGAACCCAAGGGACTAGAAGGGAATTGTCAACACCATTCTGGCAAGTGGATGCGGTCACCAATTTCTCAGTGCCCCATTAAAGATCACTGACTAGAAAGCAACGCCACTAAGGCTTTAGATAGCACGGGAACTGAAGCTAAGTGTCGGTATAAGATGCTAGTATGTAGGGAGGGAGGCCATGCTAGTGTAGCTAACACTGACTCTATAATGATGTTAGTTAATAAGAACATAAAAAGAATACAAGAAAGAAGTAGGAAAAGACACTAATGTACAGTTGAGGACATTTATTAGAGGAAACGTTTCGCCACGAGCGGTTTCAATCCTTTTACAGAGATTACTAAGAACGAGTACATAAAATAGCAGGAGTCAGGTGGTAAGCCGTGAGACGGTAGTAATACAATTGTGGTGAGATGAGTTGTGTTTGAGAAGGATCTGTCAACATCATGTTATATCGGTCTCCAGAATGGGTAATATCCTGTTGATCAGCAACTTAGAAACTTCCGGATTTTTGTTGGATAATGTTACTGATAGCAATTAGAGCAGCCTAAATACACTGTCACCGTTGTAAATCTTCTTTCTCAACGACTAATAGCCTCACTGAACTTCATGAAGTATCCAACATCGTCTTTGTGTTGGACACACGTATTTTTAAGGTCATCACGGCTGCAGGCGTTCCTGTGTTTCCTGATCCTAATAACCAGAGATCTTGTTGTTTTCCCCATATATATTTTGTCACAAATCCCACATAGTATTGGGTAAACTCCTGAGCTGGTGCCAGAGTCGTTCTTCGGTTTTTGCATTAGGTTTTTAACAGTAGTTGAAGAGCTGGTGGATATTTTAACAAGTTTTCTGTCAATTATGTTAGAAACGTTATTTACAACGTCGCTGTCTGCAACAGCGAAGTAACTGGGAAGCTTTTCTTCAACAGGATTGGTCTTAGTCTTGTTAAGAATATGTGTCGCACGTTTCCTGCAATCACATATGAAGTGTAGGAAAAAGTGTAGCGAACTACATAAATGTGTGATGTATGTGAATTCTTCCTCCAGGAACTGTGGACCAGAAATTCTATAAGCTCACAGAAAAAAGCCTATAACTACCTCCTTGGTTGATTTCCGGTCTACTTTAAAAGAGAGTCTGTTTTCACCTGTGAGTAGGAGACCGTCGAGAAATGGTAATTGGTTGTCCTCCTCTAGTGCTCTACTGTAAATTTAATTGTAGGTTCCAGAGTGCTGATGGTGTTAAGGATGTCACGTACATCTAGATTTTCGGATACAATGACCAAAATATCGTCCATGTACCGCATCCATGTATGTAACTGTTCTAGGGATGGACATTTAGGATCCATCTGGATTTTAGGCCCTTCGTATATAAACGGCCAGGACTGCACTAAGGGGTGAACCCATGGCTCACTCCTATAAAATAATAAAATAAATAATAATATAATAATAATAATAATAATAATAATAATAATAATATTATTATAATTATTATATTATTATTATTATTATTATTATTATTATTATTATTTCTTTTTTTTTATATTTAGAGAATCAGTTTTGATCCAGAACGGTAGCTCTAATTCCTTTGATTAAGAAATCCTCGCCGGCACTGAGACACCTCTAATGAAGTGCAAACTGCCGAATCCACTGGCATGTGAGATGGCAGTATGCAGCCCGTAAGAATTCTTCCACTGTGAAATATAGCCTATATTTTGCTTTATTTTTGGTTACTTAAAGGCTCGCAAATGCCACTTGTTGAAGGTCACAGTGCCGCGTCTGGGGCACCTCGAAGGTCAATTTTGCCTGTCTTGAAGCATGAACATTCACACTTCGTGAAGCTTATTACAGAGCAGCTATCAAATATGACATTCCCGAACACGTCATAAATTCAAACTGCTTCGTAGCAATGGCTCGATTGCATTCACAAAGAGGGAATGTGTACAATATAAAATACTAAAATTAATTAAAATTGTTATGTTAATGTTAAAATGAATATTGTTTACTCACACAGACACATTAAAATAGTTTTCTCTTTAGGCCACCCTTCCTCGGTGGGATATGGACTTATTGTTGATATACATGTGTGTGTGTGTGCGTGTGTGTGTGTGTGCGTGTGTGCGTGTGTGTGTGTGTGTGTGTGTGTGTGTGTGTGTGTGTGTGTGTCAGCCATTCACACCCTGAGGTCCTCTTAGCACACTAAAAAGCTGTACATTAGATGAGGCATATATAGAAAGGCAAAATAACTAAAGTCAGATGCACGATTACCTTTAAAGACACATACGTACGCATGCACGAGTTCTCACATTCACAAACACAACACTCACGCACGCATCCACACGCACGTACATGCAAACGCCAGGAGCTCTGAATCGGTTAGTGCAACTACATGTAGGCGAGTAGACACACACACACACACACACTCGTTAATGAATGCTCTCTAGTCCAACCAACTACCACGGTGCAACTCTGTTAATAATTATGTAGGGATTACGTTATGTTTACTAATAATTAGATATTCGAATTTATTGTTTACGATTAAATATATTATTTAACACACCGGCCGTTTCTTACCAAGACGAGATTACTCGAAGGTAACACAGTAACAATCACCTGCTCAATATGTCTTTCCAGAAGATCACAGACTTTATTAAATAATAGCAATTCCCGCCCGAATTTCGAACTGCTAGTACGGTATTTCCCACCTCAAAAAGTTGAATCGAAATACTCGTTTTTTCCCGGATCTTTTCACAAATGTTTCCGAGCTCACTCTCGAGCAACTTGTAAAGTATATAAAGCCACTTGCCTCCTTGCAACGAGAAGTATGCTAGATGTTCAATGTCCTCCCTCTCGAAACGCCCCCTACACTCACCTTCCAGCCCTTATTGTGCTCTTCCTACCCCTTCCAGTCACAGCTAACTTATTCGCTCTTATGATCAACATACATCAGATTATTTCTCAATAAACCCTCATTCCGCTTTCAGAATTACACCTTTCACACTATCACACCGCCTACAAATTTATTTATTCATATTCTGCATAATATTCATATCACACTTTTATTTCAGATACAACATTTTTACTGCGACATTCATAGACAATCAACATTTAGTGATCCTAACACAAAAGTGTTAAGATCACTACTTGTTGATTGATTCTCGCTTTGGCATCCCCTGATGTTATTATTTCCAACACTCTTGATACTTTACCTCAGTTATTCCGTGACTCACAAATGGATCTGTGGACACATCATCTCCACGGTATCTAAATGTATTTACTTCTAATATACTCCTTTCTTGCATTCTGACGTCCAGTGCTTTAATCCCTCGAGATTTTTTGACATCTGTCACTTTGATCTATACGTGTTCACTTTCAACTTCTATTTTTTTATTCACGCTCTTTTAAACTCTATCATTTACAGCTTTTCTAATCCCATGTGTAATGACTAAATAGCCAGGAAGGACATAATATATCCACGTTTTACGTTTACCTTTACTAGAATATATTAATTTTCTTTCACATAAAACACAACCTTAGCTTCAGTCTCCTTATGAAAACTCTTCTTAGTTTTTTTCCTACTATAGATACCATACATCAGTCTCCAAATCACCTAGTCAAATGTATTATCGAAATCCATAAATAGCTCAAACAACTTTTTACCATATCTGATTATTGTTTACTTGCATACTTCCTCCCTTTTCTAAATTTACTTTGCTCCTGTGCAAAAATTTATTTTCTTTCCTTCCCAAAACCCCTTTCGATCACAATTCTACTATACGTTACCCTGTTTAATCAACAGATTTAATCTCTTATAATTCATGCACTCTTGTCGCCTTCTTTTTATTATGAGTATACATCAACAACATGTCCGATGAAAAAGCCTTGATCAAATTGGATTTTGCCAACGCTTTCAACTTAGTCAGAAGGGATGCTGCTCTCCAAGCAGTTTCTAGACACTTCCCTCTATCCTTTCATAGAATAGTGTTACAATGTGATTTCTAATCTATTGTTTAGGGACTATGAAATTGACTCGTGTGAGGGTGTGCAACAGGGAGACCCTCTCGCTCTTTCTATTCTGTCTGGTCATCACGGAAGTCACAGTGAGCTCAGTATCTGGTTCTTGGATGATGGTACCCTAGCTGGCACTACAGAATCTCTCCTAGAGGATATCAGAAAAATTAAAGACATGTGAAATAGTTTCTACCAACAGACAGATGATCCAGGATATTAGTACTAAATAACAAAAAAGGCACAATACCGTGACTGGAACGATACACAAATAACCCGCACATAAAAGAGAGAAGCTTACGACGACGTTTCGGACCGACTTGGACCATTGACAAAGTCACACTAACCAGAAGTGGAGCAGGACGGCTATACATAGGCAGGAAGAGGTGGTGGTAGTAGTAGTAGTAGTAGTAGTAGTAGTAGTACAAGAATGGTATATAATACCGACAAGATGAAATTAAGACACATGCGCAACACCCGGGCATCCCTATCGTAGACGTTTCGCCATCCAGCCAGCCACTGGATGGCGAAACGTTCACAACAAAGACAGCCAGACGCCGCACATGTGTCTTAATTTCATCAGTAGTTGTAGTAGTAGTAGTAGTAGTAGTAGAAGAGGTAGTAGTAGTGGTAGAAGTGGGAAATAAGGAGGACGAGCCAGTCAAATACAAAGGAAGGGGAGCACTGCAAGAGAGCTAGGTGCCCACTGAGGGAGAGCAAGCGCACAGAGGTGCGTGCAAGGGGAAGTGGTGAAATAAATGAAGAAGGAACAGAAACACGAGATAGAAGAGAGAAAGACAACCCAGAGGAGAAAAGGAAAGAGGAAAGGGGAAGAGGGAGAAGAAGAAAAAGAAAAAGAAAAAGAAAAAAATGAGGAGTCAGGTTAAGTCACGGGTGTTCTGAAGTTTGGAGCATTTTACAATGTAGTGGGAGAGGAAGGCATCTACAGAGACGAAGCCAGGGCTAAGGTTCATACAAGGAAAGTTGTGTATTAGAGAGGATTCAACTAGACGGCGACTGTTCGAGTAGGAAGTAGGGAAGACAGTTTTAGCAGAAGACCAGTCAATAGGATGGCTATGATCTCTGACGTGACAGAAAAGAGCATTGTTAGTGTCGGCAAGCCTAACACTATTTTTGTGCTCCCTAAGTCTGTCAGAAAGAGAACGACCAGTTTCTCCGAAGTATTGAAGAGGACAGGAGGAGCAAGATATAGAGTAGACACCAGGAACATCTGTAGAGGGAGGAGAGGTATGAACGAGATTAGTGCGAAGAGTGTTAGTCTGGCGGAAGGTAAGCTTGATGTCTAAGGGACGGAGAGAATTGACTGGTCTTCTGCTAAAACTGTCTTCCCTACTTCCTACTCGAACAGTCGCCGTCTAGTTGAATCCTCTCTAATACACAACTTTCCTTGTATGAACCTTAGCCCTGGCTTCGTCTCTGTAGATGCCTTCCTCTCCCACTACATTGTAAAATGCTCCAAACTTCAGAACACCCGTGACTTAACCTGACTCCTCATTTTTTCTTTTTCTTTTTCTTTTTCTTCTTCTCCCTCTTCCCCTTTCCTCTTTCCTTTTCTCCTCTGGGTTGTCTTTCTCTCTTCTGTCTCGTGTTTCTGTTCCTTCTTCATTTATTTCACCACTTCCCCTTTCACGCACCTCTGTGCGCTTGCTCTCCCTCAGTGGGCACCTAGCTCTCTTGCAGTGCTCCCCTTCCTTTGTATTTGACTGGCTCGTCCTCCTTATTTCCCACTTCTACCACTACTACTACCTCTTCTACTACTACTACTACTACTACTACAACTACTGATGAAATTAAGACACATGTGCGGCGTCTGGTTGTCTTTGTTGTGGACGTTTCGCAATCCAGTGGCTGGTTGGATGGCGAAACGTCTACGATAGGGATGCCCGGGTGTTGCGCATGTCTTAATTTCATCTTGTCGGTATTATATACCATTCTTGTACTACTACTACTACTACTACCACCACCTCTTCCTGTCTATATATAGCCGTCCTGCTCCACTTCTGGTAAGTGTGACTTTGTCAATGGTCCAAGTCGGACCGAAACGTCGTCGTAAGCTTCTCTCTTTTATGTGCGGGCTATTTGTGTAATATTAGTACTGTTTTACTTGGAGCACGATCCATTGATCCAGCCAATAGCACTCTCCTTGGTGCTCCTCTTGGGCCCAATGCCATCGATTTGATGCTAGAAAAAAAATCTCAGATCTCAAGACGATGGAAGGCAGGCTGAAAGACATCGATATACATGATGCCTTCTACCTACTCACCAGGTGCCTGTCAATCCCAAAACTTACCTTCTTCCTGAGATACTCCCCAGCCTTCATCAGTCCAAAACTCAAGGAATATGACTGTCTCCTTAAAACCATGTTACAGAGTGTATTGAATCTTCCCCTCGAAAATGAACAGTGTTTGCAAGCCTCACTTTCAGTCAGGCGTGGGGGGCTGGGAGTACCTAAATCCTCCCAGATTGCCCTACCAGCTTTCCAATCCTCTTCCATAGCATCAAATGAGTTAATAAAACAAATATTTCAGGACAACCTCAATGACTCAGCAGGAATACAGGACCCCAGATATGTCAGTGCCATCACTGAATGGAGATTCTTGCTGCTCCAGCGCCAAACTCTAGTGCAGCACTGGCCTACAAACAGTCAGGTTGGGATGGCCTCATCGCTGAAAAGATGCTTGCCAACATGCTTAGGGCTGTAACATCAGACAGGAAGACTGCCCGTCTCCAAGCTGTGAGTGCACATCACTCCGGGCACTTCCTCCAAACAGTTCCCATTTCGGCAATGGGAACATGCCTCGACCCTAACACCCTCCGTATTATTGTGGCTCTCCGCCTTGTTGCCCCAATTCACACGAAATATACGTGTATTTGCGGCGACGTGCAAGCCTACCATTATGGTCTACATGGTCTTAACTGTTCCAAAACCCAGGGCTGGCATGCAAAACACAATAAAGTCAAAGACATCATAAAGAGAACTCTTTCTACAGCTGGATGCCCAGCAGGGAGAGAGCCCGATCACTGGCAAGCAACAATACCCACAACCCAGCAAACCGCCCCGAAGGGATCACCATCTATCCTTGGAAGAATGGCAAGCTCATAGCATGGGACTATATCTGTGTGTGACGCTGGCTGGCACCTGACACAGTGTTGGGCGACAGGGAGGAGCTGCTGATCACAGGGAGTACAAAATCGGCAAGTACAGGGGCGATATCAATTTGTCCCAGTGGGAGTAGAGAAATTGGGATCATGGGGAAAATAAGGCCACACGTCTCCTTAAGAAACTGGGTTCCAGACTCATCGACACCACCAGGAACCCAAGGGCAGTCATTATCATGATCCAGCGCCTCAGCGTGGCTATCCAGAGGGTAAATGCTTGCTGCATACTAGGCTCGCGTCCGGCTTCGGAGGAGCTGGAGGAGATTCATAATCTTTGATATATTGTACCAATGTATTCATGTTTGTGTTTTCTGTCAATGTATTCTGTCTATTAATAAAGTTCTCATAGAATATAGAATATAGGGGGTAGTAGAAGAAAATATTCAAAGAGCTCCGGGGAGAACCTTGAGTTTTCCTTTAGGTACGTTTATTGTCTTCTCTGAGGATGAGGGTCCTCAGTAAAGTTCTAGAGGTCGTACCTCCCTATATTCAATATATATATATATATATATATATATATAATATATATATATATATATATATATATATATATATATATATATATATATATATATAATATATATATATATATATATATATATTTTTTTTTTTTTTTTTTTTTTTTTTTTTTAAATAAATATATAGGGAAGTACCACCTCTATAGCTGGAATGGGGACCCTCATCCTCAGAGAAGACAATAAACGTACCTCAGGGAAAACTCAAGGTTCTCCCCGGAGCTGTTTGAATATTTTCTTCTCCTACCACCTCCTATATATTTTTAATTCTAAGTGAACATTTATTAATAAACAAAATACATTTACAGAAAAAAGCATAAACATGAATACAATGGCACAATGTATCAAAGATGATGAATTTCCTCCAGCTCCTCCGAGGCTGGACGTGAGCCAAGTATGCAGCAAGCATTTCCCCTCTGGATGGCGACGCTGAGGCGCTGGAACATGAAAGTGGCTGCCCTTGGGTCCCTGGTGGTGTCGATGAGTCTGGATATATTTATATATATATATATATATATATATATATATATATATATATATATATATATATATATATATATATATATATATATATATATATATCATCTTAGGATTGCGACGTAGTCAGTGAAACATTGGCGAGTGTAGCTTATCGCTGACAGTATCTTAATAAAGACACTTGAAGCTCTAAACAGAACGAAACTTCTTTCAGTAACAGGTTGTTCTGCAACGTGCAGCTATAATATAATCTATTTATTAAATATAATGCCAAGGATTATCTATTTACATTTTGCTTGAGGCAGCAGATCCAGAGACACCTCCACCTTCAGTCACAAGGGCAACAAACTAGACTAGTTTTTTCATCACCTAGGAACTGATTAATATGGCCTCTCCTCAAGAGAGGTTCCTTGATGCTGGTGAGGGGTTCTTGATCTTGGGAATTAGATGTGTTCCTCAATTTCCTGAATTAAGCCTTAATGCCTTCCATCCCCCTTTCCTTCCTACAGACGCTGTTTAATCTCTACGGGTTTAGCTCTCCTTCATAATAATAATAATAATAATAATAATAATAATAATAATAATAATAATAATAATAATAATTAATATGGCCAGTAGAATTTTTCTGAGCCTTCTATAGAAACTGCTCAAGAACATTCTTCAGAGTTTGGAAAGTAGAAATATACTTCGATGTGGATGAGCCCACTGTTACCATTAACAAGAGTCAGCCGTTGGCATTTATTAAATTCAGGAAAAAAGTTTGTTCTATGTAACCATAGATTAGCTCTGCATTTTTTTTTTTTTTTTTTGTTGGCTCCTTTTGTTTATTCGCTTAGAGTGAAATTCCCTGAAATACAAACATAAAATTACTAAACATTTTACAAGAATGCGACAACGCATAAAGGAAACTAAAGCGTGTCTATACTACATCAAACGTCTCAAGACTCCACAAGTCGAGACAGTTCAAGGCATACTTTACGCTCGAGCATAAGCACCAAGCAAATGCCAACGACACAATCCTTCTCCTCAGGGCTCTGCAAGACTATAATCACAAATTGTGCCCCAGGAATCCGGCAGAACAAAAGATGGAAACAAAAGCGCACTGCTGACAATATTGAAGAAAGGTGCAGAACGAGCTATACTGTGACAGTGCTTCCGTGCAGTTTTGTACCTGGCCTAATGCAAGCTCTACACTGCGCGAAACGTTCTCACAAAACAACCCTGCTCTGCACCTGTGTCTTTTCTGCAGTACAAAAGGTGGTGCAACTTGGGAGTCGTAACTTAACATTCACACAGTTTATTAGAGGAGTTAGTTAAAAATTCAATCTCGCCGCCCAGTATATCCTGGCTGGCGACAGTGTTTTAGCCATATTTTAGGCCGACTACAATATCTAAGATCTATTGAACGCGCGTGAGCCATGGCCGTAAAAGCTAATGCATTTTACGGTTTCACCTCACTTCTCGACGATAGCTGTGCAATGCGTTAGCGACTACACTACGTTACTAGCCACACTACCATAGTATCTACACTACGTTATCATCTAAAATACGTTAGCAGCTAGTTAGTAAATGTAAGGAGATGGTAGAAGCAGTGGTGTGTATGAGGTCGCTTTTGATGAAGAAGGGAAGAAGCTAGCAGTATGAAGAGATCTTTAATAATAATAATAATAATAATAATAATAATAATAATAATAATAATATAATTATTATTTTAATTATTTTAACAAGGAAGCGCTAAACCCAGAGGGGTCACACAGTGCATGCAAACAGTAAAAGAAATACGGTACTGATAGGGAAAAGAGGGTAAACCTGGCAGAAGTAAGTAGAAAGCTGTGAAATGAATGCCTGGCATAGTGACAGAAAATGACAAGCAGGGTGAGAGAGAGAGAGAGAGAGAGAGAGAGAGAGAGAGAGAGAGAGAGAGAATTCTACTTACTGGTTTGATGGATTCAACTCTCCAGATTAAAATTCTATACCCCCATTTTAGATGATTCATCTGCTAATGTATATATCGCAGTTTATACTGCCAATAATAATGAAGACAGATGCAGACGAAGCTTTCATCAGGGCCACGTTTCGTCCTGAGATTTGATAAAACATTGTCACAGTTGAAAGTTGCTCTGTATCTACGTCTTCTGGAACGTTGTTTACAACAGTGTCTTGCAAGTGGATTTCCTCCTCCTCTGTTGTTGATAGCTTTGCCTCGTTAGTTTTCCTGGGCACTGCTTGAAGTCACAATTCTAGATACGTATCATTATCGGTGATAAAATCAGTATATTTACTAATGTACAAAAGCGACAAGTAGATGAATCAGACACCCGTGAAACACTTGAGTATCTTTATTGTGGAAACGATTCCCCAACCAGTGGTTTTATCAATCCACTTTAAAGAATATTACTGGGGATGCACTACTGTGAATGCTAATAGCCTCTTGCTGGAATGTCACTGTGAGCTCCCTGATTATTCCTATTCATATAAACAAAAATCATTTATAAAGTACCATGAGTATTACTCTGGTTTTTTTTCTACAAATAGAAAAACTGACTAATCAATATATTTTGCATTCGAAAAGTTAAAAAGCCTTTCTAGTAGCGCCAGGCAGTCCATCTGATGCTGTTGCATCCTAACCTTTGCCATTAAGGGTAATGCCCTCTTGCTGCCTCTTGATATGTGACCCTGAAACAATGTCTTCCTGTTACCCCTTGACCTATAAGATATTTTGCCGAGTATTCCATTTGCCTCTTTGCCTTTGGCCTTGAAGCAGTACGTTCTTGCTGCTGTATCATGACATTCGACCTTAGGACAGCCCTTCTGCTGTGTGTTGACCTTCCAGCTTTTTGCAGTGTCTTCCTTCAGCTTCTTGACCCTTGACCTTAGAGCAGTGTCTGCCTGACGCCTCCTGACATTAGCCATTCACGCGACAGTAATTCCCTCCCTCCATTCAAGTCCTCAGTGAATTTTCTTTCCCCCTTTTTTCCAGGTATTCAAGTCTGACATTTAATTTATTTTGCTGCACCGTAAATTTGAATGCAAACGCAGTGCAACACCTTTATATCTAGTTCCTTCTTTTCCTAGCCATCACACGCAAGATATTTTTTCCCTGGCTAACTCCAGCAACATGAAGTTGCTGAACAAGCATTTACTGGGACAACGATTCGTTGTACGCAAAGCGAAGGGTTGTCACAGTGAAGGTTGTGGTGGAAATGCTGTTCATGACAGACATATTGGGAGGTGTTGTGATAGTAGAGGTAGGGAGGTTGGGAATGTGGAGGAAGTGGGAGTGATGTTGGGAATGTGGAGGAATAGTAGTGAAGTTGGGAATGTGGAGGAAGTTGGTAGTGGTGCTGGGAATGTGGAGAAAGTGGTAGCGATGCTGGGAACGTGGAGGAAGTTGGTAGTGGTGTTGGGAATGTGGAGGAAGTTGGTAGTGATATTGAGAATATGGAGGAAGTGGTAGTGATGCTGGGAATGTGGAGGAAGTGGTAGTGATGTTGGGAATGTGGAGGAAGTGGTAATGATGCTGGGAAGGTGGAGGAAGTGGTTGTGATGCTGGGAATGTGGAGGAAGTGGTAGTGATGCTTGGAAAGTGGAGGAAGTGGTAGTGATGCTGGGAATGTGGAGGAAGTTGGTAGTGATGCTGGGAAAGTGGAGGAAGTGGTAGTGATGTTGGGAATGAAGAAGAAGTGGTAGTGATGCTGGGAAGGTGGAAGAAGTGGTAGTGATGTTGAGAATGTGGAGGAGGTGGTAGTGATGCTGAGAATGTGGAGGAAGTGGTAGTGATGCTGAAAATGTGGAGGAAGCGGTAGTGATGCTGTGAATGTGGAGGAAGTGATAGTGATGCTGGGAATGTGGAGGAAGTGGTAGTGATGCTGAGAATGTGTGAGGAAGTGGTAGTGATGCTGGGAATGTGGAGGAAGTGGTAGTGATGCTGTGAATGTGGAGGAAGTGGTAGTGATGCTGTGGAATGTGGAGGAAGTGGTAGTGATGCGTGAATGTGGAGGAAGTGGCAGTGATGTTGGGAATGTGGAGGAAGTGGTAGTGATGCTGTGAATGTGGAGGAAGTGGTAGTGATGCTGGGAATGTGGAGGAAGTGGTAATGATGCTGGGAATGTGGAGGAAGTGGCAGTGATGTTGGGAATGTGGAGGAAGTGGTAGTGATGCTGTGAATGTGGAGGAAGTGGTAGTGATGATGGGAATGTGGAGAAGTGGTAGTGATGTTGGGAATGTGGAGGAAGTGGTAGTGATGATCAAAGTGGTAATGGTGAGTAGAGTTGCGCTGGAAGTTATAGACGTGGTAGTGGTGATAGTGGTGGTGATGGAAAGAGAGAGATAGAGAAAGACAGAGAGAGAGAGAGAGAGAGAGAGAGAGAGAGAGAGAGAGAGAGAGAGAGAGAGAGAGAGAGAGAGAGAGAGAGAGAATGTGTGTGATCTGTGTGCGTCTTTGGTGTGTATGTATGTTGGGCGTGTAATGTGTGTGTGTGTAAGAGAGAGAGAGAGAGAGAGAGAGAGACAGTAGTAGTAGTAGTCTGTTATGTACAAGGCCAATATTGTCAAAGTACCACACTTGGATTCACTTCGAGGACAGCGTGAAACAAGCTTTTATGCCACAAGACGGGCAGAAAGCAGCAACTTTACTCTGGCTGTACCCTTCTCCAGAACACCACTCCATCTGAGATCATACATACCCAGGATGACTCGAGTATGGAACACATTCGTACAGCATAATGATGTCAACGAGATAAAGTCAGTTGATCAAATGAAAATGCTGGCCCACAGATGGCTCCAACTTCATCCTGTTCCCTACTTGTATGTCTCATAACAATAAAAATGCTTTCAAATGAGCTGATGTAGGTAACAGCTCTTAGCTTGCCAATAAAGTTAGGAATCCTTAAACTGTAAATAGCTTGTCAATAAAGCTAGGGATCCTTAACCTTGTCAAATCCTGTGTAAAAAAAAAAAAAAAAAAAAAAAAAAAATAGTATCTACATTCGTATGCTCCATAACTTTTTAGTGTGAATGTACTGCTTACCCAAATACAGCCCCCCCCCCCCAAAAAAAAAAAAAAAAAAAAAAATTTATTTCTTCAATGATCGTTCAGTAAGAAAATACGAAAAACTTCAGCTCGAGTTCATCAAACCTGCAGCTAACACAGTGATACCAAAAAAAAAAAAATGCAAATAACTTCTGAAATACTCAGTTATACTGTACCAAGCCAGCAACAACAGCTGCCGGTGATGGTAACTGATCCGTAAGGGAACAGGAAAGAATATCGAGACACAGATCTTTGTCAGATGACAAGCACGGTGATCAAGTCACTACTGTCGCACAGGTGCTGGGTGTAAGTGATGTAATAACTACTGTCGCACAGGTACTGGGCGTAAGTGATGAAGTAACTACTGTCGCACAGGTGCTGGGCGTAAGTGATGAAGTAACTACTGTCGCACAGGTGCTGGGCGTAAGTGATGAAGTAACTACTGTTGCACAGGTGCTGGGTGTAAGTGATGAAGTAACTACTGTTGCACAGGTGCTGGGTGTAAGTGATGAAGTAACTACTGTCGCACAGGTGCTGGGTGTATGTGATGTAATAACTACTGTCGCACAGGTGCTGGCGTAAGTGATGAAGTAACTACTGTGCACAGTGCTGGGTGTAAGTGATGAAGTAACTACTGTTGCACAGGTGCTGGGTGTAAGTGATGAAGTAACTACTGTTGCACAGGTGCTGGGTGTAAGTGATGTAATAACTACTGTCGCACAGGTGCTGGGCGTAAGTGATGAAGTAACTACTGTTGCACAGGTGCTGGGTGTAAGTGATGAAGTAACTACTGTCGCACAGGTGCTGGGTGTAAGTGATGAAGTAACTACTGTCGCACAGGTGCTGGGTGTAAGTGATGAAGTTACTGTTGCACAGGTACTGGGCGTAAGTGATGAAGTAACTACTGTTGCACAGGTGCTGGGTGTAAGTGATGAAGTAACTACTGTTGCACAGGTGCTGGGTGTAAGTGATGTAATAACTACTGTCGCACAGGTGCTGGGCGTAAGTGATGAAGTAACTACTGTTGCACAGGTGCTGGGTGTAAGTGATGAAGTAACTACTGTCGCACAGGTGCTGGGTGTAAGTGATGAAGTAACTACTGTCGCACAGGTGCTGGGTGTAAGTGATGAAGTTACTGTTGCACAGGTACTGGGTGTAAGTGATGAAGTAACTACTGTCGCACAGGTACTGGGTGTAAGTGATGAAGTAACTACTGTCGCACAGGTGCTGGGTGTAAGTGATGAAGTAACTACTGTCGCACAGGTGCTGGGTGTAAGTGATGAAGTTACTGTTGCACAGGTACTGGGTGTAAGTGATGAAGTAACTACTGTCGCACAGGTACTGGGTGTAAGTGATGAAGTAACTACTGTCGCACAGGTGCTGGGTGTAAGTGATGAAGTACTACTGTTGCACAGGTCTGGGTGTAAGATGAAGTAACTACTGTCGCACAGGTGCTGGGTGTAAGTGATGAAGTAACTACTGTTGCACAGGTGCTGGGTGTAAGTGATGAAGTAACTACTGTCGCACAGGTACTGGGTGTAAGTGATGAAGTAACTACTGTTGCACAGGTGACTGGGTGTAAGTGATGAAGTAACTACTGTGCACAGGTACTGGGTGTAAGTGATGAAGTAACTACTGTTGCACAGGTGCTGGGTGTAAGTGATGAAGTAACTACTGTCGCACAGGTACTGGGTGTAAGTGATGAAGTAACTACTGTCGCACAGGTACTGGGTGTAAGTGATGAAGTAACTACTGTTGCACAGGTACTGGGTGTAAGTGATGAAGTAACTACTGTCGCACAGGTACTGGGTGTAAGTGATGAAGTAACTACTTTCGCACAGGTACTGGGTGTAAGTGATGAAGTAACTACTGTTGCACAGGTGCTGGGTGAAGTGATGAAGTAACTACTGTTCGCACAGGTACTGGTGTAAGTGATGAAGTAACTACTGTTGCACAGGTACTGGGTTAAGTGATGAGTAACACTGTTGCACAGGTACTGGGTATAAGTGATGAAGTAACACTGTCACCAGGTAAGCCGTAAGTGATAAAACTACTGTCTGCACGTGTGCTGTGGTGTAATGATAGACATTACATAGCGTGTTGCACGGTACTGGGTGTAAGTGATGAAGTAACTCTGTTGCACAGGTCTGGTGTAGGATGAAGTAACTACTGTCGCACAGGTAGGGAGTAAGATGAAGTAACTACTGTGCACAGGTACTGGTGAAGTGATGAGACTACTGACGCACAGGTACAGGGTGTAAGGTGAATGAGTAACTACTGTCGCACAGTACTGGTTGTAAGTGATGAAGTAACTACTGTCGCACAGGTACTGGTGTAAGTGATGAAGTAACTACTTGTCGCACAGTACTGGATTAAGTGGAAGTAACACTTTATCGCATTAACAGGACTGACTGTAAAGGAATGAGTCTCTGCCAAGTATGGTAGATTGAGTGAGAAATGTTGAGATGTCGCCAGGACTGATAATCAGTGGAAGTAGTTGCAGAAGGTCCAGACCGAAAGGAGGAGATGGGAATGTGGAAGGGTTAGCAGGACCGAGGAGGAAAGTGAAGACAGGTCAGGGCCAAGGAACCAGGGAGAAGGAGAGGAGGAATTTGTAGCAAGAGACCCGAGACCGAGGAAAGAAGAATAGGAAGAGAGCAGGGAGACCGGGGAGAAGAATGTAGACAGGAACCGAGGGGGGAGAGGGAATGGTGCGAGGGGTCCCAGTACCGAGGGAGAGGGGAGGAATGTGCAGGGAGCCCAGAACCCGATGGTGAAGAGAGGAATGTGCGAAGTGGCCCAGTACCCGAGGAGGAGAGGGAATGGTGGAAGGGTTCCAGGACCCGAGGGGAAGTGAGGGAATGGTGCGAGGGTCCCAGGAACCGAGGGAAGGAGAGAGGAATGGTGCGAGGAGCCCAGGACCCGAGGGGAGGAGAGAGGAATGGTGCGAGGGCCCAGGACCCGGGGGGGATGAGAGAGGAATGTGTGCAGGGGCCCAGGACCCGAGGGGAGGAGAGAGGAATGGTGCGAGGGGCCCAGGACCCGAGGGGAGGAGAGAGGAATGGTGCGAGGGGCCCAGTACCCGAGGGGAGGAGAGAGGAATGGTGCGAGTGGCCCAGTACCCGAGGGGAGGAGAGAGGAATAGTGCGAGGGGCCCAGGACCCGAGGGGAGGAGAGAGGAATGGTGCGAGGGGCCCAGGAACCGAGGGGATGAGAGAGGAATGGTGCGAGGGGCCCAGGACCCGGGGGGATGAGAGAGGAAATTGGTGCGGAGGTCCCAGGACCCGGGGGATGAGAGAGGAATGGTGCAGGGCCCAGGACCGAGGGGATGAGAGAGGAATGGTGCGAGGGGCCCAGGACCCGGGGGGAGGAGAGAGGAATGGTGCGAGGGGCCCTGGACCCCAGGAGAGGCAGATGGAACAAGGCAAGTATGTGACTGTCGGGTAGTTAGTGAAGAAGAGGAAAAGGTTGAAAGGGAAGAAGAAAAAATAGGTGTGAGAGGAAGACCGCGAAGTAAAAGTGAATAAGAGCAATGGGAAAAGTAGTTTTTAAAAGAGAAAAAATTTGGAGACTGAGAGAAAGGAGACTAAAGAAGATACGTATACGGAAAAGCATACATTGAAGAATACACACTGAAGTGCATACATGGTGCAATGTATATGTATAGAAAATCATATTTTTAAGAGTATACACTGAAGAATCTGAATTGTGGAAAATACAATGGTCGATATAATCTTAAATAGAAATAAGTGAAATAATTTTTTTTAAATCAAAGGTCACACATAAATTTACTTGATATTTCAGATTTATGCAACCTTTGTTTCAAAATTTAATGAAACTTCATCGTTTCTTAAATGTAATATGATAGGGAAGGAATTGTTTGCCGTAAATCGAGCACATGTTGAGGGTGGAATTGTTTGCCGTAAATGGAAAACATGACAATGGAGGAATTGTTTGCCGAAAATGGAACATACGACGAGGGTAAAATTGTTTTCCGTAAATGGAACAAATGACGAGGGTGGAATTGTTTTGCGTAAATGGAACATATGATCAGGTTGGAATTGTTTTCAGTAGATGGAACAAAAGACGAGGGAGGTACTGTTTCTCGCGAAGCTAACATGTGGCAAGAATATGATATTGTGTCTAAAACGTACGAACCTGGAATGATAGAGGTCGACTACACGAGGTCAGTACATTCCCTTCATCTTATTGTCACAATCACCACACTTTGAAATTTGTGTCAAGAAGAAAGTAATGTCACATGAATAAAGGTTTCTTGGCCCCAATGTCTTTATTTCCATTTGTCGGCTTACAAAACTGGTTATTAATGAGAGTCGTGCAGAGAAGGGGTTTGTTGCAGCAGTGGGAACTACTGCAACAATAAGTTTAGGTAAGATTCTGTTAAAAAAAATTATAATATTGGCTGTGGAGTAGCAATGTGCTTCTCTCAAGCTCGGTGGGAGACGGCCGACTTGTTGAAAAATATCTAAAATATATATAAAATAATATATATATATAATAAAATATATATATATATATATAATATATATATATAAAATATATATATAATATATATATATATATAAAAATTTCGTGCCGAATATGAAAAAAACGGTCAATTAAAAAGAACCATTTAAAATTTAAGGGTCCTTTCTAAATTTTTCTTTTATACTTTTAAAGATATATATTTTTCTTTAAATGTTAATAAAAAAAATTTTTAATTTTGCACCAAAAGAATCTTAAAAACTTACCAACCCTTTATAATAACAAAAAAAATTTTTTTTTTTAAACCCTAACCCAACTAAAAAATATTTTAAATCTTTTACAATAGTTTAGAAACTAAACAAACACATTCAAATATTTTTTTTTTCGTTAGGTTCAAAAATGATTTTGGCGAAATTATTGCATACAAAAATTTTTTCACTTGTCCTATATGGAAAAAAAAATGAGCGTTGCTTTTTTCCCAAAGGGATCGAAAGTTTTTGCCTTTTTCGGCACGACATATATATATATCTATATATTATATATATATTTTTTAAATATTTATATATTTTATATATATATAATATATAAAATTTTAAAAATATATATATATATAAAAATGTAAAAAAAATTTTATAAATATAAAATAAAAATATATGTACATATAAAAAAAATTATATATATATATATATAATATATATAAATATATATAATATATATATATATAAACAAAATTTTATTTTATATATAAAAATATATATATATATATATATATATAAAATATATATATAAATATATATAAAATATATATTTTATATATATATAAATATATATATATAATTTTTTTTAAATATATATATATAATAATTTTATAAAAAATTTTTAAAAAAAAAATTTTTATATATATAATAATAAAATATATTTTATATATTTTTATATATGTATATACAAAATTTATAAAATAGTCGTGCCAAATAGGCAGAACTTCCGATCTTGGCTTAAATAGCAACGCAAAACTTGCCAAAAAGGGGAAAAAGGAAAATTGGTGTATGCAATAATTTCCCCAAAATCTTTCTGAACCTAACGAAAAAAATAAATTTCCCTGTGTTAGTTTAGTATTAAATTATTGTAAACAAATCTAAAATACATTTAGTTGGGTTAGGCTAAAATAAATTGCGCTTGTTATGATAAGGTTAGGTAAGTTTCCTAAGTTCCTTTTGGTGCAAAATTATAAATGTTTACATCAACATTAATGAAAAAAATATATCTTTAAACATATAAGAGAAAATTTTAGAAAGGACTTAATTTTGCATGAGTTCTTGCTAATTGGCCAGTTTTACATATTCGGCAAGACATATATATATATATATATATATATATATATATATATATATTTATATATATATATATATATATATATATATTATAATATATATATATATATATATATATAATATATATATATATATAATATATATATTTTTTTTTTTTTTTTTTTTTCAACAAGTCGGCCGTCTCCCACCGAGGCAGGTGTGACCCAAAAAAGAAAGAAAATCCCCAAAAAGAAAATACTTTCATCATCATTCAACACTTTCACCACACTCGCACATTATCACTGTTTTTGCAGAGGTGCTCAGAATACAACAGTCTAGAAGCATAAACATATAAAGATACACAACATATCCCTCCAAACTGCCAATATCCCAAACCCCTCCTTTAAAGTGCAGGCATTGTACTTCCCATTTCCAGGACTCAAGTCCGACTATATGAAAATAACCGGTTTCCCTGAATCCCTTCACTAAATATTACCCTGCTCACACTCCAACAGATCGTCAGGTCCCAAGTACCATTCGTCTCCATTCACTCCTATCTAACACGCTCACGCACGCTTGCTGGAAGTCCAAGCCCCTCACCCACAAAACCTCCTTTACCCCCTCTCTCCAACCCTTTCGAGGACGACCCCTACCCCGCCTTCCTTCCCCTATAGATCTATATGCTTTCCATGTCATTCTACTGTGATCCACTCTCTCTAAATGACCAAACCACCTCAACAACCCCTCCTCTGCCCTCTGACCAATACTTTTACTAACTCCACACCTTCTCCCAATTTCCACACTCCGAACCTTCTGCATAACACTTACACCACACATTGCCCCCAAACAGGACATCTCCGCTGCCTCCAACCGTCTCCTCGCTGCTGCATCTACCACCCAAGCTTCACACCCATATAAGAGTGTTGGCACCACTGTACCTTCATACATTCCCTTCTTTGCCTCCATAGACAACGTTTTTTGACTCCACATATACCTCAACGCACCACTCACCTTTTTTCCCTCATCAATTCTATGATTAACCTCATCCTTCATAAATCCATCCGCCGACACGTCAACTCCCAAGTATCTGAAAACATTCACTTCTTCCATACTCCTCCTCCCCAATTTGATATCCAATTTTTCTTTATCTAAATCATTTGACACCCTCATCACCTTACTCTTTTCTATGTTCACTTTCAACTTTCTACCTTTACACACATTCCCAAACTCATCCACTAACCTTTGCAATTTTTCCCCAGAATCTCCCATAAGCACAGCATCATCAGCAAAAAGTAACTGTGTCAATTCCCATTTTGAATTTGATTCCCCATAATTTAATCCCACCCCTCTCCCAAACACCCTAGCATTCACTTCCTTTACAACCCCATCTATAAATATATTAAACAACCACGGTGACATTACACATCCCTGTCCAAGACCTACTTTTACCGGGAAGCAGTCTCCCTCTCTTCTACACACCCCAACCTGAGCCTCACTATCCTCATAAAAACTCTTTACAGCATTTAATAACTTACCACCCATTCCATATACTTGCAACATCTGCCACATTGCTCCTCTATCCACTCCATCATATGCCCTTTCTAAATCCATAAATGCAATAAAAACTTCCCTATCTTTATCTAAATACTGTTCACATATATGCTTCAATGTAAACACCTGATCTACACATCCCCTACCCACTCTAAAACCTCCTTGCTCATCCGCAATCCCACATTCCGTCTTACCTCCAATTCTTTCAATTATAACCCTACCGTACACTTTTCCTGGTATACTCAGTAAGCTCATTCCTCTATAATTCCTACAGTCTCCTTTGTCCCCTTTCCCTCTATATAAAGGGACCATACATGCTCTCTGCCAATCCCCAGGCACCTTCCCCTCCTTCATACATTTATTAAACAAAAGTACCAACCACTCCAACACTATATCCCCCCCTGCTTTCAACACCTCTGTCATGATCCCATCAGTTCCAGCTGCTTTACCCCCTTTCACTCTACGCAATGCCTCACGTACCTCCCCCACACTTACATTCCGCTCCTCCTCACTCCCAAAAGATGGTATACCTCCCTGACCAGTGCATGAAATTACTGCCTCTGTTTCTTCCTTAACATTTAAAAGCTCCTCAAAACACTCTCGCCATCCACCCAATACCTCCATCTCCCCATCTACCAACTCCCCCACTCTGTTTTTAACTGACAAATCCATATTTTCCCTAGGCCCCCCCAACTTGTCCAACTCACTCCAAAACTTCTTCTTATTTCCACCAAAATTTCTTGACAGTGCCTCTCCCACTCTATCATCCGCTCTCCTTTTGCACTCTCTCACCACTCTCTTTACCTTTCTTTTACTCTCCATATACTCTGCTCTTCTTATAACACTTCTGCTTTGTAAAAACCTCTCATAAGCTACCTTTTTCTCTTTTATCACACCCTTTACTTCATCATTCCACCAATCACTCCTCTTTCCTCCTGCCCCCACCCTCCTATAACCACAAACTTCTGCCCCACATTCTAATACTGCATTTTTAAAACTATTCCAACCCTCTTCAACCCCCCCACTACTCATCTTTGCACTAGCCCACCTTTCTGCCAATAGTCGCTTATATCTCACCCGAACTTCCTCCTCCCTTAGTTTATACACTTTCACCTCCCTCTTACTTGTTGTTGCCACCTTCCTCTTTTCCCATCTACCTCTTACTCTAACTGTAGCTACAACTAAATAATGATCCGATATATCAGTTGCCCCTCTATAAACATGTACATCCTGGAGCCTACCCATCAACCTTTTATCCACCAATACATAATCTAATAAACTACTTTCATTACGTGCTACATCATACCTTGTATATTTATTTATCCTCTTTTTCATAAAATATGTATTACTTATTACCAAATTTCTTTCTACACATAGCTCAATTAAAGGCTCCCCATTTACATTTACCCCTGGCACCCCAAATTTACCTACTACTCCCTCCATAACATTTTTACCCACTTTAGCATTAAAATCCCCAACCACCATTACTCTCACACTTGATTCAAAACTCCCCACGCATTCACTCAACATTTCCCAAAATCTCTCTCTCTCCTCTACACTTCTCTCTTCTCCAGGTGCATACACGCTTATTATAACCCACTTTTCACATCCAATCTTTATTTTACTCCACATAATCCTTGAATTAATACATTTATAGTCCCTCTTTTCCTGCCATAGCTTATCCTTCAACATTATATATATATATAAATATATATATATATATATATGAAAGTTTTTCTTTTTCGGGCCACCCTGCCTTGGTGGGAATCGGCCAGTGTGATAATAAAAATAAAATAAAAATATATATATATATATATATATAATATATATATATATATATATATATATATATAATATATATATATATATATATATATATACGTATATATATATATATATATAATATATATATATATATATATATATATATATATATATATATGTATGTATATATATGTATGTATATATATATATATATATATATATAAATAATATATATATATAATATATATATATATATATATATATATATAATATATATATATATATATATATATATATATATATATATATATATATAATTATATATATATATATATATAATATATATATATATATATATATATATAATATATGTATATATATATATATATATATATATATATATATAATATATATATATATTTTTTTTTGGGGTCCACCTCTGGTGTAAATTGTGGGACCCATAGCCTCGGAGAAGTGGATTAAAAGGCTTCAAGGAGGAATATTTGGATTTCTTCCTGAAGCCGTTTGAATATTCCACTTCCCCTACCACCCCATCCCATCATATATATATATATATATATATATATATATATATATATATATATATATATATATATAATATATATTTCAACGAAGATTCAGCATTAGCCTTACTCTATTCACAATTTATTCATCTTAATTTAGGTTCTATTCATAATAGTTTAAGATCACCCGCGCGAATAAATGTGTATATATATAACCTCAAGCCTTTACCCCACTACCCTGTAATGGAGCAATTGAGATGATGTGTAAATCGCATGAATCCTAACCGTGAGCTGTGCTGCCGCAAATTATTTCATACCCCCCAGTTGACTGCACATTGGGGAGTGCCCTTTGTTCCCAGCTCAAGCTTAATCGTTGGTGGGGTCTCTCTTTGCGTCAGCGCCAGGGACTCGCGCTCGTTCCGGAGATCTGTTGGGATGGGTCACTCTTCATTTTGATAATAAGGACTTCCCCGTGGCTCCTAGCTGTGATCGGCGCCAGATTTGGGATTTGTCTGAGAGTAAGATACCACTTTTCAGGGATCCTTTCCTGACATTAGCTTTTCTAAGTTCAATATGGCGCTTTAGGTTCGAACCTATAAACGTCGGCTAGGGAGACATGAGTGTGGATGTGTACAAATAGAAAGAACGTCTCTGGCGCTTATCAGACGGAGGATCAAGCCTCCACCACGTCTTGCGTTTAATGACCCACATGAGTTTACCGCTTATCATGAATTAAACAACAACAAAGTTATACAACAAAAAATACAACAAAGTTCTATATAAGACTATTCAATAAATTATAATAATTACTATTATTAATATTGATATAAATGGGGAGCGCTAATCTCATTAGATTCATAAATCTCCTGTGGTAAGAGGAGTAATCATATTTAATGCAAGAGGAATGACGCTCCACTTTCCTGGATCAGAAGACTTTCCCCAAAACTCAAGGTAACCCTCGACATTAATAGACGTTAATAGATCGGGTAACCGATCTATTAACGTCTGTAAATGTAAGAATAATATTGGCACATCGTAACCTATACCCTAAACATCTCATATCAAACTGACTTATTTTTCACTTTATTCTTCCGTATTCTCTTATTTTCTTATGTTGTATTTCATCTCGCTTTTCATTACATTTTTCTCCTTATTTTTCATCGTGTCTCTCAGCATCTTTAAAATTATCTTTCGCGAACTTTCATCTTTTTTTTTACTCTAGTAGACGGAAATAAATAGCATAAATAATCGGCGAAGAAGTTTTTCATAATCAAATAGGGATTATTTTCTTTCTTTAAATTTTCTTTCCCCTTAACTTTACCAGCGTTACCCCGGCGTCACTCCGGCTGTGGCTGCCACTTGTCTGGTCTTATTAAAGGCCATAAGAATTGCATTTCCCGTTTCGAAAGTTTTTTTTATATTTTTATACTCATGCCAGCGTTAAATTACTTTGAAAACTAAAATAAAACAATTTCTGATTAAAATAGTCGATAATTTGATCGATTTTCTTCTATATCCTCCAGTGACTTAGAAATTTCTGCATAAAGTTAATGAGATTTGGCAAAAGCTCAGGGTACCTTAATTATTTTAAGTTCATTACACCCTCTTTTAAAGAGCACAATATAAATATTAGTACAGTTAGGATTTTTTTTTCAGTTTGAAGCCGAAATTCTTCTTAATTAAACGTAATCACATTATACTGAGGCAAGAATTCGTGAACGGGATTGCATAAAAAAATCATGGTATTATATTCTAATTTATTTATTAGATTTATATGTTATATAGGAGAGTACTGATTTGGCATCTGAGTTGCAGGTGATTGAAATAGACAACCACGTTGCACTAATTAAAATTTATTTTTGAGGACCTGAAAGTAGTTTGATACATTAGTGGGAATTGTTGGGTTTGAATAGGATCTACCAACCGTAGGCCAATAGGCTTACTACACTGCTATTCATTCTTGTGCTTAAAGCCCACGGCTCCATCTCTCCCTCATTGTCTTGCATCTCAAATTCAGAACAATAGGCTTACAGGGAAGACTAAGGCGAGACTGTTTATCATAATCAATTCTGGAGGAGTAAGGGTTCCTCTCTCTCTCTCTCTCTCTCTCTCTCTCTCTCTCTCTCTCTCTCTCTCTCTCTCTCTCTCTCTCTCTCTCTCTCTCTCTCAGCGTTGTCAACTGCTCACGTTTTGCTAGGCCAACTCCTTCATACACGTCTACAAGTTTTTATAGTCGGGTTTGGATGGGGGCTTTGTTGACATCTAACCCAAAAATTAGAAATAAATCTTTAAATAACGTTTCGATACATTTTGAATATAATGACGAGTGACCTCCTTCCCTCGTCTGATGGCGTCTTTCCCTCCTCTGATGGCATTTTTCCCTCCTCTTACAGCATCTTTCCTTCTCTGATGGCATCTCTCCTTTCTCTGATGGCATCTTTCCCTCCTCTGATAGCATCTTTCCCTCCTCTAATGACATTTTCCCTTCGTTTGAAAGCATCTTTCCTTCACTCAAAAACATTTTCCTTACTCTGAACGCATCTTTTCTTCATCTCAAAGCATTTTTCTCTCCGGTGAGAGCATCTTTCCTTCCTCTGAAAGAATATTTCCTTCCTCTGAGGATATATTTCCCTCCTCCGATGGCATATCTCCCTTCTCTGACAGCATTTTTTCTTCCTCTGAAGGAATCTTTCCCTTCTAGGATGGAATCTTTTCTTTTCTAAAGAAATCTTGTAATCAAAGGGCACAACAATTTTCCTCTAGTAGACAAAATGTTTCCTCTTTTTCCAGAAAAGTTCCTTTGGATTACGATATCGGCATCTCAATAAAGACGATCCTGCACGCAGATTATCTGATGAAATTCTCGTCAAGTTCTTTAACTCTGAATCAAAGCCCTACATTCTTTGGCGATTTTTTTCCCTATGTATCTCAATGATTCATGTGTCTTATGAGACGAGTTAAGGAGCGTAACGCCTCCGTCTCAACAGCGTTAGACAACGATGTGACTTTTCATAAAATACGAAACACAAACTACAAAATACTAAAAGACTCAACGATGAATAAATTCACAAGTGTTTGTCAGCGATTACATTTCCAAAATCTCAATCATTTGGGACGCGACCCAAAATTCGACAAGCACTGTGATAAATTGTTTAGAAAATCGTCAAGTTGAAGAACATTCTGAAAATCTTCATTGAGGAGACGTTTCGCTACACAGTGGCTTCATCAATCCAATTCACAGAAGAACGGTGGAAATCGAGGAGGAGTTTGAGATAATCAGTCCCTCAGTACCTCAAACTCCTCCTCGATATCCACCGTTCTTCTTTGTATTGGACTGATGAAGCCACAGTATTGCGAAACATTTCTTTAATAAAGATTTTCAAAATGCTGCACATATGTCTCATTCCTCAACCTGAACTGCAACACTGCCATCAAAACTCTGAACTGCAACACTGCCATCAAAACTCTGAACTGCAACTCTGCCATCAAAACTCTGAACTGCAACACTGCCATCAAAACTCTGAACTGCAACACTCCCATCAAAACTCTGAACTGCAACACTGCCATCAAAACTCTGAACTGCAACACTGCCATCAAAACTCTGAACTGCAACACTGCCATCAAAACTCTGAACTGCAATACTGCCATCAAAACTCTGAACTGCAACACTGCCATCAAAACTCTGAACTGCAACACTGCCATCAAAACTCTGAACTGCAACACTGCCATCAAAACTCTGAACTGCAACACTGCCATCAAAACTCTGAACTGCGACACTGCCATCAAAACTCTGAACTGCAACACTGCCATCAAAACTCTGAACTGCAACACTGCCATCAAAACTCTGAACTGCAATACTGCCATCAAAACTCTGAACTGCAACACTGCCATCAAAACTCTGAACTGCAACACTGCCATCAAAACTCTGAACTGCAACACTGCCATCAAAACTCTGAACTGCAACACTGCCATCAAAACTCTGAACTGCAACACTGCCATCAAAACTCTGAACTGCAACACTGCCATCAAAACTCTGAACTGCAACACTGCCATCAAAACTCTGAACTGCAACACTGCCATCAAAACTCTGAACTGCAACACTGCCATCAAAACTCTGAACTGCAACACTGCCATCAAAACTCTGAACTGCAACACTGCCATCAAAACTCTGAACTGCAACACTGCCATCAAAACTCTGAACTGCAACACTGCCATCAAAACTCTGAACTGCAACACTGCCATCAAAACTCTGAACTGCAACACTGCCATCAAAACTCTGAACTGCAACACTGACTTCTAACCTCGCATTCATTTTCTTTTCTGGTAATTTTATTATGTGAAGAGCGATGTCCGTGTAGGTTATTCAGCTCGAGTCCACCGCTGTACTTGCAGTAGACCAGCCACAGAATTTTTCCCTATGATTAATGTGCTCAAAACTTCTAAATCATAAGTGTATGGAAAGAAAATCTATTGCCAGACTACGGCCTTCATGCTGGTGAAGAACTCTTGATCCAAGAAATTATAGCTCCCCTTCCCCTTCTTCTTTCTGTGGCCTCTAACCTTAATTTAAAGTCTACTTCATAGGTACAGTATATCATTGGTAAAATGTACCGACAAATATGTTAATAAGACATAATATGCGGATTATGCCATTTTATTGAGAAGACGTTTCGCTCACCACGGACTTTATCGACTCTGCTTAGGAGTCGATAAAGACGTCATTTATTCTAAGCTTCTCGGTGGAACATACGAAGTCTAGTAAGAATACCTTTGATACAAGAAACCCAAAATAGATCAACGGAAAGGTCACAAAACAAATAAATCATCATTATACAGCCAAAAGTACAGCGGTGGGTAGTGTGGTGAAGCTCGTGGGAGCATCAAGTAACAGCAGTTTGCATATCCGACATTGTGGTGCAAATTCTGGAGAGAGCTCAGGCGGAGTGTCAGAATTTTTATTTCATATTGTTTCTGGTATGGTTTGGAGCGAGCGATTTTGATTATATATTATGTTTATTGTATGTTTAAGTACTTTTGGGTAAATACGTTGGATTTCGGTAAAGCTTCTGTACTCTGGAATATTTATGTATTTATATATACGTGAGCGAGCACTAGCACGCACACGCACGCATTCACATATAAGCGCACGCACGCACACGCACACACACACACACACACACACACACACACACACACACCACACACACACACACACACACACACACACACATAATTACGTGATTTACACCATATTTACTCTCTGGCTTCCTATCTCAGCAGTCTCGCGAGAGAGTACATACCAGAAGTATAATTCTTGGGTAGAATAGTAGAATATAGAGGAATGTTGGAGTGAGTTGAGGAAGGGGGATGTGCATAAGTGAATTGTCAGTGTGTGGCAAGAAGTTGGTGTAGGGGTGTAAGAGATTTGTAAGGGGTGTAGGTGGGAGTCGTAGGGGTGTAGGAATTGTAGTCGAAAAATACAAATCAATCACTCTCCCGAGTTTTTGTCTCCATGTAGGTAATTACTGAGCATCCTGTTTAACCTTTAGCCTAATTTTCTTATGGGTGCTTA
>NC_069418.1:34440496-34535496 GCF_026875155.1 Cherax quadricarinatus | reverse complement strand
TTTTTAATTACATATCTTATTTTAAGCACTAGCCGTATAAATCACCCAGGAGTGATGAAGGCTTGATCCTTTGCCTAAATAACAAGATAAAAACTCCTCTTACATACTTTCACGGTGTTTCCACTCTTATAAAATATCACAAGACATCACGTTCACCTGAGTTGGTTTCTCAGGTCTCTTGAGCTCCCTTCTGCCTTATCGTCTTCAGAGTGGTTGGTTTATTCATTTTAAATCCTCTCGACTGCAAGGGTTGTCATTAAGGCTGCACGCCACCTGAAATCCACCACACAAGAATACTTTAATCCCCATAACAGTGTTTAGCTTAACTCTCAGTGTAAATACGCAGAGAACTAAAGACTGGTGTATATAGAGCTGCTGTCTTTAACATTCTTTCTCTTTAAAGTGTCATTTTCTCGCAATTTTTTAAATCCAAGAATTTCTCCTTCGGCTTCACTAATATTCTCTCATTAATACAATCCACAAAGTTGATATTTAAGGGGAATTAACTGCAGTCTCCCTACCATCATCAAATCTTAACTTTCAAAAGACATCTATAATTCTCCATGAACTTACAAACTCAGGCCTGAACCCTCCCTCAATTCCCTCAAACACCGTTTTGAACTCTCAACCCCGAAACTCTAATAAGAAGCCTTAAACACTCAAACTTAATTTTTTTTCTACTTCTCCATGAAGTCTTCTTTCCCACTAAGCAGATTGTCTCAGTTCCGAAGTAACCTAGTTAAAATATTCACTTCCGTTAACAGATGATAAGTTTTCTCATCTTCCTTATTAATAACCTCTTGCTTAAGACACCATACGTAAATTCCTTCATTGCAAAGAGATACTATAAGAAGATTCAGGTCTGCCTGCCCAAGCAGGGAGAAGCTACACTGACGGCCTAACACAAGCTGGTTTGTGGATACGACAAATGTAGAGAGTCATTATTTGGGCAACATTTCGTTTTCAGTTGATAAACATCCAGATAAGAATGTAAAGTTGTCCAAGTTAATGCTTATTCTGCTTTCTCGTGTCCATATACAAGCCATGGGTTCTAACTCCACCCTTACCGTGGTTTATTTGCAATCGTGTTATTACGATTTCATGAGTCATATTCAGAAGAAAAGCCCACCAATATTCCCTTGGTATGCTTTACTAGTTATCCAATAACCTAAAGCTGAGCATCCACTCAAACACTATGAAGGGGATTTCGAAGCCACAAAACCCGCCTTATTAAGCCCTGCCTCCCTAAAGTCCGGAAAAATATGTAGCCAGAATCGGGGCTGGAATTGAGGAGGCAACAAAGTTTCACCATTGAGTTTAGCTCAGATAAGCCAGCGTTAACTGTTGTCATAGTTCACCATAGGGTTATTAGCAGTTCTACCATTGCAAATGTCCATAGGTACCCCCGATTTGCCAGATCATTATATAATAAAAATCCTTATAAGGTGAGTTTCCCTGACGAATAAACTAGCACCCACACATCAATCTGAATCCAAAAATCGTTTCTCGTTTTTCAAATTAAAGATTAGTGAACGAAATGGCACTAACCCAAATTATTCAAAAACATATACCGGTTATTTATGGATTTCATCTCCAAAGAAATCCCTCTACAGGCTGTTTCTGAAATATTCCAAAAGCCTTTCCATGATCTCAGGCTCATCTGGTTTTCAATTCAGTGCTCTTTTACAACTTAGGCCTCAGTAAAGCTTCCCTCTACTCTAAAACTATTAACTTAGTGCTAGTGCTCTTTGAAGCACTAACTTCTCGTTTTTACACTTGACTCGCACTTCCACTTTCCAAGTAACTGTAAGACCCGACCTCTGTAAGTGACCAGCTTCCATCGCACCATTAGAAAACTTTCCCAATTCCATCTTGATATCGCCATCCTCTCCTTCCCTTCCATACCCCCTTCCACCCTCTCAAAAATCCCTTCACTTCTCCTATCCACCCTACCCCCTGGCCCTCTCCTCCGTTCGCCCAAACTTGTGCAATCACAAAATGAATCGCCCCCACCTTGGCAAGAGCGAGAGGCATAACCCGCCCTTACTGGCTACATACAGGAAGAGGGTGAGTAGGAAGCAGGTAGGTCCACTCACCCTAACTAAAAGAGGGAAAGGCAAGACACAATTCTGGGCACAGCAAAATGGAAAGACTAGGCACAATTTTTGGCCATAGCAAAAAAAGGAAACACAGAGCACCCTTTTCCTCACCACAAGAAGAAAGAAAAGTATCCCTCCCCCCCCCCTTCCCCGCAACCTTGGCAATGAGAATAATAAGGAAACAGCAGAACCTCTACTCTGTCACAGCAGGATATGAAAGGAGAAGCAAAGCAGAAATACACTCTAGCATGAGCTACATGAAAGAGAGGAAAATTGAAGAACCCCTTCCCCCATTCTAGCCAAAGCAAGAGGGAAGAGGCGGGGCCCCAGCCTTCATCACAGAAAGAAGTGAAAATCGTGGCCCTCAGCCTTTGCCAAGGCAAGAGGAAAATAATGGGGCCCTAGCCTTTGCCACATAAAGAGGGGAGAAGCTGAACTCCCTACCCAAACCAGGGCAAGAGTGGAAGGAGGAAGGTAGGCAGAAACTGGGTGAAAACAAACAGGAGTTTCTTACGAGTGTGTCTGGAGTTTGATATTCTAATTAATTATGAGCGCAAAGAGGCTTGACTTGCTGCGCCGAGTTGAAGGTACCGCACCAAAATTCAGCGGAGAGTTGGGAGAGGGGAAAATGCTGGAAGAGGAAGATGTGGAGGATGAAAAAGAGAAAGGAGAGATGATGGAGAAAAGAAGAAGGAAGAGGAGTAAGAAAAAGTTGATGAGAAAGAGAAGTCAGAGAAAGAGGTGAGAGAAAAAAAAGATAGAAATTTAAGGAGACGAGGATAAGAGATGGATGGGAGTAAGAAAAAGAGAAGAGGTGAAAAAGAATAAACAGACGAGGAAGGAGAGGTGGAAGGGACTAAGTGAATGCAGAAAACGAGAGAGATTACCCTGGGCTTTGAAGGAAGGTGTGAAAGAACTAAGCTTTCTAAACGTTATTTTCAAACCCAGATCACGAAGGCAAACTGAAAAATATTTATAATTTTCTAGGTGAAACAGTAAACCAGTGTCTATGGAATGGGAAGCAGTCAGGTTTGATCCTTGGAAAAGGGAGCTCCTATCCCTAAGATCAAGAGCTCCTCAACATTTAAGGTGGAAATTATGTAGAAAAATAACAAATAATGCATTAATATTCAAATATCTTTACCGGATGTTATCAAAACATTGTAAAAAGCTATGAAATAAAGTAATCAAAACAACTGGAGTTAAAAAAAAAAAACATTTTAATAAACAAATTTATTTCAAGTAAGCAAAATCCTGTGTATCCAGTCATACACGAGTAAAACGGAGATGGAATCACACACAAACACACACACACACACATACACGCATATATATATATATATATATATATATATATATATATATATATATATATATATATATATATATATATATATATATATATATATATATATATATATATATATATATGTCGTGCCGAATAGGCAGAACTTGCGATCTTGGCTTAAATAGCAACAGTAGAGAAGTGGAAAAGTAGAAAAGCCGCTGAAGTGCTTCCCTTTAGTGACAAAGTGCTAATTCTTCCCTTATTTGTGTAATTTGTCAATTAAATTTTATCATAGGTGTGTATGTAAACGAAAAATGACTTACAGGGTTTGCTACTATCCGCGGTTTCAGGTATCCACAATAGGTCTTGTGTAGGCCCAGCTGGGTTTATATTTCACGCCTTCTGGTGCTGACACCTAGTGGCATACGCTTACTCATCTCAGCCAGCACAACCCTTGCCCGGCGTCACTCAGGAAGCCGACGTCATCCAGTAAACAAGGTCCACTCCGTCACTCTCTCTTGGGCATGGCCCCTCCTGACCTGGGCACTTAAACGCACTGCCTATGCACCAAGTACCCAAATAAAGTAAGAAACCTCCAAAGAGCCTTATCATTGATCCTGCCTGAATATAGACCTGATAAATCGTTTGTAAATGGTGGCAAGTGGTGGTCGCAGCAAGTGTGTTGCCGGAGAGAGGAAGGGAGAGGAAGATGATGACTACTTCATCACTTTCTGCATAAAGCATCCATCTCTCTACGAGTTGTCCTGAAGCCGTTGTTAAACCTCTCTACTAAGTGGCACCAGTGACTGGATGAATCCAAAGTCAGCTGTGTGGTAGCACTGGACATTGCTGGCGATTTCGACCGGGTGTGGCACCAGGGCCTCTTAGCAAAACTTCAAGCACTGGGAATTGCAGGCTCTACGCTATGTCTCCTCAGTGATTACCTCCATGGTAGATCTCTAAGGGTAGTTCTCAATGGAACGGAATCAGCAAGACATCCTATTGGGGCAAGTGTTCCACAAGGAAGCGTGCTGGGACCATTGTTATGGAATGTCTACTTCAATGACCTTCTTAATCTCATCCCAGAATCCCATGCATATGCAGACGACTATACACTGACATTCACTTATCCAAAAGAAGAAATGCCAGCTGCTCTAAGCTACATCAATCACCAGCTGAGAGCTATATCAGCTTGGGGAAATAGATGGCAAGTAACATTAGCACCTGAGAAAACGCAAATGATGATCGTCTCTAGGCACCATGATGGTAATGCTGGTGCAGTAGTAAGGATGAATGGGAGGATGTTGGCACCTGGAGAAGAAGTTGATATCCTTGGGGTGAAATTTGACTCCAAACTAACCATGAAGAACCATGTTGTAAATCTTGCAAACAAGGCAGCCAGGAAGCTTACAGCACTTCGCCGTATCTCACATCTGCTTGACAGTAGGGGTTGCAAGATTATGTACGAGGAACAAGTACGATCACACCTTGAGTATGGTCCACTTTCTCGATTTGCGACTGCTAGACAGAGTAGAGAACAGAGCAAGACGTCTCATCTCTCGCCTGGACCCATCCTGGATAGATCTGTCATTTCAGCAGAGCTTTCAACACAGGAGGGATGTGGGTGGGTTTACTGTTATGTACAAGGCCAATATTGTCAAAGTACCACACTTGGATTCACTTCGAGGACAGCGTGAAACAAGCTTTTATGCCACAAGACGGGCAGAAAGCAGCAACTTCACCCTGATTGTACCCTTCTCCAGAACATCACTTCATCTGAGATCATATATACCCAGGATGACTCGAGTATGGAACACATTCGTGCAGCATAATAATGTCAACGAGATAAAGTCAGTTGATCAAATGAAAATGCTGGCCCACAGATGGCTCCAACTTCATCCTGTTCCCTACTTGTATGTCTCATAACAATAAAAATGCTTTCAAATGAGCTGATGTAGGTAACAGCTCTTAGCTTGCCAATAAAGTTAGGAATCCTTAACCTGTAAATAGCTTGTCAATAAAGCTAGGGATCCTTAACCTTGTCAAACCCTGTGTAAAAGACAGAAAAAGAGAGAGAAAGAGAGAGAGAGAGAGAGAGAGAGAGAGAGAGAGAGAGAGAGAGAGAGAGAGAGAGAGAGAGAGAGAGAGAGAGAGAGAGAGAGAGAGAGAGAGAGAGAGAGAGAGAGAGAAGAGAGATTAGTTTGGTGGGCAGCACGAATGAGGGAGCGGCGGAGTGAAGAAGGGAAGGGGAAATAAGGAAGCAGGAAAGAGGGAGGAATGCATAAATAAAAGCAGCAGACAGTTAAACAGAAGGGATAAGACAATCCGGTAGCCACATTAATATAGACAGAGACTCTTTAACAAAAACCAATGAAGGAAAGGGCGAAGTAAAAGACGAAGACAAAGAAGAAGACGAAGAAGACGAAGTGACTGGGAGAAAATTAGATTGTAGACAGAAGCAGAGATTTAGTGTTGCTGTTGGCAGTTCCCGAACTTTTTCCTGGCAGTTGGGGAAAAACATTTTTCAATGTATTCAGAGTATGTTGCGGCTCGGGAAAATTTGCCCAACTACGTTATCTGGGGATTTTTTTTTTTTTTTTTTTTACACTTTTGGGAGGGTTTCCTTTATCCCCTGAGTGTAAGACTTTCCCTCGTAGGGTAAGGACGATAAGGATTATTTTTTGAGACCCGCTCAAACTCTCGAAATTCTCTCCGTCAAAAAAATACGGTAGCTAATTGAATCATAATCAAATTACAAGGAATTTTGAAAGATTTTTCCTCCCTTTTTTTCATCTCCTTTATTCTCCTCCACTCATGTGTCTCTTTGATGTTCGTTCTAGTCTTGGTCTCTCTCTCTCTCTCTCTCTCTCTCTCTCTCTCTCTCTCTCTCTCTTTTCTTTAATACATTTATGCGAGTTTCATGAAAAATGGCAACTGATAATAGTAATATCTGATTTATAAAGAACACTACATAAGTACAAAAAGCATTGACAATAACTGACAAAAGAGCTGTAACTGTTACGACCAGACGTCAAGTTATTAGCATTATCGTCATCACGATCTATAATAATCCAGGATATTTCATAAGCAACTAAAATATTGAGGTGTTCGTTAGCAATGACTTCAAATACACAAGGTCGCCTAAGGTAAAAAAAAAAAAAGAAGCTAACAAGAGGTAATGTTTCATATAAATTATTATTATTATTATTATTATTATTATTATTATTATTATTATTATTATTATTATTATTATTATTATTATTATTCAATAACCTGCATGGGTTGAACAAGACAGAAACTTTACCAGACCAAAACAAAGTTACTGTTCAAAATGGTTCACCCAGTGTGAATACAACTGAACACAGTGTAGATAAGTGTGACTAATTCGGTATTCTCTCTTAATAAGTTGAAATACTCAAAGCAGAAAACAAGTTTCCTGTAAGGAAGCAGAAATTATAGACATTAACCTCTAAGAAAATGAAGAAACTGTATATTGTGCATTCAAACAATATGCCTCATTTCAAACACAAGAAGGTTGGTTTATATACCTTAATTGTATTAAACCCAGAGATTGAACATGAGTAAAGCATGCGAATATAAAGTTTTTAATAACAAATTGTTTGTGCCAAGAAAACCAAAGAAATCTCCCTAACCCTTTCGTTTTATAATAACCCGCTGGAGAAAAAAAAAATATCGATTTCAATTCGATTTCAATCTGAAAAATATCGATTTTACTTCAGTACAATACAAAGCCTAACCTGCAACCACACAGAAAACTTCCTGGTTGGCAGTGGTAGGAGGTTCGTCTTCTATGTGGGTTTTTGGTGACTTGGAATATCAGTTTACGTCAGGGTATTTCTAGGAACTAGTATTTTATAACAGAATTATTTTTGTGTTTTATTATTTATTACATTTATGAGGAGCGCGAAGCCCGTAGGATTTACAGCACCCGGGGAAGTTGGAGGCAATCAGATTCTGTTCAGTGAGACTGAGGGGTAACTCCAGTTCCTTGGAATCAAGGCCTTTTCATCGGCATCATGAAGTGTGTGCTTGTGAGATAAACTACCTCTCTATACAGGTACTTTTTGTGTAGAAATAAAATTATAGATGTTGTGATCTCAGGTATTCTCCTCTAGAATGGTCAAAGGTAACATTCTATGTTGCAGAAATTTTTCATAATGAAGAGTTACACGATGAGTGGGCTGGCAACTCTTTGCTTCTGCAAGGCCGTCCTTGCATAGTACTTTGCAAATGCCAGTGTTATTGCGCATTATATTTTATTCTCTTTTACTCACCAGTGATGATTAATTATATATATATTTTTTTTTTGAGAATTTAATACGTTTAGGAATGCTATTTTCTTTTTCAGTGATCAACTGTTGATTTCTTGCATCATTCCTAGATTTATACGTACTACTGTATTAGTCATTGTGGTAGCTCATTATATTTCATAACATTTAATGTGCATTTAGGTGCTCATTTTTATTTCAGTGTCAGATTAGTGATTTCATGTGCTATGAACCCTAGACTGGCACTATTACCTGAACCATTAATGAGGGGGATGAACTGGTGGTGGTGGAGATGGGATGGCTGTAGATGTAATGATGGGTGATAGGATGTGAAAATGGTATTGATTAATTGGATAGGTGACTATGGGTTGACACTGCATGCCCATTCATGGTCACCTTTGCAGTTATTCATGATCACCTCCAAGAGTAATCTTCGAGACTGACCTCCCATCTCTACATCTTCACCCTGCTCCCCACACACTCCGCCTCTACATCTGAAGTCAGATTTCCTGATCGGGCGTGGTGACGGTGTTGATGGTGTAGGTATGTTGATAGCTGGTGTAGGTATGTTGATAGCTGGTGTAGGTGTGTTGATGGTGGGTGTAGGTGTGTTGATTATTGGTGTAGGTGTGTTGAGGGTGGGTGTATGTGTTTATAGTGGGTGTATGTGTGTTGATGGTTGGTGTAGGTGGATATTATGACCTTGGCGCGTTGCTCTGAGGCCATTTCCAAAGGTGCAACTTCCTGGGGCGTATCTTCCTGGGACGCGTCTGTTAACGGGGACCTTCTGCTTGGCATTTCCTTAAAGTAATATCTCTATCCCCTCCCCCCTTTAAAGAGTGAGCATCTTTCAACCACAACAAATAATAATGGCGAACTGCTAGATCAGCAGGGGCCATACAGCATCTGAGGAATCGTAGGCAATCAGGCTCGATCGACGGAAAGGAAAAGTGCCCGACACCCACATCAAGGTACCTATCAAAGGCTAAGGCTCTCTAAATTTTTCAGAATTTTTTGAAAAGTACGATACAAGGTCGTGGGAAGGTCTGGTCTACTCCCCCCCCCCCCACCTCTACCCTAACATTATATGAAGCCAGTTGGGCTTGCGGTGCCTCGTTACTCGAGCTTCGAGTGTTAGTACTAGCTTCAAGTGGCTGTAACAGCGTCGAGTATGAGCTCGCTAATGGCCCCAACATACTGCATATTGTATCATTAGCATTCTAGTAGCCTTTCATGGAGGCTTCACTCTGAGTACACTTGTCGAGTACACCTAATTTTTGGTGATATGGAGAGGAAAGGAGAGACGGAGAGGGAGAGAGAGGGAGGGAGGGAATGAAAGAGAAAAGAGAGAGAGAGAGAGAGCCACCATGGCTACGTTAGGGGACACTCACAGCCTCGGAGAAAAGAACACAAACTTTTTCAGGCAATTTAAGTATTTTCACCACCCTCTCCTATTTTCGTTTTTTCATTAGCACAAAAATATATACAATTCATCAATATTTTACAACTGATTATGGTTCTCCTGCCCCTCCAAAGCTGGACAGGAACCATAGGACGTAACAGACATATTTACCCTCCGGATTGCTGAATGTGCTTAGCTTGGACCAGTAGGCCTGCAGTAGTGCTCCTTCCTTCTTAAGTGGGTGTGATTCGGACCTCCCTCGCATAGGCCAGTAGGACTGCTACTGTGCTCCCTCCTTATATTATGTCCCCAGTTGGGTATCTTTATTGGTGAAACGTTTCGCAAATAAAGATACCCAACTGTTGTACATGAGTCTTAGTCATCAACTTGTCGATATTGTATACCATTTTCAACATACACAAATAACCCGCACATAAAAGAGAGAAGCTTACGACGACGTTTCGGTCCGACTGTGACTTTGTCACACTGTGACTTTGTCAATGGTCCAAGTCGGACCGAAACGTCGTCGTAAGCTTCTCTCTTTTATGTGCGGGTTATTTGTGTATCGTTCCAGTCACGGTATTGTGCCTTTTTGTTATTCATTTTCAACATCCCTGAACTTGTTGAATTCACCAGCGTTTTTTCTCTAATATCATTGAACCAAAATTCTATTTCTTTTAATGGAAAAATATTTGTTTTTTTAAATTATAGAAAAGCCTCTTAAAACGTAGAGAAAAAAAAAGACGAAATATCAAGGTTTGTCTTTCCATTTCACCCTGAGTATTTATGTATGTATAGTCCCACATATGACGAATGCTTATTCGTGTAATTTATTCCTCGAATTAGACAACTGTGAAGCACAGTGGCGTAGCGTTTCCACAATAAATATACCCAAGTGTTGCACAAGTGTCTAAGTCATGCGCTACTTTACTCTGAAAAAAAATTCCCCTCACACACACACACACACACACACACACAAACACACACACACACACACACACATACACACACACATACACACACACACACACGCGCACACACCCACCCACACACACACACACACACACACACACACACACACACACACACACACACACACACACACACACACACACACACACACACACACACATGCACACAGGACAGGCTGCAGACCTGGTCCAGCAATTGGCTCCTGGAGTTCAACCCCACCAAGTGCAAAGTCATGAAGATTGGGGAAGGGCAAAGAAGACCGCAGACGGAGCACAGTCTAGGGGGTCAGAGACTACAAACCTCACTCAAGGAAAAAGATCTTGTGGTGAGTATAACACCTGGCACATCTCCTGAAGCGCACATCAACCAAATAACTGCTGCAGCATATGGGCGCCTAGCAAACCTCAGAACAGCATTCCGACATCTTAATAAGGAATCGTTCAGGACCCTGTACACCGTGTATGTTAGGCCCATATTGGAGTATGCGGCACCAGTCTGGAACCCACACCTAGCCAAGCACGTAAAGAAACTAGAGAAAGTGCAAAGGTTTGCAACAAGACTATTCCCAGAGCTAAGAGGTATGTCCTACGAGGAGAGGTTAAGGGAAATCAACCTGACGACACTGGAGGACAGGAGAGATAGGGGGGACATGATAACGGCATACAAAATACTGAGAGGAATTGACAAGGATTGTTCCAGAGATTGGACACAGCAGCAAGGGGACACAGTTGGAAGTTGAAGACACAGATGAATCACAGGGATGTTAGGAAGTATTTCTTCAGCCACAGAGTAGTCAGGAAGTGGAATAGTTTGGGAAGCGATGTAGTGGAGGCAGGATCCATACATAGCTTTAAGCAGAGGTATGATAAAGCTCAAGGTTCAGGGAGAGTGACCTAGTAGCGATCAGTGAAGAGGCGGGGCCAGGAGCTTGGACTCGATCCCTGCAACCTCAACTAGGTGAGTACAACTAGGTGAGTATACACACACACACACACACACACACACACACACACACACACAAACACATACACATTCACAATAGATGTTTTGGGGAGGACAAGGTTGTCCTTTTCAACTTATTCATGATGTTTATTTTTTCACTTCCACCTACCGTGTAGAGTTAAGAGATGCGAGAAGTTATTCATTTTTAGACATTACTAAATCATCAACATTATCAAGTGACTGGGGCACTTGCTTGTGAATCAGATTCTTGGCAGTAAGATCATCCATTCAAAGAATATGACTGCGTTCACAAGTACGTACACAGGTAGTTACACAAGCAGGCAGGCACGTATGCACGCACGCACACATCTACACACCTACACGCACACATACACACTCAAATGCGATCTGTTAACAACAGGAATAATAATAGTAAAGCCATGGTACATAATTTCTCTCTCTACACTAGATGAAAATTAGATTGTTTGGAATAATTCAGGATCTTTAGGTATTATTTAGCGAACAATGCTCTGGAAATTCATATACCTTTTATCTTGTGTAATTTTCACCCTTTCAATGGGAGAACCTGGATGCTGGTGAAGGGCTGTTAATCCTGTGCATTGGAGTTACTTCTTTCTTCCTCGCGTCACACTTGCTTTTCTCCCATTCCAGGCGTTATATGACACCATTTTAGTGCTTTCCCAGTGAATATAATAATAATGAATATATTTCAAAATATCACGCATGTGTTATTTATGTGTGCAAGTAATACTTGAGAATACTTAACAACAATACAACAATATACGTTGCTCATCTGCACATGCATGATACTCACTGCTTCCCCACACACCAAAACATGAGTCAGACCTATCACAGAACATGTAGTACTTTCCTAGAGACCATATCTGATCAAGCAAGTAAATTATCATGATTATTATTATTCTCATGGTTATTATTATGATTATTATTATTATTATTATCGGGAGTGCTACGCCAGTAGGAATTATACAGTGCCTGGAGGGATGGAAGATCTAATTCCCTAGATCAAGAGCACCTCATCAGAATCAAGGAACCTCCCTTGAGGGGCCAAACCAGTAAAGAAATCAAAGAAAGTTCAAAGTTTTGAAGCAAGTAAAGAAATCAGAGAAAGTTCAAAGTTTTGAAGCAAGTAAAGAAATCAGATAAAGTTTAAAGTTTTGAAGCAAGTAAAGAAATCAGAGAAAGTTCAAAGTTTTGAAGCAAGTAAAGAAATCAGAGAAAGTTCAAAGTTTTGAAGCCAGACTGGTGCAGGAGTCGTGAGGTAAACAATATGACCACGTCGTCGTAAGAACCATCAATGAGAGACATGACAGCAGCGTACAGGAGACTCAACAACTAATAGCGCAGAGAGGGACAAACTATAAGAAAAAAGGAAAAAGGGGCACAACAGAAATTGAAGACGCAAATGAGTCACAAAAATATTAGGAAGTACTTTTTTCAGTCTCAGGTTGGTCAAGCGGCGAAACAACTTCGACGACGCAGGAAACTAGTGAAACTGTTTGTATGTAAGAAGGGGAGCCAGGGACCAAGACTCGACCCCCTCAACGTAACTAAGTGCGCTGCACTCCTGTACAAACACTTATCATCATCATCATCATCATCATCATCATCATCATCATCATCATCATCATCATCATCATCATTATGAAAGACTAAAGCATAAGGAGTCATGCAATGCTTGAGAAATGAGAGGCAATTGAGTTCGATCCAAGTAAATGAGGAAAAAGTTAAATTCCTTGGATCAAGAGCTCCTCACCGGCATCAAAGTTTCTTTAACTTTAACGTCCATTTCGAATTTAATACTAAGAATTTACAATTTGGCAACAGTAAACCCCTTTCCCCATAGGTCCAGTAATTCAGTCAGTTCACTCGCGCTCCAAATTACCTCGGTATAATCCCGTTAATTTTAGGGTAAACTTCGGCTTGATCATAAGTTATCTCTCCAGGAATCAGATTAAGAGTTATAAAACTTACGGTCATGGAATCCTAAGTATTTTATAAAAGGCCTGGTCATTTGTCTTCTTTATAGTGGAGCTCGTCTTTTGTACGCGGTGTCAGTTCACTGGTATTATTCGTTTACATTGACCGAGAAACATTTCTCTCTAGCTTGTGCAAATATTGCCAGTATAACTTTGATTCTCTTGTAAATAATGTTAATACTGATTAAAAGTTTTCTCTGTTTTAAGATAATAATTTTACTTGTTTGTGAAGGATGAGGACAAAGTCTAGGAATAGGAAAGAGAACAGAGGAAAATATTTAGTCAAATAAGATATTTATCCAAAGCAAGTCGTAACTTCAATGTCGCAACACATATATCAGTTCTGTATAAAAAAAACTTGAAGCTTGAAATTAAAAGTGTTTTAAAGTATGTCCGTGCCAAGGATAGTGAAAAAATACACTCTTGATGTGGGTGAAATATATCCACCAAGAGCGGTTACATTATTATTTTCTCTATAATGAATGTTAGGTTTCACATACCAAGCAAACAAAATTTGCTATTGAGGAGGAAATTTTGAAAAACATCATCGAAACATAAAGCAAAGACAAAACACACGTTGTAGAATTGACCAAGACAGGTATGCAAACAATGAGAAGCGATAAATATATGGGCTAGTAGGGTCAGTAAAATCAATGTGAGGAGGCAACAGAAAGCATGTAAGAAAGGAGGAATCAGAATGCTGTGAAGGAAAAGATCGCTGCAAGGGTTGTGTAAAATAAGAAGGGACATAAGGAGGCATACTAGTGTCCATAGAAGGATTCGTCTCCCCATTACAGTTGGAGATAGCATGAAGTGTATCAGCAGACAGGGAAAATGCTAATACCATGACTTCAGAGACAGGTGAGTTAGAGCAAGTAGAGATCAGGGAGACAATGGAGGGAGCCAAAGAGGTCTGAGAGGGGAAGGGAGTAGGAACCTGGAGAGATGTACTGGCAGGGACAGAAGAGTCCTGTGGTGGAACAGGAGAGGAAGGAGGCTGGAAGGGGACTGGAGAAGATGTCGAGGGGAGGGGGGAACAGGAGAAGAGGGGACCACACGACGTGGGTGAACTTCCACCTTCGTGTGAGAGTTAGAAAGGGAGTGAGAACTAGGCACCGAGACCGGAAAGGAGAAATGTTGGGGAATTGTAAGCACCAGAGGAATGCAAAGAAACTTGGGCTTAAGAGACAGGTTCAACTTCGCAGGTGATAGGCGCAAAGAAGGTGCAGGAATGCGAGACCTCGCAGACTGAGAAGCTTGTGGGAGAGTTGAAGAAGTAGAAGTAGGAAGTGGTAAGGGGGTGGGGCTTTCAGAGGGTAAAACCGCAAAAGAATTAGAGATGGGAGTGACCCCGAAAAACATGGCACCAGAGGAGCTGGTAGGAGGTGGGGACCATCAAGGTTGGAGATCTAGCTACTTGAGAATAAGAAACACGAGGGAGATTCCCTTGAAAGTGGAGCCGAAAGACAGCCATAGCATAAGTAATCCCTTTACTTTCCTTAAGACAACGATTTCTCATTCATTAAGATAGACCTGACATCGGCGGGGAAAGAAGGATGAGGTTCATTGCAATTATGAAAAGTGGGGGGAAACTACATGATGCATCGGCATGATATGCAGCACTGCAGACTGGGCACTCCACTACAGGCCTGCAGTATTTAGCGGGATGTCCGAAATGCCAGCAATTTCGACACAGTTGGGGTGTAGGGATCACTTTATGGACCACTAGACAATGGCTCACAATATAAATGGAGGACGGGTCATGGCAGACAAAGATTAAGGGGAAGATGTTACCGGGAAAGCGCCTCTGCCCGTGAGCAGGAAGAACATATATATGTATCCACTTTGAGAATCGGAATGTCTTGAAGGGTTAATTGCTCCAAAATATCGCCACCGCACGACAGAAAATCACACTGTAAAACCACCATACCACTGTACGAACTAAAAGTAGCGTGCTTGTGAATTGTGATAGGAACATTATCAATGGAATTAAGATGAGAAAGATCATGAACTTGTTCTGCCTTCTGAACTTTAACGATGCGCACACCACTCTGAAGGGCGTGAAAGGATATATTTTGGCCAACGTGTCATAAAAGAGCTTTACCAATACTATGGTCTGAAAGATAATCAGTTGGAGATATCGGTTATAGGGTAAAAAATTTAGTCCATTGTGCACTTGTAAACATGGTGCATAAATTACGTGGGTGTCGTGTAGGTAGTTTCTGGGTGGAATGAGCACAAATCGAAGAACCATCATCAGCAAATGATCTGGAGCGCTTAGGTGTAGGACCGCAGGCGGCTCGACCTGAAGCAGGTGGGCGATCCGAAAACCGAAAACCATAGTACCATGTTCAGGGAAGCCCGATGCAGAGTTAAAGGTGTGCAAGAGGCAGAGGTACTAGTAGAAATAGACAGAGTCTCATCACCTGGAGCAGGTGATGAAGTATCAACAGCAGAAGGTACAGGGGTAGGGGAAAAGTCTGGAGAATGGTCCAAAAACGAAGGCGGGTCAGAACAGGATGCCGTAACAAAAAGGGTCCTGGGAGGAGGAGAGGTGTCATGGAACGAAGATTCTATGATGGTGGCACTTCTTCCTTATTATTATTATAGGAAAAAAAGAAAGAAGGAAAAAAAGAAAAAGAAAAGGACAGCAGAAGGACAATCACTAGGCCTGAAAGGGCCGTAAGTTCCTTCCTTCATCCATGAGGACCTCGAAACTGCCAGCAGTGCAGATGCAGCATGAAACTCGTGCCATACCCTACCCTTCACACCAGTAAACCAGTTCTCTGGATTAGCAACCTCACATCCTCTGAGCCACCTCGGCGGACAAAAGAGAGGGTGGTCAGACACCCGCCACAAACATACCTCCCTCGGCTGCCGACAGGCAGCCTCTGGAGATACACCCATCACCTGCAGGACACCCTGCCCTACCTCCCGGAAATCCAGGAAGGAAGCAGGGCACCCCTAGATGGTCCAGATTCCATGGCAAACTACACTACTCTCGAGGGACCCCACGGAATGCATGAGCCTCAGAACAGATACAAACGGGACGGGAAAAAGGGAGGGTTGGGAGGGGGGGGTAAAGGAGATGGGGAAGATGGGATGGGAAGGAGGGATTGGGGGGTAATTAGGTTCGGTCTGAGGAAGGAGACCAAAAGGTCTAATTCCTCAGACCAGGAACGCAGGCGAGAGAGATATATGATAATATACACTTGGAAGGTCCTGGAGGGACTGGTACCAAACCTGCAGACGAAAATCGCTCTCTATAAAAGCAAAAGACTCGGTAAGAGATGCACATTCCCTCAATGAAAAGCAGGGGCACCACGATTACAATGAGAGACAACACAATATGTGCTGGGGGTCCAAGACTGTTCAACTGCCTCCCAGCCTACATAAGGGGGATTACCAATAGACCCCTGGCTGCCTTTAAGAAGGCACTGGACAGGCACCTAAAGTCAGTACCTGACCAACCAGGCTGTGGTTCGTACGCCAGCTTGCGTGCTGCCAGTAGTAACAGCCTGGTTGATCAGACCCTGATCCACCGTGAGGCCTGGTCTCAGACCGAGCCGCAGGTGCGTTGACCCCCGAAACCCTCTCCACGTAAACTCCAGGTAAGAGCCTCTTCACCGCGCCAAGGAGCTCCCTTTGAAGAGGAATAATAATAATAAATAAATAAATAATAATAATAATAATAATAATAATAATTGCAATAATATTGATAATAATAATTAATAACAATAGTTAATAATATTATTATTAATAATAAGGATACTTACAAAAATCCTAGTTTATACCATAAAGAATGAGTCAATCCTGCAGCTAGTAAATACCACAAGCTTTAGATATACAAGAGTAACAGACCCTCAGGGGCAGTTTTATAGAGAATGGTACATACATATGATCATTAACTTAAATGTATAATAATATAAATTTATAAGAATTAATCCCCAGCGCATTTCAGTGGTAAATGGGGGCGATGGTAGCAGTAGCATAGTAGTACTGTTAGAAGAAGTAGCGGCCACTGAGGCAAAGAAGGCGGAAGAAGCAGCAGCGGCACAGCGGTGGCAGCTGCAACAGCGGCAGCCACAGCAGCCACAGCAGCTACAGCAGCCACAGCAGCCACAACAGCCACAGCAGCCACAGTAGAAGCTTCTACCGCAGCATAAGCTGTAGCAGGATTACGAAAAAAAGCTACATCCTCCTCTGCTGCTGAAATTACATGCTCGCTATTTTTGCAGTGTACAATAGAAATTCTCTAAACAATTTTTTCCATTGGCAGTGGAGCCCAAGTGTGTGGAGAGTTAGAAGAGAGCCTTCTGCTTTACTATCTTCACCTAAACTGTCTGTCTAGACAGAAGTTCCCATAGCTAAAATGTACTTGAATTGGTCCCAGCAAATATCATGTTAATTTCATATATTTTGTTTTTGTAATAAAGTTCTGGAGATAATTTTGAAGACCTAAATAAAAATCTTAAAAAAAAAAAAAAAAAAAAAAAAGCCCACCTCTGGTACCCTCAACATTTAATTTCAGAAATTCGCCGGACATCTCACGCAAGACGTTTCAAAGCAACCTTTCTTCTTCCTTCCCTCAACCTCTTCTTCCTTCTCCTCCACCTCCTCTCTCTTCACCTCCTCCTTCCCCTCTTCCTCCTGCTGGCGGGCCCTCAGGGAAGTCGGGTGTGTCTCGGTTGAGTTGGGCTTCTGACAACTATTGACACCACTCACCACCTCCGCCTGTGCCCCAGTTTAAACTCCCCTCACAAGCAAAAGGTCATAAGGATAAATATTTTTTTATTCAGAAAACTCACGAGATTTCATACTCTGAACAGCAGAACGTGCTGGTAGCATGTTTGCAAAGTTATATTACTTTTCAAAAATTTATTACACTTTTCTTACACGCTCACATAGACACAGACACAGACACATTATGTATGTATATATATATATATATATATATATTATTATATATATAATATTATATATATATATATATATAATATATATATATATATATATATATATATATATATATATATATATCAGTTGGTTTCATCATCCGTCATGACGAGGATTCAAACTTTCATTTGCAATTTTTCCAGTTCTGCCAACAAGCTTAACCGCTTACTACCATGCTAACTGAACTATGATGAACTACAAAGCATTGTACAAAATTCATAGCAATGTGACCTGTATCTACCCGCACCCGGGGGAGGGCAATGTGACCAGTATCTACCCGCATCCGGGGGGGAGGGCAATGTGACCAGCACCTACTCGCACACGGGGGAGGGCAATGTGATCAGTACCTACCCGCACCCGGGGGGGAGGGCAATGTGACCAGCACCTACCCGCACCCGGGGGAGGGCAATGTGATCAGTACCTACCCGCACCCGGGGGAGGGCAATGTGATCAGTACCTACCCGCACCTGGGGGAGGGCAATGTGACCAGTACCTACCCGCACCCGGGGGAGGGCAATGTGATCAGTACCTACCCGCACCCGGGGGGGAGGGCAATGTGACCAGTACCTACCCGCACCCGGGGGAGGGCAATGTGACCAGCACCTACCCGCACCCGGGGGAGGGCAATGTTACCAGTACCTACCCGCACCCGGGGGAGAGCAATGTGGATTATTCAAGTGCGGTCACAATGGAACATGTTGAATGGCAAGTGAGGAAGATGCGGGCTCCATCTCCCGGCCCACGGTACATGAGGCTGATATGTCACTACATTACTAAATGCATCGAGATATTAAAGACTCCAAAGAAGGTTGATTATATTTACCTCCTGTTCACTAGTGCTGCATGTTCCCTACGGGTTTAGCTCTTATTTAAGATATTAAGAGTAAAGTAAAAGGACACAAGTGCAACTAATGTGACATTTTATTGTGGCAACGTTTCGCTCTCCAGGAGCTTTACCAAGCCATTACAAACAATACATGGACACAGAGGGTATATAAAGGCTCAGAGTGAGGTGCAATACTAGTGAGGTACCATTTTGATGTTCACTAGTGGTAGTAGTAGTAGTAGTAGCAGTAGTAGTAGTGACAAAAGTTGTAGAAGTAATACAATATGGTAGAGCAACTAATTCGTACATGAGTAAAAGGATATAAAAGCTATTACTTGGGTAACATAAAAATAGGTTGGACAAATATAGACTGGAAAGAGGCAGCTTGTTTCAATGTTCACTCTCTGTAATATGCTTTGTGTAGTATAACAGGAGAGACTATGTGATGGCAGGGTTTACTGTTTTCAGGAGGATTCTTGCTAAGACTTCAGAGATGGTGAAGCTGCTGTTGTTTTGTTTAATTGTATTCGAAACAGCGATCAGTGCTGATTCGAGGCACTTGCGTCTGCGGAAATTAGTTTCTTTGACCACTAATTGGGCGTCTCTGAATTTCATAAGATGATTGGTGGAATTACGGTGTTGTACACAGGCGTTGTTCAAGTTATCGTTCCTACATGCGTAAATGTATTCATTGAGGCAGGTGTCGAGGTTTCTTGCTGTTTCACCTACGTAAATCTTGTCACAGCCTCCACAGGGTATAGTGTAAACTCCTGCATTGACTGGTTCGTGGTGCTTGGATTTTGTCCTGGTTAGATCCTTTATTGAAGTGCTAGAAGCGATGGCGACTCTGGTGTTAGCTTGTGAAAGTACTTTTGAAACGTTCAGTGCAACCTGGCTGTTGGGAAGAATTATAACTTTTTTGGGAGTGGTGTTGGTGCGTAGAGAATTAATGATCTGAAGAGCTCTTTTCTTGCAGTGTTTGATGAAAAAAGAAGGAAAATGTAACTCAGTGAATGTTTGGTGAATGTATGTGCATTCCTCGTCAAGAAACTCAGGACTACAAATTCGGTATGCTCTTAGGAAAAACCCGATGATGATGCCTCTTTTGGTCTTGGTATCTTGACTGGAATAGAACCTCGCCAACGATCCCAACATTATCGTCACCACCGCCGACAAGGAGGTGGAGTCGTCATACTCAACACCAGTGACTACAACACTAAAATGATGGATCTTTTGAATGATCAATCTATATACGAACCCATCAGCAATCAACAGTGGGAGAAGGTCACCAAAGATTTTCTATACAAAACCAGACAAATACTCGAACGCACTAGAGAAGGGAAGAAACTTCTGTACTTGTTACCAAGCAACCCTAAACCAGCACACATGTATGGTTTACCCAAGACCAATAAACACAATATTCCTCTCAGACCAATCACGTCAGGAATAGGCAGTGCTCCACACAAACTAGCCGGAGTTCTTGCCAAACATCTTTCCTGCCATCTGGGAACCATCAGCCCCGCTCATCTTAAACACTCAGGCGACCTTCTCAACCGCATCCGAAACCTCTCCATCCGTAACAAGAAACTAAGCAGTTTGAATGTGACTTCCCTCTTCACAAAAGTACCTACCAAAAAAGCCATCGAGGTTCTACGACGTAAAGTCAATCAGGACCTTAATCTTCCTCTACCTCCCGGAGATTTTGTTGATTTGATTGAACTCTTGAGTTAATTTCAACTGTTTTTCTTTCAATAACAAGCTCTACAAACAAACCTACGGCATGGGAATGGGGTCCCCCATCAGTGCCGCCCTAGCCAACTTATACATGGAACACCTAGAGTCCGAACACTTCGCCAACATCATCCCTTCAAGCGTTACTTGGTTACGTTACGTGGACGACGTCCTCGTGATAACTCCCAAACGTTTTGATGTACGGAATCTTCACCCAAGGCTCAACGCAGTTGAACCGGCGATCCAGTTTACACTAGAAGAAGAGTCCAATGACAAGCTACCTTTCCTCGACGTCCTCATTCACAAAGAAGACAACAACCTAAGATTTCAAGTTTATCGGAAACCATCCAATAAAAATTATCTCACACACTTCTATTCCAGTCAAGATACCAAGACCAAAAGAGGCATCATCATCGGGTTTTTCCTAAGAGCATACCGAATTTGTAGTCCTGAGTTTCTTGACGAGGAATGCACATACTTTCACCAAACATTCACTGAGTTACATTTTCCTTCTTTTTTCATCAAACACTGCAAGAAAAGAGCTCTTCAGATCATTAATTCTCCACGAACCAACACCACTCCCAACAAAGTTATAATTCTTCCCAACAGCCAGGTTGCACTGAACGTTTCAAAAGTACTTTCACAAGCTAACACCAGAGTCGCCATCGCTTCTAGCACTTCAATAAAGGATCTAACCAGGACAAAATCCAAGCACCACGAACCAGTCAATGCAGGAGTTTACACTATACCCTGTGGAGGCTGTGACAAGATTTATGTAGGTGAAACAGCAAGAAACCTCGACACCTGCCTCAATGAACACATTTACGCATGTAGGAACGATAACTTGAACAACGCCTGTGTACAACACCGTAATTCCACCAATCATCTTATGAAATTCAGAGACGCCCAATTAGTGATCAAAGAAACTAATTTCCGCAGACGCAAGTGCCTCGAATCAGCACTGATCGCTGTTTCGAATACAATTAAACAAAACAACGGCAGCTTCACCATCTCTGAAGTCTTAGCAAGAATCCTCCTGAAAACACTAAACCCTGCCATCACATAGTATCTCCTGTTATACTATACAAAGCATATTACAGAGAGTGAACACTGAAACAACCTGCCTTTTTCCAGTCTATATTTGTCCAACCTATTTTTATGTTACCCAAGTAATAGCTTTTATATCCTTTTACTCATGTACGAATTAGTTGCTCTACCATATTGTATTACTACTACAACTTTTGTCGCTACTACTACTGCTACTACTACTACTACTACAACCGCTAGTGAACATCAAAATGGTACCTCACTAGTATTGCACCTCACTCTGAGCCTTTATATACCCTCTGTGTCCATGTATTGTTTGTAATGGCTTGATAAAGCTCCTGGAGAGCGAAACGTTGCCACAATAAAATGTCACATTAGTTGCACTTGTGTCCTTTTACTTTACATATTGTCGGTAATTCTACCAACTTCATATTAAGAGTACTTCAGAATGGGAACCAAATTAACATTCCTAAAATGGGTTTTATATAATGTTTGTTCATATATTCAAACATTCTGTCTATGGAAAAATAAATGTACTGGATTTACTCACCGAAGAGCCGAATTTGCCGTGAATTCGAAGGGATATTCCTTTCAAATTTCCATCACTCCAAACACACATAACTTTAAATATACATATATATATATATATATATATATATATATATATATATATATATATATATATATATATATATATATATATATATATATATATATATATATATATATATGTATACATATATTCTTTCTTTCAACACACTGGCCGTATCCCACCGAGGCGGGTGGCCCAAAAAGGAAAAACGAAAGTTTCTCCTTTTACATTTAGTAATATGTACAGGAGATATATAGTAGTAAAAATATACTAGGCCCTTGCTCCTGGCATTTTAGTCGCCTCTTACAACACGCATGGCTTACGGAGGAAGAATTCTGTTCCACTTCCCCATGGAGATAAGAGGAAATAAACAAGAACAAGAACTAGAAAAAATAGGAGAAAACCCAGAGGAGTGTATATATATACATGCTTGTACATGTGTGTGTAGTGTGACCTAAGTGTGAGTAGAAGTAGCAAGACGTACCTGAAACCTTGCATGTTTATGAGACAGAAAAATGGACACCGGCAATCCAACCATCATGTAAAACAACTACAGGCTTACATTTTACACTCACTTGGCAGGACGGTAGTACCTCCCTGGGTGGTTGCTGTCTACCAACCTATTACCTAGAATATATATATATATATATATATATATATATATATATATATATATATATATATATATATATAATATATATATATATATATATATATATATATATGTATATAAGTAAAACTAGCGATTTTGGCTTAAATAGGAACGCTCTTCTTGCCGTATAAGGCAAGCCCTCAGACACCGTATCTCCATTGCCTTCAGCCTTCTCCTAGTTGCACAGTTTAAAACCCACGTTTCACAACCATTTAAAAATGTTAGTCCCACTGTACTCCGACACATCTCCCTTTTTGCTTCAGTGGATAACGTTGTCCCTGTAGATTACTCAATGCATCACCCACATTTTGTCCCTCGTCATTTCTATGGTTCATCTCTCCTTCCACTGATCCATCTACTGACAAATCCACTACTAAATATCTGAACACGTTCTCTTCCTTTCAATCTGATATCCAATCTTTCTTTACCCAAATTCTGCATTTCTGTCACCACCTTGTTCTTCCTTATGTTCACTTATAAGTTCCTCCTTTTACGTCCCATCCCAAATTCGTCCATCGACCTTTGCAACTTCTCTTCAGAATCTCCCAAAAGCAAAATATAATCGACAAAAAGCAACTGTAACAACTTTCACTTTTTATTAACTTATATTTTAATCCCATACCCCCTCCCCAACACCCTAGCGCTTATTGTTTTACAACCCAATCAATATATTAAACATTGATGGTGACATCACACATGACTGTCTAACTCCTACTTTTACTGAAAAATAAACCCCACTTTCTTACCAGAGCCTCACTATGCTCATAAAATTTTTTAATTGCTTACATTAGCAACATCTGCCTCATTGCTTCCCTATCCACCTTATCGTCTACGTTTTCTAAGTCCTTTACCTAAATATTGTTTACTTATATGTTTCAATGTAAACACTCGGTCTACATATTCCCTAACCTTCCTAAAACCGTAATGTTCTTCTGCGATCCTGCTCTCTGTCTTTCCCTTAATTCTTTCATTAATAACTCTACCATACACTTTATTGGGTATCCTCGAAAAGCTTATTTCCTTATAATTCTTACACAATCTTTTATCCCCTTTTCATTTATACAAAGTAATTATGCACACTCTGCCAGTCCCTAGGTACATTTCCTTTCACACATTTACTGAAGAAATATACCAACCACTCCAAAACTGTATCCCCCACCATCTTTTAACATTTCTTTCTTGATCTCATTAATCCCAACTGCTTTACCCGCTGTCATTCAACCCACTGCCTCCCGCATCTTTCCCATGTTCTCATCTGGCTCTTCCTTACTCTTGAAAGATGTCATACCTCCCTGCCCAATGTACGAGATCACTGCTGCTCTCTTCTCTCTCTTCATCAACATTCAACAGCTCCTCAAAATATTCCCCAAATCTTCCCAATAGCTTCACCTCCCCATATAATTTACCTCTTTTGTTTTAACTGTTTAATCCATTCGTTCCGTAGTCTTTCTCAACTTGTCAGTCTCACTCCAAACCTTTTTTTTTTTTTCTCAGCAAAATTTGTTGACAATACTTCACCAGTTCTCTCTTAATTGCTCTCACTCACACTCTCTTAACCATTATTTTACTCTCGTACACCACCTCTCTTTATCACTTCCACTTGTTAAAATCTCTTATATGTTAACTTTTCTCCCTTACCACTCTCTTCATATTGTTGTTCCACTAATCGCTCCTCTTCCTCCTACACTCACCCTCCTAAATTCACAAACTTTTGCTACACACTCTAACACTGCATTCCTAACTCTACCCCATACAACTTCGCCCTCATTACATATGCTCTCTCTCTTGCCAACCTTTCCCAGCAGTTGCTTATATCCTACTTTAACTACGTCCTCTTTTAATTTATAAACTTTCACTTCACTTTACTCAGTGATGACATTCTACTTATACCCCATCTACCTCTTTCTCTAATTGTAGTTATCACTAAATAATGATCTGATATATCCTTCGCCCTCTAAAAATATGCACATTCAGAAGTCTTCTCTCAGCCTTTTCCTTTTTTACTTAGTCTAACATACTGCTATCATTGAACCTTATCATTCGTGTACCTGTTTTCCCTCTTTTTCTTAAAATATGCGTTACCTATTATCAAACCTCTTTCCATAAATTTTTCGGATAATTTTCTGCTGACCACTAAAATTAAAGCATTTTGATTAAAAATTCACTTTTTTAGAAGCAAAGTACCATAGTACAATTAAGGACTTCCCATTGTCATTTGCCCATAGCACTCAAAACTTACCTACTACGCCACCTACAAATTTCTCCTTTAGCATTTGGGTACCTCACAACATTTACTCTCTCACTTGGTTCAAAACTTTTTTCACACCTCCCAAAATATCTCTCTTCTACAGCTCCTCTTCCAGAGGTATATAACATTCAGTATAACCAGGTTTTTGTATCCAGTCCTTATTTTAATCCACATAACACTTGAATATATTTAAATAAGCATTTAATATTATTCCTTTAACATTACGTGCTCAAATGAAGTTTATATTGATGTGTATTTAAAAATAAGACAAATATTCTGGAGTCGGCACACACAAAAATAGAAACAAGGCGTGGAGTGAAAATATGAGCCTTCCAGTGCAAGGTGAGCTTTCTAAAAGTTGCTGGTTATATTTTTTTTTCAACAAAGAGAGCAAATGTTGCATACTTGAACCCCAAGTAAACGTCGATATATTTGTAGGTGACTTTCAGCACCATCTTGAGCTTTACAAAATCTAATGTTGAGCTATTTTTTTTTCTAAAATATTTTTAAACATTTCCTTGTTCTTGTGACTGCGTATGTATGGTATGTATGCATGTATGTATGTATGTATGTATGTATGTATGTATGTATGTATGTATGTATGTATGTATGTATGTATGTATGTATGGTGACTGCATATGTGTGGTGATATTGTTACTTTTACAACCTTGTGAACTCCTAGTTTGTATTGACGAAAATTAAAGTTATATGAGCCCATGTTATCACGAGACACAGGCTTATTTCGGGATGTCCATGAAAACTTACTCTGAGCACTAACTGGGTTTTCCTGCAGTTTAATGTCTAGTTAGGCAACGGTTCGAGATCTTTAACGTTCAGCTGGCTTAGTGTTTAACATGTATAGTGAGAGAAGTTCATGCCTGTCTGTCTTTCAAAAGGTTAGATGCAAAATATTATAAGTAAGTTTCCCGTTTCCGTGGAAGCGAGCAGAATTTGACCTCTTAGGCATCCTCACACCTTTGCTCTGCAACACGAAGGCATAAAGGTATTGATTCAAAGATATTTAAGTAATGGTCGTCACAGCTCCTGCTGGATCCATGTGGCCTGCTGCCTCTAACGGTGGAGAAAAGATACGTTGCAGAAGAGGCGTTCATCGAGACATTTTCCTCTCTGATAAAATTCTACATAAAGCGACGCGTTGTTCAAATAAAAGTTTGTTTAGCATGCTGTGTGTTTTCTTCACAGGAACCTTCAGTGTTGCCACACAGCACTTTGGACTCCATACCTGGCCTTGCTCAGGTTTCAAGGTAATGGTTCATCCGCATGCGTTTCACGCCAGTCAGTGGTATCTAGGATCTCACACATTTGCGAACTAGCCTTGTGTTCTTTAGGGAATATTACACAAGGTCAATAATATTTTACATTTGAGCATTGAAATACTATGCCCAACTCAAAATCCATTTAATGAATATTAGGATGCCATACATTGACATTGTACCTTAAATCATTATGATATACACAAAAACACTAAATGTATGTTTCATTAACCGCATTGTGCTATAACACTAGCTGGAGAAAATTCAGTCAGTGTTAATAATATAATAATAATGTTTTTATTTACTATAAGTACATGTACATGGTATACAGCCCTAGTTAACATCAATAACGTACTACTATATAGAAACCCGCTTGTTATGCAGAGCATTTCTGGCAAATTAGGTCAGTTTTGTCCAGGATGTGACCCACACCAGTCGACTAACTCCCAGATACCCATTTTACTGATGGGTGAACCTAGACAACCGGTGTTAAGAAACACGCCCAATGTTTCTACTCTCTCTGGGAATCGAACCCAAGCCCTCGCCGTGTGAAGTGAGAGCTCTAGCCACCAGGCCACGGGGCACCATACAAAGGATTACACAGAGTTCAAGAAAGCGGCGGAATGATTTATACAAAGAAAAAATATTTAAAGGTCCAGGAAGGGTCCTCATAAAACTAAAAGAGGGGACCAAAGAATCCTGCGGGAGCGGTCCTCAGGATCCTATAGGGTCCTAAGGATCCTGCAAGAGAAGATCCTTAAGATGGTATAGGAGGGGGTCTCAAGGATCCTAATGGGGCCTCCCTCAGAATTTCGTAGAATGCAATGTACCTGTCTCTAGGATCACGGTATCCTATAGAAGAGGTTTCCATGATCTTGCTGTGTCTAGAATCTCGTGGAAGGGGTTCCCAGGAATCTGCAGGGATCCTTATGATCTTGCAAAAAGGATTACAGAGATCTTAAAGAGTCCCATAGGATCCAGCAGGGGTCCCCAGTATCCGCTGGGGAGCCCAGGATCCTGCAGGAAAAGTTCAGGCAATCTGCAAGCGATGTCTAAAGGATCTTGCAAGGTCCCCAGGACCCTACAGGAATGGTCGAGTCCCCAGTGAAGTTATGTGGTCAGGTTCTTCGCTGCTTGACGTCAAGTTTATCCATAAGTCACCCGCGGCTACCACCACCACCACCACCACCACCACCACCTGCGGCAGCATAGTCATAAGCTGTGGACTTTTTTTTTTTTAACAAAATTGGACACATCTGAAGGCTGCTATCCTAATAATAGTTACATAGTGGGAACAAAAGCTAGTGTTTTCCTGTGGCATTCTATTGTATACACTGCCCGTCGCTTGGATGTTTAACACAGAGCGGCCCTTCCAAACAAGGGCGGAATCTGTGCCAGGGCCAAGAAGAACCAATTGGCCCGGCCGAGTCTGGCTCTGGGTCGCTGCCATGAACCATGTTCGCAAAGAGAGTATAAGAAGTTGCTTCCACAGAAGAACGAGGAGAGGAGGTTGAGGTCTCGACAGAAATAAATATTAAGTAGTAAGGAGAACAAAGAGAGGTACGGGAAGAAAGGAGTCGGAAACTTCTAGTTAAGTAGCTAATCACGATCAGAGACACGTATCCACGTATCCCTTAAACCCAGCCCTCTCTACTTCTATGCACCCAAAAGAAATAAAACCAAATAGTATAAATTTCTCAAGCGGTTAAATATTAACACTGAACTTTTAAAGTCAGATGAAGCATTCACAAATTATATACAAATTAATATCTCGTTTTTTTAATTAACATGAGGAATTGGCACCCACGCAACTCAAAATTAATTCAACTTGTAACAGGAAAAATACAATAGCTTAGAAGGTTTAAAGATAGTCAAAACAAGCTTTCTATAGTTATCGTAGAGAAATCTACAGCCCAAAATCACCAGTGCTTTAAGTTTGAAGCCGCTCGGAACTTATGTTCTCAAGTTGTTGGTGTTGAAGGTTTGAAGCTGAAAGAAACATTCACAAATTACTGCATAGAAAACAGTATTTTAATTTTCCCAGTTTCTTATAAAAATTTGATTTATTTTCACTTACATAACTCAAAATAACTTTAAACCTTTCTCTAAGAAAGGTTTGAAACAGAAAAATATTAGCGTAGTGTCTTTCTCTAAGAAAGACGTACCAGTACTTAAGGTCTGAAACCAGTTTAATTTTAATAAAAAAAACAGCAAGGTACAACATACCCAATTCAAAATCAATGCGATGTATTCTTTGAGAAAAGTAAAATAGTGTCACGCGTTTGAAGCCGACCAGAAGACGCATTCTTCAGTTATCACTTAGAATCCAACAATTCCAAGCTTTTTAACCATGTATGTAAACTGATAACATTGCATAAACACACCCTAAATTTATTAGGTACCATTTTGTCTGTCATGGGAACGCCTTTCACCTGAACGAAAGAATGAAAAATAAATAATGAATAACTTGATGGATAATAATGATAATTTTCTAAGGATTTTAATTAAATAAATTAAACAAAGATTGACTTCGGTGGTTCCAGTAGCACGTTGAAACGAGAATATCTTATGCCCAGGATGGTCTTCCGTGATGTTCAAGAAGAAATGGTGTTGGTTATCCTGGGTGCAGGTGTTCGTCCTGTGTTCTGGAATTTCTCTCACTATTTTGTTGCAGCACCACAATTCAGATTTCAGAGGTGAGGAGTCGTAATGTCCCACTGTGTACTGTTGACAGGGATCTTGCTCCAATTAACTAGCGTCTACCCTGGTTGACCAGGCCAGCAGCAGAGCTAATAATAAAGAAAACAACACTAGTTACATAACTGTTAAATAAGTATAACACTGAAGGAAGACAAAGGGTGGTATTATACATCAGTGTCATTACAGGCAACCAGGTAAATCAGTAACAATGAACAGAAATATTCCTGGTAGATCACCTTACCTGATCAGGAGAAGAGTGGAGGTGAAATGATTCTCCAAACTTCAGCCCACACCAGGTAAGGTTAATACTACCAGGAGTAGAAATTAAAGCAAATCAGACCCGAGGAACTTAGGTTTAGCCTCAGTCTGCTAGACGGTAGTGCGGGCGGTAACACGCTAATGCAGTGGTTCCCAAACTTTTTCAGCTTGTTACCCAATTTAACATGCCACATAAAGCATGTTACCCCTTTCACAAAATGTTGTTATTATTGATATATATGGCTAAATTAAAACACTTGAGATATTTTCTTTTATTTATTGTATTTGAACATTGTGCATCTCTAATGACTATTACCAAAGATGTCAAGAACATCAGTGGGATGGATGGAGTTGCATACTTGAAGCTAGTTTAGGAATTCTTGGCTTCGTGGTTGAAAGTGCCAGCTTGGCATCGTTTGCAACATTCAAGCGAGTCCTCTTTTTTGTTTTCATACCCAGCACAGGGCAGTACACATACCTACCAGCTTATGTCTACCTCGGCTGATGCTCACAGATAAACTGACAGTGTGAAATAGAGGCAGCCTCAGGAAGTGAGTGACGCGTACTGGACAGGTCGATCTGGGCTACTGAGTGACTTTTGTCCTGAAGCATACTTGTCAAAATACTTTTGGGTTTCCACACACTTAGCTATATATTTCTTCTTTTCTAATACTGTAGATTAGTTTTTGATGTTTATTGTTATTTGGTTTAACTTTATTACTTACTTATAATAGGTTTACTTTACAACTTTATATACTAAGACAAAGTTAACAATAATCCTCATACCGGGTACCGCATTGTTTTCTTGATTTTCAGAATTCATAACTTTTTTTCTGTCACCCCTCCATTACCCCCCAAAAATGGTTAAATTACCCCCAGGGGGTAATTTACCCCCAGTTTGGGAACCACTGCGCTAATGGTTCCTGGGTGTCTGAACAACCATAACCCCACACTTTTTAAGGGCTTTTCCCCTCACACTGCCCATAAAATGCACCAGATACAAATGACTGGGGTCATTCAAAAGAGGCGTATTTGATTCATGAATAAAATACAGCATTTTGAAACCAGAATTGACAAATTGGCATCCAAACACTCAAATAACAATCCCAATGTTCTTCAAAGAAGAACACACCAGTTTTGTAGGATTGCAATTAATCAGAAAGTAATTAAATGACTGCCAAACTAGACAATGGTTTCTATATAATTGACTAAAGGGTACCTTCATATGTCGTTAGTTGCAGGAACCTATCACTAGTTACAGGACACCAGTGTGGAAAATTTGAGACCAATCGGATGAGGTAGTCTCAGATTATAAGCAAAAAAATCTTGGAAAAAAAAAAAAGAAACTATTAGGTGCCCTCAAAGAAGGCACCTAATAATAAAAATCACTGCCCACTCTTCCCTACACTAACGTGACATACAGTGTCAACCTTCTAATGGAGACGACACTTGCGCACAGCCCCAGGATTGCTCACCCAAAATTGACAGATGATGGTGTAGTAAAACTGCCTATTTAGGCTGAGAGTATCAGAGGCACTAGCAGCACTTGGCTAGTAATGAGCGAGGGTGAACAGGCAAGGCCACTAAGAGTTGCACTTCAGTTACCACTCATGAATCCACAGGTGACTCAAGTAATACATCCACCTCCATTCAGCCACTGGCTGTACCACTCCATGTGCCACCAGGTGCTGCACCAGGAGGTCCATGCATGATACAATTCCCTTCCGGTGATGTGGAAAACCTAAGCATTACAAATGATGGGTGAAGGAGATTAACAGAGAATGACCAGTTTAGTATTTTTTCATTGACTGATTGCTAGACCAGTGTGGGTCATTAAAATAATCCAAATGAGAAAATTTTAGCGAATGGGGGGAAAAAATCCCCAAAACATAACCCAAATACAGGCGAGTGGGTAGCTGGTTTCCTGGTCACGCTAAGTCGCTCAAACCTTACCACCACGTTAAAGCGACTCACTTTCGGGGAGCTGCCTGCTTCAGGAGTCATCACTTTATCAAGAACCTCTTCACCTGCCACACGCAAGAAGGTTTTTTACCCCAAACACTGTGCTTCTTTCCTCTCCGAGCAATATTCCTTACCTAATGTATCCCGCACCATTGCTCGCTGGCAGGGAACAAATTACTGGTACAAGCAAACAACTCGACATCACCCTCTTTATTCCACGGCTTCTCGGCAGAAGGTAACTCGTCTCCGTCTTCCTCTCTCCTTCCCCCCCCCCCACACACTCTCTCTCTCTTTTTCTACTCCTCTTTACAGCTTCCTCCCTCCCCATGCTTCCCTACCTCCCTCTCTTATTCTCTCTTTCTCCTTTAGTTTTGCTCGAAAGGAAAACCTCAATGACATTCTCGAGCTCATCTGTCGCTTATATCAACATTTATGAGTCCATCGAGTCACATTTACGATATTAAGCAAGAAAATAAACATGATTCCTTTTTTCGTGGTATCCAGTGATAGTTGTGAGTGCCATCCACTGGTACCTGCTTACTCAAAACTTATTTAGAGATAAGGTAAACGATGTTTACTTCCCTTCAACAAGCATGATATAAAGACGACGTCTCGATATAAAGACGACGCCTATAATAATAATAATTTGTTCTACATCAAGTGTCATTCTACCTAACGAAAAATCATTGAAATTATGCTCCTTCCACCTGAGACAACAAAGATAAGTAGCACCATAGCGTCATACATAGAATGGCTGATTTTTAATAGTATCAGTGTGTATGTGGGACCAAACGTCATTAAGGCACTGAGAAATAATATCTGATGAGTAGAACATTCCCTTGGGATGTGTACCCCACGTGAAGTTGTAAATATATTTTTATATTATAAAATATATTTTATAATATAATAAAATATATATAAAATATATATATATAATATATAATATATAAAATATATATATATATATATGATAGATAACACTTTGACTTAACTTTAATCCCAGTACGCCCATATTTGGGATTAAAGTATTTTTGACTAATGGTGAACAGGTGACATGTAACCTTAATGACCATCTTGTATCAACAGACTTTAAACTTCTTTAACCGACCTAAGGATTATAAATGAACGACCTAAGGCCATCGAATTAAACAAATGAGGAACCTAATGATACCAAGGAGCGCAAATGTGGGCTCTAACGTCATCTAGTGTTATGAATGAGGAACTTAAGGGACCTAATGCCATAAAATCCTTAATAGGAGGCATCTAACGCCATGCAATCCTTAATAGCAGGGACCTAACGCCATAAAACCCTCAATAGGAGGAATCTAACGTCATTAAATCCTAAATAGGAGGGACCTAACGTCATAAAATCTTTAATAGGATGAACCTAACGTCATAAAATCCTTAATAGGAGAGACTTAACGTCATAAAATACTTAATAAGAGGGACCCAACGTCAAAAAGTCTTATAATTGATGGATCAAACGTAATGAGATTTTACAAATGAAGTTCCTAATGCCATTAAAATCTAAAAATGAGGAACCTATCACCATCAAGGCACCTAACGCCATCGAAGCTCATAAAAGAGGCGCCTAATGTCGTCAAAGCTTATAAATGAAGGAGCTAACGTTATCAGGGCTTATGAAATTAACGTAAACAATGAAAATCATGTTAAGAACTGTAAGATATAAATGCAACACTAACCCGAGGCATCTGTGGCCTCCGATCAATTTGCATTCCATAATAAATATCAAAAGAACAATGATGTATAGTAATTCGTAGAATAACCCTAAATAACCACACCACTCGGGTTAGTCAGACCCCAGGAACAATGTTTCACCCGCTGTGGGGACTCATGTATTTACGAAAATCCCGCTGTTGACGAAACATTTGACTAGCACCCATTGTGGGTGAAGCGTCGTTTAATAAAAGACTTCCTTTCTCTTTGATTCACCGTTTGTCAGTTTTCTCCACTTAATTCCTGCAAAGCACATTCCCTTCTGACAACCCCTAGCAGAAACCGCCACAGTCTTCCAGGTACTAGCAGCTACCCTCTAAACATTCCAAGAAATAGCAGCAACCCTCCAAGAACTAGTAGTAACCCTCTTAAGCTTCCAAAAACTAGCAGTAACCTTCTGCAGTCTTCCAAGAACTGGAGGTAACACATTGTTTGAATTAACAAGCCTCGGAACTGAAAGCAGATCACACAGAAAGCAAACCGCGCAAAACACAATGGTAACTCATGTAATAAAACAAACCCACAAGCAGAGATTTTTTATCCCAAGACTCAAACATCGGGTGCAATGAAAATAATGTGCTGTCAGTAACCTTGGTTTAATTAAACGTCCACACTACGAAGAAACTCCTAAAACACAATGACATCTCTCATAGCGAAATACCGAAGAGGATGCTGCTGGTTCTCTCAACTTGTACTGAGACAAACAATAAAATGATCTATCTCGCCTAAAGAAGCAACAGGAAGAAACACACACACACACACAAACGCAGTGTCTATACCTAGCGGGACCCTGTACACCGTGTATGCCAGGCCTATATTGGAGTATGCAGCACCAGTTTGTAACCCACACCTAATCAAGCATGTAAGGAAATTAGAGAAAGTGCAAAGGTTTGCAACAAGACTAGCCACGGCGTTAACGTCGTGACTAGTCTTGGAACACAGAAACAAGGGGTCACAACTGGAAGCTGAAGACTCAGACGAGTCACAGGGACGTTAGGAAGTATTTCTTCAGTCATAGAGTCGCCAGGAAGTGGAATAGCCTAGCAAGTGAAGTAGTGGAGGCAGGAACCATACATAGTTTTAAGGAGAGGTATGATAAAGCTCAGGAAGCAGAGAGGGAGAGGACCTAGTAGCGATCAGTGAAGAGGCGGGCCAGGAGCTGAGTCTCGACCCCTGCAACCACAATTAGGTGAGTACACACACACACACACACACACACACACACACACACACGTTAAGGGAAATAGACCTGACTGCACTGGAGGACAGGAGAGGGAGGGACATGATAATGACATATGAAATACTAACATTAATAAACAGGATGAACAGAAACAAGATGTTCCAGAGATAGGAAACAACAACAAGTGGTCACAATTGGAAGTTGAAGACTCAGATGAGTCACAGCGATGTTAGGAAGTATTTCTTCAGCCAGAGTTTTCAGGAAATGGAATAGTCTGGAAAGTGATGTAGTGGAGGCAGAATCCATGCATAGCTTTAAGAAGATGTATAATAAATATCATGGAGCACGGAGAGTGACCTAGTAGCAAACAGTGAAGAGGCGGGGTCAGGAGCTGTAACTTGATCATTGCAACCACAGTTAGGTGAGTACAGTTAAGTAAGTGCACACAACACACACACACACACACACACACACACACAAGTAACAGTAAAGAAGATTCCTTCATAACGCAATACCTAAGTGAAAGTTAAGACACATGTGCAACATCTGGATATCTTTATTGTAGACGTTTCGCCATCCAGTGGCTTTATCAATACAGATTCTAGGACATAATTGGAAGACAGTAGAACTATATACAAAAGATGAGGTAATCAGTCCCTCAGCCTTGGAGTTAGTGTTCACAGCATCGTTGTGGAGGAGAATCTGGAGCAAAGGCAAGAAGACTGGCGGTTATATAGGCGTCAGTGGATCAGGACGTGCAGCAGACGAGGGCATAGTCACTGGAAGGCGGGATATCGCAGTGGAAGTAGGTCCTTCCCAAAGAGATGAGTTAGTTGTAGCAGCCGTGAAGAAGGTCTTGTAGATGTCCTCTGAACCAAGATTCCATGATGTTGCAGTGTCTGACAAGTTGTGCAAGAAAGGTATAAAATACCGACAATATGAAAGTTAAGACACATGTGCAACATCTGGATATCTTTATTGTAGACGTATATAGTTCTACTGTCTTCCAATTATGTCCTAGAATCTGTATTGATAAAGCCACTGGATGGCGAAACGTCTACAATAAAGATATCCAGGTGTTGCACATGTGTCTTAACTTTCATATTGTCGGTATTTTATACCTTTCTTGCACAGCAATACCTAAGCAACACCTAAGCAATACCTAACTAGCCATAGTCACCTAGTCTTCAACTAGGGACTATCACCAGGCAACTAAACCGAAACATGCTTTGCTAATGCCGGAGATAAAAGGGAAAAAGGAGGAAGGGAGGAGGAAAAAACAAACGCAATTTTAAATTTAATCCATCAACTTATGGGAAAAAAAAATTTTTAAGGGTTTGAAAGTCATGGCTTTCAGTTGGGAATCAGTGCCAGCCGGGAAAAGAAAATATGTAAATTTTTTCAAAAATTTTGCTGAATTTTTTAAAAAAAAAAAAAAAAATATATATATATATTTTGGGTTTGTTTAAACCAAAAAATGATTATTGCAGGGGAAAGTAGACATGGTTTACTAACGTTGTAATAATTTTTAAGAGAAAATCAGTGAAAAAAACCCCAAAGAAAACAAAACTAGTAGTAACTCCCCCGCCCCAAAAAGTTTTTTACGAGGAACGAAAGTCTGAAATAGTGAGCCATAAAACTATGAAATTAAATCAAGGGAAGCTAAGAGAAGACAGTTCAACCACTAACTACAAAATGGGAGACGGCGAACACCAAGAAAATTTTCTAAAATTGATAAATAATTGAGGTGGACTGAAGAAAAAGAGAATCAGGACAGAGCAAGGGATGGGCACAGACACTTGCCAGCATGGAGAAAAGCTTACACGGTTAGTATAAATGGATATTTGGAAATAAAATGAAAAATAATACTGAGTATAAACAAGAAACCAGCAGAAACAAAGGGACTGGTTAAAACCAATAGAAAACAGACGTATTGCATAAAAATCACGAAAGAGCATAAACGGTTCCTGAGATATCATTCCATCACAAAGGACACTTTTGCAACAGTAAACCTTCTCAGCAACAGACTTAAAAGCAGACTTTATTTCTGGTAGACCAGAGGCAAAATAAACGCAAAATAAATGCACCACACACGAACACCTGCTCAATAATGCAAACAAGGATATCAGAAGAGGTGCTGAACAGCAGCTCGAGGTTAGGTAAGGTTTGTCAGGAAACAGGACAAGTGTTTCCTAACGCTGGTCTTAGTCGAATAATGACCCGCTGTTGGAGATTCTGGCCATCTGACCGAAGCCTTCCGCTGGTTTACCGGTCCACCCCTTTAAAAAAGCTATGGTCATAGTTATCGAAAATGACAATAGCAAAAGCAAATAGTGAGTTTAGGCTACTTCACAGCCACATGAAACAAAGGTAAAGAGTCAGCCAACACTGAAATAACCAAGTAAAGATGTAAAGACTACTAACAGAGATGTAAACAGAAATGGGACAAGTAGATAGATGCAAAAGAATGGAGAGACAATCCTGAAATAACCTCTCAGCCAAATCTACAGTAATATTATGGAGACAAACTCACTATGCATCTGGAATATAGCTAACACAATCTTACTTCTAAGTGTGAAGAGAGACAGAAAACATTTCAGAACATTAACAATGACAAACATTCCATGGTTGATGATGGATGAAAAACAATCGTAAAATAACTTATGAATGGGATTATATCAGAAAAAATAAAATGGCTGAAGAATGGGAAATCGTATCATACAAACCAACGAGCAAACGAACTGTGACAGAGCACTGGAATAGAAACGAAAGAAAAGGATAGGGAACAAAGGGAAACTGGTGAAGGTGGGAAGGTGGGGGTGAAGAGGAGGGAACAAAATAATGAACCAGCATTTTTTTTTGTATTTTACATGAAATTTAAAGAGGATGCATACCACACTATCCATACTAGTACCATGCAGACAGGAAAGGTATTTACATGCATGCTCGTTTGTTAGGTGTGAGTAAACTAGTATTTCAATGAGGGAAAATTCCTTATGATAAAAGGTCGCAAATAAATCTTGTAACAAGTACACAAAGATTAAACAGGGAAGGAGAAGGGTGACACAAAGTAAGTGTGTGTAAAAGAACAAAAATGCAAGAGACAAAGAAGCAACATGCTGTGTGTACAGTAACAGCCAGACACGAGACAGGCGCCAGCAATCACCTAGAAACTCGCCTAAGTACAAAATTGCAAGCTTAGTCGGCTGGAAAGAAACATTGTTCGAACTTCCTGCATGTCCCGTGGATAATGGTGTAAAGAGGGTCCTTGACTTCTCGTAGATAATAGTACTGCCACCTCCCGGAGTTTAGAATGAAGACACTATACAAGCAGAACAGTCGTTCATTAGCACTGTTTTGTTCCCCTCAGAGTAGAGCTTTATTAAATAATAGAGGATATATGTTACATACTCGTAAAAATTATATATATAATATATATATATATTATAAAACAAGAATTCGCAAGAGCAAGCGAAATATACACAAACACTGTTTTCCCTGTTAAGGAGACTCGAACCTAACAACCTTGGAACAAGGTACGCAGGCTTACCAATCTACCACACGGACAAAAACCTTGGAGTCCGCTTGCGCCAGACTTGATCCAAGGGAGCCACTTCAGGGAGAAGGCTTTCAGCTTTTCATCTCACCCCCTGCTGCATTACCCCTTACTAGAGATATTAACAATGCAATGAATTCGCAAGAGCAGGCGAATATACAAACACTGATCTCTGGGGAAGGACACTCGAACTACAACCTTGAACAAGGGAGCAGTGCTTAAACCCAAAGGCAGTGTGGGTAGATTGTAAAACACTGCGCACCTTGTTTCCCAAGGCTAGGTTCGAGTCTCCTCAGACAGAGATCATGTTTATATATAAAAATAATATATATATATATAATGTCGTTTCCGAATAGTAGAACTTGCGATCTTGGCTTAAAAGCAACGCTCATTTGCAATTACAAGTGAAATTTTGTATTGCAATAATTTCGCCAAATTTATCTGACCTAACAAAAAATATATTTCACTGTGTTTGTTTAGTATTAAATTTTGTAAACAAATCTAAATATATATTTTGTTGGTTAGCTAAAATAAATTTCGCTTGTTAATAAAGGGTTTGGTAAGTTTTCTAATCCTTTGGAGCAAAATTATAAATTTTACATCAACATTAATGAAAAAAATATACTTTAAACGTAAAGAAAATTTAGAAAGGGCTTAATTTTAATGATTCTTGCTAAAGACCATTTTACATATTTGCACGATATAATATATTATATAATTATATATATATATAATATAATATATATATTATAAATTTTTAAAAATAAATATATTTTTAAAATAAAATATAATAATTTAATATTATAAATATATAAAATAAATAATAACAATATAATATTATATAATTATATAAACATATTCTCTATCCACCCGACGCCAAATTTTTTTATTAAAAAAGCGTAAAAAAATATCTCAACAAATAAAACCCAAAACGTGTTGGGAAGGTATCGTCCCCAAACTCACCCCCCAGTTCAATGGGTTTTTTTAGCAAGTTTTACTTTATTTCTGGCGCGAGCTCGAGTTATGGGTTTGGGGGATTTCAAGTCGATGGCGTTGTTTTTAGGCACCGACAAATGGGCCCAGCAAACACACACCCCACCACTTTAAAACAACCCCCACACAACAACAACCCCACCACAACACCCACACAACACACACACACACACCACACACACACACACCAAAAACACACAGACACACACACACAAAACACACACACCCACAAAACACAACCACACACCAAAACCCACCCACACACACAACACACACACACACACACACACACCACACACACACACAGACACACACCACACACACACACACCCCACACACACACACCTCACACACACACACCCACCCACACCACACCCCACCACACACACACACACACACACACACACACACACACACACACACACACACACACACACACACACACACCACACCCCCACACACTACAGAGCAAAGACAGGGGAGACAAGGGATCCAACAAGAACATCCCTGCAGGATTGGAAATTCCACTCCAAAATGAACAACACTTTAACGCAAGAAGTCAACATACTAGTGGTAAAGAGACAGCATGGGCTGAGCAATGACACATTCGAAGCTGACTCCAAATAATGGTTCAAATATAGATGCGACAACGCTTATTGTTATTTTCAACCCAAAGAGGTTATAGAGCACCTGGGGTAGGGGAGGAAATCGTGTTAGATCCAATAGGAGGGCAACTCCATTGCCTTGGATAAAGAACCATTCACCAGTATCAAGACACTCCTTTCAGTGGTATGACAGTGCTCAAGCACAAAATTTGTTGAAAAGTGAAGTAGAACCAAGAGCTGGAGCTCACATTCCGCTCATCCTCCTTAAATACAAACAGGTAATCTCCCTCTTTTCTCTTGGCTTCGAGTCAGAAATCTCCTTTGAGGAAAGGTTACATATTCCATACTTCATAATTAGTTAAATGTGGAAATATCATGTATTTCAAATTAAAGACAGGAATTCACACAGTAAGTCCTCAAAATATATACAAGAGAGAGGCTACACTATCTTGAGACCTAACATTATACCATCCATAAACCTCATACTACACCATCCATAAACTTCACACTATACCATCCATAAACCTCATACTCACCATCCATAAACTTCACCTATACCATCCCATTAAACCCCTCCTTTAAAACTATCACCCATCCATAAACTTCACACTATAACCATCCATAAACCTCATACTACACCATCCATAAACTTCACACTATACCATCCATAAACCTCATACTACACCATCCATAAACTTCACACTATACCATCCATAAACCTCACACTACCCCATCCATAAAACCTCACACTATACCATCCACAAACTTCACATTACACCCATCCCAAACCTCACCTATACCATCTATAAACTTCAGACACTATACCATCCTTTAAACCTCACACTACACATCCATAAACCTCACACTACACCATCCATAAGCCTCACACTATACATCCATAAACTTCACACTACACCATCCGGGAAACCTCACATTACACCATCCATAAAACCTCACACTATACCATCCATAAACCCTCACATTACAACATCCATTATACCTCAACTACACCCATCCAGAAGCCTCACACTACACCATCCAGAAACCTCACACTGCACCATCCAGAAACCTCACATTACACCTCCAGAAACCTCAAAAAAACCCCATCCAGAAACTCACACTAACATCCAGAAACCTCACATTCACCATCCAGAAACCTCACACCACACCATCCGGGAAGCTCAAAATACAACCAAGAAACCCCACACTTTCCCTCTCATTAGTGCATAGAGTCAAGGTTAGCAATTTAAAAAAGACTTAATATTAAATCTCGAGATTAATTTTTCTACATAGGTCTTCCATGTCAACAAATTTTAAAGACCTCAGCAAAGGAGAGTTTACTGCTTCACTCTGGTGATATATTGCGCCTGGCGTCTTATTTTTTTCCAACTGAATTCGTTGGCATGTCCAGTGGTATTTCCACCGCCTCACATTCCTTGCGTGACAGGAAAAATAAATTGATTTTTTTTCATCTCGCATCTCCGAGAGATGTTAAGGGAAAAATATTTTTCAACACAAAAATATACGTTATTAAGTATACAAACGTAATCCTCTTATAGGCTCACATATAAAAGAACCCGGAGTTTCAGTTGTCTTCAAAAGCTTCTCCGTTTCATCTGGAAGTAGATAGATGCCCCGGTTGTTGGTCTTTGTTGACCTGTCGCGCGCAGAGAAAGATTGAACCTTCCAAATTGAGCGACTAAAAAACCGCTCTGATTCTCGTAGTATTATTTGAACTCAGGGTGATGAAAAATGCGGGAGTTTTTGTTTGTGGCCAGTTTTGGAAATGGCTGATATTTTCCTAACTGAAATTGACATAAAAAAAGAAATTGACCTCTAACCTGGAAATAGTTTGTCAAGGCTGGAGAACCTGCTATCAATTGGGTAGAAAATACTACTTTTTTTCGTTTTTAATTTCTCCATGTTCTTTAAAAGGTACCAAGAATGCAAGGCAGTTTTTTCTGGACTCCGTCTTCATAAGACAACATAATCATATTAACGATTGCTGCAATGTCTTTACATAGTGGCTTCCTTCCCAGATTCCATGCCCTGTTTTCTACCATAAAGCATTTCAAATTGAAACTCCTTCACTTTGTTTCGTATACCTTATGCTGGTATAAATACCACTGCTTGCAAATGAGTCGGAGAAGAGTAATTGGATTTGTAGGAGAGAAAAAAAAGCTTCGAACAGGTAAAACCTATTTACTGTGAATAAAAATGATCACCAAAAATATTATAGTCAGAACAGGGAAGCTAGAAACACACAGATCACCCAGAGTGAAAAAAGCAGTATATGTTACAGAAAAAGACAAAAGGGTAAGATTTTAAAATGCTTTTGCCAGATAATTACACAGTATGTACCAATATAAAATATAAAATTTGATATACGTACCAACATGTAGATGAGTAAGACATACGAAAACTTTTTACTGTGCTTCCTTATGTTTTGTCTTACTCATGTTCCAATATGTAATGAAAGGGATGGTGTCGTTCTCATCAAGACCGCAAGTTTTCCCCATCCCGAGACGTGCAAATCATCACTGCAGAACTGAAAATGCTTTGAACTAAGGTGCCAAATCTTTGTACGAAAAGAAAATAACAAATATAAGATTATGCATCTTGAAACGAATCCAGAGTAAAAAAAAAAAAAGAATGTATTTTTAGATCTAAAGAAAGAAAAAGACAACAAGGTGTAGATAAACTTTTGGCAATATAAAAACTCATTGCTAGGGAGTTTTCAAACACCACACACACACACTCACTAATGTACTTACAAATAGAGTGAAAGTAAATATACCTCCTGATAATTTTTCATAAAAAGCAAATTTCAAAAATAATTTAAATTTTCTTCAAACAAAATACATACGGAATGCCTAATAAATATGGCATTTGCTAAAAAAAAAAAATAGAGGGCGGCAAATTTACCGATATTGCAAGATACCTTTTTTAATGTGGCCGATTTTCAATGAAAAATAAGGGCCCCTAAAATTAAAGCAAACCCAAAATTACACGACAAATAAATAACTTTTCCCTTCACGGCCAATAACTCTGCCTGGGGTAGCATAGAGTTTAATAAGAGCCATACGTCACGAGCGGTGAAACCAAGTAATGCTCATGTACTGGGTAATATACGAGTGGGAGTATCGTAAGCTGAGGCCATTCATCATACACGCAGGTATTTATGCCACCTCCCGCCCACACCTGACATGGCTGGCTGGGGCTGGGAGGGAAAAAGAGCGAGGGCTTGCTGTTTAGCTTCCGATTAACTTAAGCAACACTTAATGAGGTCACTGCTTAACTCCAGTCTTATCTTCCACTGATCCACAGGAGTCGAGACTCAACCCCCGAAACCTCAACACACACACCACAACACACACAGTATACACAACCGAGGAAGAAGAGTGAAGAGGTTCTGAGTGAGCTAGATACCACAAAGGCAAGGGGTCGGATAACATCTCTCCATGGGTCCTGAGAGGGGAGCAGAGGCGCTATATGTACCCTAACAACAATATTCAATACATCTATCGAAACGAGAGATTGCCTAAGGCATGGAAAAAAGCAAATGTAGTCCCCAAACATTAAAAAAGGAGACAGACATGAAGCACTAAACTACAGACAAGTTTCATGGAGAAGTTATTTAGGAAAGAGTGGTGGAACACCTAGAAAGGAATGATCTCATCAACAGCACCCAACATGGTTTCAGGGACGGGAAATCCTGTGTTACAAATCTATGGAGTTCTATGACATGGTGACAGCAGTAAGACAAGAGAGAGAGGAATGGGTGGATTGCATTTCTTGGACTGCAGAAGGCGTTGACACAGTTCCACACAAGAGATTAGTGCAAAAACTGGATGACCAAGCAGGGATAACGGGAAGGCACTACAATGGATTAGGGAATACTTGTTTAGGAAGACAGCAGCGAGTCATGGTACGTGGCGGGTGTCAGAGTGAGCACCTGTGACCAGCGGGGGTCCCACAGGGGTCAGTCCTAGGGCCAGTGCTGTTTCTGGTATTTGTGAACGACGTGACGAAGGAAATAAACTCTGAGGTGTCCCTGTTTGCAGATGACGTGAAGTTGATGAGAAGAATTCATTTGATCGCAGACCAGGCAGGAAAATATAAAGGGATCTGGACAGGCTGCAGGACCTGGTCCAGCAATTGGCTCCTGGAGTTCAACCCCACCAAGAGCAAAGTCATGAAGTTGGGGAAGGGGAAAGAAGACCGCAGACGGAATACAGTCTAGGGGGCCAGTGACTACAAACCTCACTCAAGGAAAAAGATCTTGGGGTGAGTACAACACCTGGCACATCTCCTGAAGCGCACATCATCCAAATAAATGCTGCAGCATATGGGCGCCTAGCAAACTTCAGAACAGCATTCCGACATCTTAATAAGGAATCGTTCAGGACCCTGTACACCGTATACGTTAGGGCCCCTATTGGAGTATGGGGGCACCCGTTTGGAATCACACCTAGCCAAGCACGTAAAGAAACTAGAGAATTTGCAAAGGTTGCAACAAGACTAGTCCAAGAGCTAAGAGATATGTCCCCCGACGAGAGGCTAAGGGAAAAACGACCTGACGGCACTGGAGGACAGGAGAGATAGGGGGGACATAATAACGACATACAAAATACTGAGAGGAATTGACAAGGTGGAAAAAGACAGGATGTTCCAGAGATGGGACACGCAACAAGGGGACACAGTTGGAAGTTGAAGACACAGATGAATCACAGGGATGTTAGGAAGCATTTCTCAGCCACAGAGTAGTCAGGAAGTGGAACAGTTTGGGAAGCGATGTAGTGGAGGCAGGATCCATACATAGCTTTAAGCAGTTGAATTTAAAAAAGCTCACGGTTCAGGAGAGTGACCTAGCAGCGGGCCAATGAAGAGGCGGGGCCAGGAGCTAGGACTCGACCCCCGCAACCTCAACTAGGTGAGTACAACTAGGTGAGTACACATAGAGAAGATTATCAGGAAAAATAGTAGTGGAGCACCTAGAAAGGATTGGACTAATGCATGGCAACCAGCAAGGCTTCAGGGAAAGAAAATCCTGCATCAGAAACCTATTGGAGTTACATGACAAGGTAACAGAAGTAAGACAGGAGAGAGAGGGATGGGTATACTGCATCTTCTTGGATTGTAAGAAGGCTTTCGACACAGTACCACACAAGAGACTGGTTGAAAAGTTAGAGGAGCAGGCAGGAACAGGAGGGAAAGTACTGCAATGGATCAGGGAATACCTAAAAAGAAGGAAACAACGTGTGTCGGTACGAGACGAGGTGTTAGAGTGGGTGCACGTGTCGAGTGGAGTTCCCCAAGAGTCAACCCGAAGTCCTACCTGGAGTCTACCTAGAGGGTGTTCCGGGGATCAACGCCCCCGTAGCCCGGTCCACGACCAGGCCTCCCCGTGGATTAGGGCCTGATCAACCAGATTGTTACGTAGTCCAACATACGAACCACTGCCGTGCTGATCCGGCACTGTCCGTTGCTGTTTCTTGTATTTTGTGAATGACATGCGGGAAGGGATAGAGTCAGAGGTGTCCTTGTTTGCACACGATGTAAAACTAATTGAGGAGAATACAAGGGAAAGAGCATCAGGTAAACCTACAAGGGGATCTGGAAGGACTGCAAGCCTGGTGCGACATATGGCTTCTGGGGTTTAACCCCGGTAAGTGCAAACTTATGATGCTTGAGGATGACAAAGGAGGCCGCAGACTGAGTACAGGCTAAGAGGTCAGAGGCTGCAAAACTCACTCAAGGAAAAGGAACTTGGGGTGAGCATCATACCGAGCATATCTCCTGAGGCGCACATCAACCAAATAACTGGTGCAGCATACGGGCGCCTGGCAAACTTGAGAATAGCGTTTCGGCATCTAAGTAAGGAGTCACGACACTGCACAACGTGTGCGTCAGGCCTATTGGAGTTTGCAGCACCGGTATGGAACACACACCTGGTCAAACACATCAAGAAATTAGAGAAAGTGCAAAGGTTTGCAACAATACTAGTCCCGATGCTGAGGGGTTTGTCTTATGAGGAGAGGTTAAGGAATTCACCATGACAACACTGGAGGACAGGAGGGATAGGGACAAGGTAGGAATTGACAAGGTAGATAGGGACAGAAATTTTCAGAGATGTGACACAGCAACAAGGAGCCACAGCTGGAAGTTGGAAACTCAGATGTGTCACAGGGATGTTAGGAGGTGCTTCTTCAGCAACAGAGTTGTCAGGCAGTGGAATAATCTGGATAACTGGTAAATAACTAACATACAGTTAACAGCGTAAGCAAAAAAAAAAAAAAAAAAAAAAAAAAAAAAAAAAAAAAAAAAAAAACAACAGGGAAGGCTAACCAGAATTTAATAGGAAAATTACAAACACCGAAAGAAATCCCAGTTCTTAAAATATTTCAGAAACGCCCAAAAAAAAAAAAAAAAAAATTAAAGCAAAGAAGAAATTCTTCAGAGTTTAGACAGATTCACAGCCAAGTACAGAAATTATTTTTACTATACCTCTCTCTTCTGGTTAAGTTACGTAAGGTTCGTCAGGAAGCAGGACGGTTTTTTTGACACGGGTCTTAGTCAGATGATGACCTGCCACTGGAGCTTCCGGTGATGTTGGTGAGGGGCTCTTGATTTAGGGAATTGGATCTGTGCTCCAGTTCCCCGAATTAAGCCTGAATGCCTTCCACATCCCCCCCCCCCCCAGGCGCTGTATAATCCTCCGGGTTTAGCGCTTCCCCTTGATTATAATAATAATAATAATGGAGCTTCCGGTCATCTCACCGAGGTCTTCCGCTGGTTTACCGGTCCACCCCATTGAAAATATTGGTTCTAGTTATAAGCATCTGTTTATTCTCTGCTGAGCGCCTTGTTAGTCATATAATAATAACCAAGAAGAGGAACTAACGACTGAATGATCAACAATCAAAATTTTTCAAGCTTAACACCAGAGGGTTATAAACAATCATTAAAATATACTAATTATTATTATTATTGTATTTTGTATTAAATCTGTATAACTAGGATAACATGCAGGGATAGATCTCAAGAACATGTCAAGTGGCAATGAATATTATATAAATATGCAAATTTATTACAGCCAAGCGGGTGTAACTGAATGTTGAAACTCTCACAAATAAACCCATAAAATAAATGACAATGAAAGAAATACTACTACATAAAGCATTCAGTACTATATAGCACATTAAATATAAGGTAATATATATATAATATATATATATATATATATATATATATATATATATATATATATATATATAATATATATATATATATAAATATATATATATATTATATATATATATATATATATATATATATATATACATATATATATCATATATATATATAATATATATATATATATATAAAATATAATAATATATATATATATATATATATATATAATATATAATATATATATATATAAAATATATATAATATATATATATATATATAATATATATATATATATATATATATACAAATGATCTGCAGATCCGATGCATTAAAATAAAATCTCAGCAAGTAAACAATTAACTCACTGGCCTGAAGAAAGTCAAAGGGTTACAGTGAAGTCTTCTCGTTAACAACTACTGGATGTTGTTGCGGTTACCGACCCTTTAAATGAGCATCAAAAATGGAGGGGAAAAGGAATGTACACTTCTTACTCTAGTCGCGTCCTGTTCACCCTACGTTACATTTATTTCATATTTTGAGTCACCAGCAGTAATATGAATTCATATACTACAAACATTCAAATATAAATCTTGAGGAAGTATTCACTCCCCAAAACAAGTTACTGTATGTTATATATGAAAAAGTGTTGAATCAGTAATACGTATTAAAATGAATAATGTAAATTAAAAGTAATTTATACAATATTGATACTTATTCGCTTCTGCTTCAAGGCTTATTTCATAACAGTTTCTCCTGTGCAAATAGCCTTGATATTGACCTTAATGATGTCTGCTATCAGCCTCTGGCATGTGTTTCCATGACAAATGAAGGTATGGTGACTTGAATATAAAACTCACGCGTCTCGAACGTTTTAACTCACTGCTGTGAGACCCTTCAGGTCTTGTGAATAAAACCCAAAACAGACTGGAGCACCGCACCTCACCACTGCCAAACTCTCGATATTTTGTGTAACTATGCCATGACTCTTATATTATAAAGTCTAATTATACAATACATGACTTGAAAATAAATGAGAAAAAAATTGTGAAATACTGATTGCCAACATCTTAGCCATCAGCAGAGGACATCAGGCGTAATTATGATGAAGATGGGCCTGCTGGACGTCGGGATCATTAAAACCAGTATATAATCTGCCACGGGGACTTCGTTAATATTTCGTAATTTAGTTTCTTAATACCTTTCATCGTGTTGACTCAAATATTTTTACAGATTTTTTCCCCAGAGATTCAGCTCATGAGGCTCTTCGCCCTTTTCTCTTCATCGTGAATAGAACATTGACTATTATTTCCTACATGACCCTTTAGTAAACACACACACACACACACACACACACACCACACACACACACACACACACACACACACACACACACACACACACACACACACACACACACACACACACGCATAGACGCACAGCCTCAGAGAAGATAATTATTCTGCCTTAAAGCAGCAGCTATTCAAAGATCTAAAGTAATAGAGCAGATCAAAGGATATTTCCGGATTACTCCACCTCTGACCTCACATGTGCTGGGGAAATATTATTAACGTCTTGACTTGAGAATTAACCCCCATCTGATGATCTACAAAATGTTGTAATCCCCTTCACATTTTGTTCCGCTCTTCCCTGCTCACATGGGTGTTGTTGTTGTGGACTTGTCTCGAGGTTTTACACTCATATTGAAACGTTTAAAAAATAAATTCCTTATGGTTGTCATTTACATATTTGGAGAATTTGTTGGAAGAAATTAAATAATCCTTGGATTATTTAATTTAGTGAAGAAAATAAGCACATTGGTGAAAAAGCTTTTATTTGGATAACGTTATGTGTAAAGGTTTATGAAGTCATACAAGAGTTGGAAAATGTACGCAGATTTGAGTCACGAAATCGTTATAAACATGTATGCAAACAAACCACGGAACGGGTGGGCTTACGCACTGGCCTGGAGTTTTACGTTTATATATATTCTCCTGATAGTCGGTGCATGTGTAAACGTATACACACACACACACACACACACACTCACACACACACACACACACACACACACACACACACACACACACACACACACACACACACACACACACACACGCACGATGTATTGTGTTCGTGATGTATTGTGTTCATTTGATCATCTTCCTCCTACATTTGTCTTCCCATGTCTTTGCTTCTCCTCCCCTCCTTTCACTCCCACATTTCTCTCTTTCTTGCCTTCCCTCCCCCCCTCCCCCCTTTCTTTCTCTTTCTTTCTCTTGTTCTCCTTTCCAAGACTACTTCTGTCGTAATTTGTGAAGGGAGTACACACACACACACACACACACACACACACACACATACACACAAAATGGTAACTAACACACACATACATACACACGCACACACACACACACACACACACACACACACACACACACACACACACACACACACACACACACACACACACACACACAACACACACGCTCACACACACACGCTCTCACACAAACACAAACACATGCACACAGACACACACACAGACACACACAGACACACACACACACACACACACACACACACACACACACACACACACACACACACACACACACACATACACACAAAATGGTAACTAACACACACATACATACACACGCACACACACACACACACACACACACACACACACACACACACACACACACACACACACACACACACACACACACACACACACACACACACACACACGCTCACACACACACGCTCTCACACAAACACAAACACATGCACACAGACACACACACAGACACACACAGACACACACACACACACACACACACACACACACACACACACACACACACACACACACACACACACACACACACACACACACACATACACACAAAATGGTACTAACACACACATACATACACACGCACACACACACACACACCACACACACACACACACACACACACACCACATACACACACACACACACACACACACACACACACACACACACACACGCTCACACACACACGCTCTCACACAAACACAAACACATGCACACAGACACACACACAGACACACACAGACACACACACACACACACACACACACACACACACACACACACACACACACACACACACACACACACACACACACACGCACACACACACACACGGCGTCAGGAGCTGTGAATCGACCCTGCAGCCACAACCAGGTGAGTACATACACACACACACATGCACATACACACACAAGAGATTAATGCTAAAGCTAGAGTACCAGGCAGGGATAACAGGGAAGGCACTACAATGGATCAACGAATACCTATCATGACAACAGCAAGCGGGGTGGCACACGGGACAGTCCTAGGACCCGTGCTGTTTCTGGTATTTGTGAGCGACATGACTGAAGGAATAGACCCCTTGTTGCTGTTCCATCTCTGAAACATACTGTCTCTGTCCACCTTGTCGATTTCTCTCAGTATTTTATATGCCGTTATCATATCCCCCCTATCTCTCCTATCTTCTAGTGTCGTCAGGTCGATTTTCGATAACCTCTTCTCGTAGGACATACCCCTTAGCTCCGGGACTAGTCTTGTTGCAAACCTTTCTCTAGTTTCATTACATGCTTGGCTAGGCGTGGGTTCCAAAATGGTACTGCATATTCCAGTATGGGCCTAACGTACACAGTGTACAGGGTCCTGAAACTATTCCTTATTAGTACGTCGGAATGCTGTTCCTAGGTTTGCTAGGCGCCCGTATGCTGCAGCAGTTATTTGCTTGGTGTGCGCCTCTGGAGATGTGCCCGGTGTTATACTCACCCAAGATCCTCTTCCTTGAGTGAGGTTTGTAGTCTCTCTGGCCCCTTAGACTATACTCCGTCTGTGGTCGTCTTTTCCCTTCTCCAATTTTCATGACTTTGCACTTGGGGGGGGGGGTTGAACTCCAGGAGCCAATTGCTTGACCAGGCCTGCAGCCTGTCTAGATCCCTTTGTAGTTCTGCCTGGTCCTCGCCCGACTGAATTCTTCTCATCAACTTAACATCATCTGCAGACAAGGACACTTCTGAGTCTATTCCTTCCATCACGTCGTTCTCAAATACCGGTCCTAGGACAAATACTGATCCTGGGGAGCCCCGCTCGTCACAGGCGCCCTCTCTGACACCTCGCCACGTACAATGACTCGCTGTTGTATTCCTGACAGGTATTCCCTAATCCATTGCAGTGCTTTCCCTGTTATCCCTGCCTAGTCCTTCAGCTTTTGCACTAATCTCTTGTGTGGAACTGTCAAACGCCTTCTATCAGTCCAAGAAAACGCAATCTACCCAGCCCTCTCTCTCTCTTGTCTTACTGCCGTCACCCTGTCATAGAACTCCAGTAAGCTTGTGATACAGGATTTCCCGTCCCTGAAACCGCGCTGGCTGTCGTTGATTAGCTCATTCCTTTCTAGGTGATCCACCACTCTTCTCCTGATAACCTTCTCCATGACTTTGCATACTGTCAGTGACACTGGTCTGTAGTTTAAAGTTTCGTGTCTGTCTCCTTTTTTAAAAATTGGGACTATATTTGCTGTCTTCCATACCTCAGGTAGATGTGTGTGTGTGTGTGAGTGTGTGTGTGTGTGTGTGTGTGTGTGTGTGTGTGTGTGTGTGTGTGTGTGTGTGTGTGTGTGTGTGTGTGTGTAAAATAAAAAAAAACATTAAAAATGCTTTAGAATCTTTCAAAGAATATTAACGGGAGAAATGATAATCCATTGGTGCATGCAAATCAGCCTTTTTTGAGATGAGTTTGACATCCAATTCGGAACTCTAAACCATGAAATGTTTTACGTGCTGCTGAGAGCAACAGAGATTTGCATGTAATTGCAACATTTAGCAACTACATTTTTCTCTCACATTTCACTTTGATGAGAGTTTTTGAGCCTCGATATACCGATAATACATCTCATTTGAAAGAAAGTGAAACCGGGGGTCGAAAGAAACCTGGTTCAGACCAAATCTTGATAGAAGAATTTTTGCTCTGGGCAGAGCGTTATGAAGTCATGACTTGATCAAGGTTTACCCAGGCGAACGTATTCATTAATAAAGGGTTTGCTCTGTTGACTATCTTTCTACTATTCATGTCGACAATACCTGGCATTCGACAAATGTGATTGTTTAGGATAGCTGAGAGATATACTCTGGGTGGATGAAGATGACACTTCGGATTATTAACTCTGGAGAGAAGTGAGTGTGTGTGTGTGTGTGTGTGTGTGTGTGTGTGTGTGTGTGTGTGTGTGTGTGTGTGTTGTGTGTGTGTGTGTGTGTGTGTGTGTGTGTGTGTGTGTGTGTGTGTTTCAATAAGAAAATATAGGCCTTCTACTTTAGGATGTGACTCACAACACGTAACTAATTCCCAGGTATCTAGCAGGTGTAAGGTAACCTGCTCATACTTCTGGCACAGGACTAGAGAAAACGAGTCATTTCTGTTCTTAAGTAAACGATAAAGCTACTTAGAATTTTCTAATCTCATTTATTTACAAAAATTAAAAATATATAAAAGAATATAGAGAAATTAAAAGCATATAAAAATTTAAGGTTGCAAATTGAACATAAGTTCACTGAGCATAAAGTTAATCAGTCTTCATGAGGCTCCAGTAAAGTGAGATTACATTTAGACATTGCATTAAAGCGGATTATTATATTCATGGGAAAGCGTTAAACTCAACAAGATCAATCGCGCCTGGAGAGTTGAAAGCACTTGATGGAGATTGCAAGGAAGGGGAGGGGGTCGTCAATCAGGTTTAATTCAAGTAAAGAAATTATATCTCCAATTCCTTGGAACAAGAGCCTTTTTCAAGTATGAAGGCACTCCCTACCTCCATAAAAAGGACAAGAGGATTATAACATCAGTCCGGATTAACATAAATAATGCAAATTCTTCTAAAGTACATGATTAAGAGTTAATAAATAGTTGGTATTTAAATAGATTTCGTCAAGAATCATTCGCATTTAGATTCTTTACATATTTGTTAATGAATATGCCTTGTGTTTACAGTTACAGTTGAATGTAAATATTAAAGGAATAATAATTTAGGCAACAATGAACTTATAAACAAGTAATAACAGACACCGAAATTTTATATTTGACAATGTGGGTTAACTTACCTTGATTGTACACATACACACGCACTACACACACACACACACACACACACACACACACACCACACACACACACACACACACACACACACACACACACACACACACCACACACCACACACACCACGCACACACACACACAACACACACACACACATACACACACACACACACACCACAACACACACACACACACACACACACACACACACACACACACACACATACACACACACACACACACACACACACACCCATCACACACACAACACACACACACTACACACACACACACACACACACACACCACACACACACACACACACACACACACACCCACACACACACACACACACACACACACACACACACACACAACACACACACACACACACACACACACACACACACACACACACACCACACACACACACACACACACACATACACACACACACACACACAACACACACACACACACATCACACACACACACACACACACACACACACACACACACACACACACACACACACACATACACACAGCTGATAGTTGAAGACGTCTTTATGTGAAATACGAGGTGAAGGTTGTCCTCTTATTCTATTACGACTCTGGGAACCATTGTGAACCAACGTTGCGTTGATATGCGGACAAAAATTACACTCGCGGGAGAAAAATATTACTCGCTGCCATCAGGATGTAAAGGGGATGTGTGCATCACGCTGCTTTGTATAACAGCCGTCTCTGAAAAATAATGTAGCGACATAAACTCTCTGCCGTCATGCAAATGTTCGTTCCAAAACCCGGCCGAGCCTACTCAATGCCATAAATTCCAGGACTTTGCTTGGGCCATTAGTCAGAGTGATTGATATATAATGAGATGTATTTGACATCTAACCTCTTTTTATCGCTGCACTCGCGCGAGAATTATTGTGGGCTGATATACGCTCGATATTATTTTTCGTGTCCAATTCCTTATGTGAAGGGCTATTAAATGGATGATGTAATTTTAAACAGGGAAATAAATTCATAGATGGAAACATGGGGAAAACACCGAATGTACGTTGGCAGTGACGCAAGACTGCCGTAATTTATACCAATTGCGGGACTCTTGTTTCCACTCGACGGCCAGTTGCTTCTGCGTGTTCAAAATCGTACTCAAATTTACTTTAAATAACGTACGAGCCATTAGCGGGAAATTTTTATATCGTGTACCTTTGAAAAAGGCGTGGTTATAATTACATAGTAATACTGCCGTGAAAATATAAAGACGGAAATTCCCTAATACTTTCTTTTCCAGCACACTTCTCCAGGCATTTCTATTCTTATACTTTTTACTACGGTATTATTTTGTCTCTGTGAATTTTCAGTTGTACATTAAAGACGGGAAAAGTTATTTCGTGCAGTCACTGACTCGCACAGATAGTTTTTACACTCACATGTATGAAACGGTGAGGGGAAGAGAGGGATTGAAGAGAGGAAGAAAGAGAGAGAGAGAGAGAGTCGAGGGGGGGAAAAAGCAATGTGAGGGAGATGAAAAAAGGACAAGAGGAAAAAAAATCCGGGTTTATCTATTCTCTTTTGTCATTAACAAAAGAGCATGAGTTCACGGTGCACAATACCAACCCACCACTCGCCTCGCTCCAGGTATCGCAGCCCATTACTGTTATGACACACATCTCATCTCCTCTGAAATCAGCATCGACAGCATCCCTTTGTTGACAGCCAAGAGGTGTGTGTCCCTCGTTGACTGTGGCGTGGAGAGTCATGCAAAATCAACCTATCATAATTGTAACACGTTAATTTTCTTATAATATTCCTTGGCGTCTATTTCTCAATGTTTCCTGGATTTCTGCGATTATTTATTAAAGTTAGTCTAGGTTAGTTAGGTTGAATTCAGTTAGGTTACATAACCCTAAAAAATAGCATATAAAAAACGCTGCAACATGTGTGGTCATTTTCGTATATATAATCTGTGAGTTATAACTCTTTTGATATGTTCGCTAGGGATTAACACTTCCTCTGTGATATTAGTGACATTCAGGCTTAATGATACCCGTGCAGTCGATATGCTTTAAGCCTAATAACCCAACATGTTTGGAAATGCGGTGGCTGAGGAAACGTTCAAATCGGTAAGCGTATCTCTAGCGGTACTACAATGATGTGCTGAAGGCCGGAGACAAAGGTGTTGTGTGTGTGTGTGTGTGTGTGTGTGTGTGTGTGTGTGTGTGTGTGTGTGTGTGTGTGTGTGTGTGTGTGTGTGTGTGTGTGTGTGTGTGTGTGTACTCATCTAATTGTACTCACCTAATTGTGGTTGCAGGGGTCGAGACTCAGCTCCTGGCCCCGCCTCTTCACTGATCGCTACTAGGTCCTCTCCCTCTCTGCTTCCTGAGCTTTGTCATACCTCTTCTTAAAACTATGTATGATTCCTGCCTCCACTACTTCACTTGCTAGGCTATTCCACTTCCTGACGACTCTATGACTGAAGAAATACTTCCTAACGTCCCTGTGACTCGTCTGAGTCTTCAGCTTCCAGTTGTGACCCCTTGTTTCTGTGTCCCCTCTCTGGAACATCCTATCTCTGTCCACCTTGTCTATTCAATGCAGTATCTTGTATGTCGTTATCATGTCCCCCCCTGACCCTTCTGTCCCCCAGTGTCGTCAGTCCGATTTCCCTCGACCTTTCCTCGTACGACATTCCCCTGAGCTCTGGGACTAGCCTTGTTGCAAACCTTTGTACTTTCTCTAACTTCTTGACGTGCTTGACCAGGTGTGGGCTCCAGACTGGTGCTGCATACTCCAGTATGGGCCTAACATACACAGTGTACAGTGTCTTGAACGATTCCTTATTAAGGTATCGGAACGCTATTCTCAGGTTTGCCAGGCGCCCGTATGCTGCAGCAGTTATTTGGTTGATGTGTGCCTCCGGTGACGTGCTCGGTGTTATGGTCACCCCAAGGTCTTTCTCCCTGAGTGAGGTCTGTAGTCTTTGTCCACCTAGCCTATACTCTGTCTGCGGTCTTCTTTGCCCCTCCCCAATCTTCATGATTTTGCATTTGGCAGGGTTGAATTCGAGAAGCCAGTTTCTGGACCACATGTCCAGCCTGTCCAGGTCTCTTTGCAGTCCTGCCTCATCCTCATCCGATTTAATTCTTCTCATCAACTTCACATCATCTGCGAATAGGGACACTTCAGAGTCTATGTGTGTGTGTGTGCGTGTGTGTGTGTGAGTGTGTGTTTGTGTGTATGTGTCTCTGTGTGTTTTGTGTATATGTGTGGCAACATTTTATACATTTATAATAAACTCGACAATATTCCATTTATGAGTGTCAACTTTCTCTCGCCTCGTGCGCCTCTTGCGACACACGAATCAAAGTAAATCAGAAAACAAAAGTATATCGTCAGAGACATGTTAATGACTGCCACTGTTTGTCATGGGTGACCAATCGCAATTCCAAGATAGTTATTTTTTTTTTACTCATTGATTAAATTTTATTATTCAAAACTGTTTTTATACAAACAGGCATTTTTTGTTCACGTATAAGCAACAAAGTTTGCAGATTATACACGGGAATTCTCCTTCATTACTATACAACCTGACACAGAGAAGTTACTCAAGACTGTAACACTCATTGCTTAAATGGGTATTTCCTTAACATTTCTCACTTTCCATAGGAAAAAATCCCTAAACATGTCTTTTTCTTTGGATTTTTTCCCTAAACATCTCTCTCTCTTTCGGAAAAGTTTCACTAAACATCTCTCGTCATCGATAAAATTTCCCTAGACATTTCTCCACCTGGGGTAAATTTCTAGTGCATCATGAAAGTCTGAAATACTTTAATCTCTGGTATTTGTCTGCCCAAACTTGAAGCCTCGAGAAATGTCTTTTTTTTTTTAATATAATTAAATAGAATTAGCCTTTTAGTGCAACCGTACGAGGCAATTTTTCGCGCGATAAGGTTTTAATTTCATGCATAATGGTGAGAGAAGCTTTGTGTTCTAGGACACATGACCGACAGACAATGAATAAACAGAAGAATGGTATATACACATATATTCACATCAAAACACCTTCCAGATTTGGAAAAATAGCAGGTAAAGGCTTTTAGAATACACGGGGATCACTAATAAAGACAGAATAACAGAAAAGAAAAAGGATAATGGGGAAAGGGTTTAAGAAGTAGATCCTGGTATGGTGAGAAAAGTCAAAGGGAAGGCGGCGGTGTTACGTTTTTCCAGCATCGCCACCCTAAAAACTCAATATTAAATGCTGTCTATTCTGAGGTTACATTCTTTTAATTCTCGTGTGCCTATCCTAAATAAACTCTTAATAATATCACTATAACCATAGTTTTAATAATTAACACAACAATTTCATCGTAAATTATTATAATTCATAGAAACTTGTATAGCAAAGATGATTTCGATCTCATTCTCTAAGACACATCTTTGTACGATAAAAATATAGATTGATTCCTGTCAAATAGATCTAACACATTTGTCGGTTGGAACCTAAATTAATATAGTTAAAAATACTATTTATTAGTCCAGTACAGTTTTATTGCAATATCTCTTTCTGTAAGTAATAGCATGCAGGACATGCCGGGTAATTCCAAGTTATTTGTTCAATTTTGCTACCTATCATAGCGCTGTGAGCAAGCCCTTGTGATATGACACAGAGGATATGGTTTATTGTTGGGAATTTCAACTGCATTTACTGTTTTGCTCTTGCGTTTACTGGGCAAGGTTTCCTTATATCTTCAGATATAAGGTTCATCTTTGGAGTCCAGAAATATGATAATAAATTTCTTATCTATGCTAATTTCTCGTTCTGTGAGTGAGTTTAGTTAGTTCCACTGAAGCAATGGATATAAGTCTCTGATTTTTTTCTTGGGTTATCCTAGATAATTTAAACACATGGTACTATGTATGATAATTGTAGTCACCTAAATTTGTATAACTATATTTATATGTACCTGTACCTAAATAAACTCACTTTGTAGATAAGGAGAAGTGTAGCTGAATATCTGATTAGTTATTGATAATACACAACAGTGAAACCTTTACGAAAAAAAAGTTGATACAAATCTGTTAATATTGAAATTACAATTCAAAACAAAGTTTTCTAACGAGGTTTATATTTATTTTTTACAATAAATAACTGCAGCAGGTTTACAGGATTAAATTTAAATATAATTCAATGAAAAGCACTATGTCAGAATAATAAAGTTCTGCACTTTATTACTCTGTAGACAGAGACATTGTAATGAAACTTTACAGAAATAATCGAGTGGAGTGCTTGTAATTATTGTAGGTTCTAACAGGCAAATGTGTTAGATCTAGAACACAGATCACAGTCTACATTTTTAATCTATGGACTGCATTGTGGACTAAATAACAGCCCAGTCTAAATAATTATGGGCTCACATATCAACAATGTTGGGCATCATGCCTGTAGAGGGAGGATTAATGATTAATACCCTGGCTAGGTCATGACCTATGTGTCTCATACTAGTAGAGTATTTATGTTTCAAATACAGCTTATAGGCTTCTCCAGTTTGAGCAATGTACTTACAATCACATTTTTACGAGATCCAGAAAAAACACTTCCTACAGACGAACTGGGAGTTTTTTTTTTTTTTAATCGTCAGAGGATTGAGAATATTTACATTTATACAGACAACTTTCACATCAGGCTGTTTCAAACGTTGACTGAGGCGAGAAAAGTTTGCACTGCATGATGAAACATGCAATGTATGTTCAATCATGCATTATCATTCAGAGGAAGACTGAATTTTTGTAGCTCATCACTTAAGAAGTCCTTCCAAGTGGTCTGTAGTAAACAGTGCAGAAACTTTCAAGCAGATAATTTAAACTCTATAGTCATTTTTGTATTACGCATTATCTCAACCAAATTAACATTGCTTTTGATACATGAAGTAGAATTTTTTCCAACTATTGGGGTCAAAATATTTACTAACCGTTTTAGATAGCTTATATATTACCTGGCCTAACGATATAATAAGAGGTGTACAAGGATTTCCTGGTTTGTGAATCTTAAATTATACAAGTAGGACAGTGTTGCCCTTCTAGCCCACACTTGTTGGATCAACGGAAAGCAAACTGGAGACTAAACACAAGAGAGCAAATGATCTTAGAGGCAGACAAACCTCTTTGGTAACATGATTCTTGTTGCCCAGAGCAGACGGCTACAACTTAGAGATGTTCTAGCACATTCATTGTAATATTGAAGATTTTACAGTATCTACAAGTAATATTCAAGGGTGAATATATGACTCGGATATACACACTAACATAAAATTACTCAATAAATTGGTGAATTTGGTTATGGATTATATCTATTTTATAACTTTAAGTTTTGCTGTGCTGTGTAATTACACTCGATGGCTCCTAATTATGGCAAGGTTGCCATTGTCAAATGATTATCAGGTGAAAACATTGTCTACACATATAAACAGTTTCAAAGCATTTAACTAGATTTTACCAGCTGGGTGGTCACGATAAGTGAAACATGTTGTACTCACCTAGTTGTGGTTGCCGGGGTCGAGTCACAGTTCCTGGCCCCGCCTCTTCACTGGTCGCTACTAGGTCACTCTCCCTGCTGCATGAGCTTTATCATACCTCTTCTTAAAGCTATGTATGGATCCTGCCTTCACTACATCACATACCAGATAATTCCACTTCTTGAAAACTCTATGACTGAAGAAATACTTCCTAGCATCCCTGCGACTCATCTGAATCTTCAACATCCAATTGTGACCCATTGTTGCTGTGTCCCATCTCTGGAACATCATTGTCATTCCTCTCAGTATTTTATATGTTGATATCATATCCCCCCTATCTCTCCTGTCCTCAGTGTTGTCAGTTCGATTTTCCTTAAACTTTCCTCGTAGGACATGCCCCTAAGCTCAGGGACTAATCTCGTTGTAAACCTTAACATTTTCTCTAATTTCCTTAAGTGCTTGACTAGATGTGGGTCCTATACTGATGCTGCATACTCCCATATGGACCTGACGTGCGCGGTATACAAGGTCCTGAACGATTCCTTACTGAGATGTCGGAATGCTAGTCTTAGGTTTTCTAGACGCCCATATGCTGCAGCAGTTATTTGGTTGATATGCGCCTCAGATGTGCTCGGTATATATGAGTAAGGTTTATATTCTCTGGCCCGCTATACTGCACTTCGTCTGCGGTTTTCTTTGTTCCTCCTCAATTTTCACGACTTTGCACTTGGTGGGGTTGAACTCCAGCGGCCAGTTTCAGGACCAGGCCTGCAGCCTGTCCAGATCCCTTTGTAGTCCTGTCTGGTCCTCCTCCTCCTTTTAATTAATTTCACATCGTCTGGGAAAGGGACACTTCTGAGTCTATTCCTTCTGTCATGGTCGTTCATATATACCAGAAACAGCACCGGTCCTTGGACTGACCCCTGGGGAACCCCGCACGTCACAGGCGCCCACTCCGACACCTCGTCGCGTACCATGACTCGCTGATGCCTTCCCGTCAGGTGTTCTCTGATCTATTGCAGTGCCTTCCCTGTTATACTTGCAGGGTTCTCCAGCCTTTGCACTAATTTCTTGTGTGGAACTGTATCAAAAGCCTTCTTACAGTCCAAGAAAATGTAGTCAACCCAACCCTCCCTCTCCTGTCTTACTACTGTCACCCAGTCATAGAACTCCATTAGGTTTGTGACACAGGATTTCCCGTCCCTGAAACCGTACTGGATGTCGTTAATAAGCTCATTCCTTTCTAGGTGCTCTACCACTCTTCTCGTGATAATCTTCTCCACGGCTTTGCATACTATACATGTCAGTGATACTGGTCTATAGATTAATGCTTCGTGTCTGTCTTTTTTTTGTTTAAAAATTGGGACTACATTTGCTGTCTTACATACCTCAGGTAGTCGCCCTGTTTCGATAGATGTGTTGAAGATTGTTGTTAGTGGTACACACAGTGCCTCTGCTCCCTCTCTCAAGACCCATGGAGAGATGTTAACCGGCCCCATCACCTTTGAGGTATCTAGTTCGCTTAGCAGCCTCTTCCCCTCCTCCTCGGTTGTATGTATAGTGTCTGCGTGTGTGTGTGTGTGTGCATAGGGGAAGAGGAACGACAGAAGGGAGGCTGTTCACTCGTGTCTGCGCTCATAAAAATAATGCTTATTCACCAATCTCAAGCCAAAAAAAAAAAAAAAAAAAAAACGGCTTTTTATTCTTTAAGTTACTGCCGGGAAGATAAACTGGCAAATGTTAACACGAAATTTGAGAAAAAATCAAGATACCCGAAGGTCCTCAGCCATGGAGTTGCTACGTCTTGCACTAAGACGGCTAACAGAACGTCCAATTTCCCGTCAGAGCGACGATGGATGGCAGCCCAGGGTTTGCCCAAGCTCTTTGGAAAGCTGAAAAAAAGGGTTCTCCGGCGTTTGGTGAGGATTGATGGCTCTTGAAGATTCGCGCTAGAGGTAAGGAGAAAGGTGTCAGCGTCTTTGGTGATGTTGCAACAGATAGTGATGGCCACTCGCAAAGAAATGGTCACTCAGCTGGAGTGGGTATTCTTCGGGCAATTTTCACTTGCTTTATGTTTACTTATCTAAAGCATTAAAACAGCGTCATTCTTGGAATGATAAAGTTTTTGATGTAACTAGTAAAGTAAAAGCAACAAAAAATAAAAACAAAATAAGCTTAGCTTTCTTGGAGTCCTGCGACGAAGATATTTTCTCGCTGGTTCTTGCTGCTGTCAAGCAACTCGCCATCTAATAAAACGAAAAGAACACACAATTTAAGTTCTTAGTTAAATGCAAAGGTAGATTTACATAGACATCTCTACACAATATACGAGACACTATACGAGGTATCAGACCACCTCATAATGAGATGATGATGTAGAATACTTCCAAATCAAAGAAACATCGTGGACCTGACTACCAGATGACTTGTTATTCAACAGATTAATTTTTATAATCATAGAAAATCACATAATTCCTGAGAGTTTAAGGAATTACACACAAATAACCTACACATAGTAGACTGAAACTTATAACGACGTTTCGGTACGAGTTGGACCATTAACTAGTCACACAGAAGCGCGAAGGGACGACAGCCAGTATATATACGACAGGAGGAGCGGGAAGGAGAGAGAAGAGTAGAACGAGATGAGTCTACTCCATTTTCTGCTTCTCTTGTCCTCCTTAATGCTTTAGAGAAAGTGGCCGCTCTCTTCCTGAAGTGCTAGAACTGCTGACACTAATAATGCTCTTTTCTAGCATGTTAGAGATCATAGTCAGCTTATTGACTGGTTCTCTGCTAAAACTGTCTACCCTTCTTGTACCCCTCACAGATGCCATTTTTTAAAGCATCCCTTATAAACAACTTTCCTAATATGAATCTTAGTCCTGTCTTTGTCTCTGTAGATGCCTTCCTTTCTATCTACACTGCCAAATGTTCGAAACTTCAGAACACTTGTGACGTGATCCGACCTCTATCTCCTCCTCACCTACCTCTTCTCTTTTCCAATACTTCTCATTTTTTTCTTTTTTCTTTTGCTTTTCCTTTCTTCTGCATAGGTGGGTTCTGCCCTATATTTTTTTCCTGGGCTTTTGTCCTACCCTCGTGAGCCATTGGCTCTCCTCTAGTGCTCCTTTTCCTTTTTTTCTTATACTTAACCTACCTCCACTACTGTTACGGTTGCTTCACTAACACTTCATTCTCCGACTATTGTGTCACTACAACTACTCCCTTATTGCCTCATCTGCCACTGTTGCACTATTTATATTACTTCTTCTACTACCACTACTTCTGTTATACTGCTACCTCCTCTCGTTCTACTACTCTCGTTCCCGTCACTCTCTTGTATATATACTAGCTACCTTTCCCTTGGGGCCATCGTGTGACTAGTTTGTGGTCCGAGTCGGACCACTAACTAGTTGGTATTGTGCCCTTTTATTCTGAATAGGAATTAATCAGATTTATTTCATCCGAAGTTGGTGAGGGTAGCTCCAGTTCACTGCACCAAGAACCCTTTACCAGGGTCAAGGGTCCGACGACAACAGATACGAGAGAATACTGTACACACTTCAGAGCTCACATCTCTCCCATTCCAACCTTCACTAAGTAAATTTCTCCGGGTACAAAACACCTCCCCATCTAGACAAGCATTTTTTTCGTACTGTGCTGGGATGTCTTCCTTGCTCAGCCTTTGTTCTGGTGCCGAGTGCTAGCATCTCTCAGCCTATCAGGACCTCCGCCAAGTTATGACGTTTCTTACTTTGCCGTGAGGGATCCCTGACTGCAATTCGTCACGGGAACAAATGTGTCGGAGTGTTTTACTTCCGCCGTTGTTGCAGCCGCCCGAGATGCAACTACGTCAAAAGTTTTAATCGTCAAAGAAAGAAGTTTGGAGTGGATTTGACAAACTTTAATGTTTTCGCAGGAGAGGGTAAGAACCATGATGGAAGAAAATGTTTGATATATATCTAATTGATTTTTTCGAATTTTCTTCTTTCCCACTCTAACAACAAAATTCCATATGTATATATATATATATGCAAAACAACCACTCTGAAAGAATAGAGAAATTCCAAGCGCTTTCGTGACTACTCACATTATCAAGGAACTATGAAAGTAAAGCATCCAAGGAAGCTATATAAGGGGTCTGGCCAACACCTCACTATCAGATCCCACAGCGGTTAAACACCTGACGCGCGTTGTGGGATCTGATAGTGAGGTGCTGGCCAGACCCCTTATATAGCTTCCTTGGATGCTTTACTTTCATAGTTCCTTGATAATGTGAGTAGTCACGAAAGCGCTTGGAATTTCCCTATTCTTTCAGAGTGGTTGTTTTGCATATTCTGAAATCACCTGTTTACTGTGATCTTATATTTATATATATATATATATATATATATATATATATAATATATATATATATATATATATTATATCGCAATGAAATTCAGTAATTGAACCCTGTGGAAAAACATATAAACATAACAAATTACACACACACAACACACACACACACACACACACACACACACACACACACACACACACACACACACACACACACACACACACACATACATACACAAACACACACACAAAATTAGAAGAATTTTATTTATGATTACTGGAGTACAATAAAACACTAGACTCAGACGACAGTGAATGACGCAACCATTCCATCGCTTGGAAAAAAAAATGAATCAAACAAAATGTACTATTTAAATCTGGGTGAGATTCTCCTGTCCCTTGCCGCACTTGGAACACAGGACTTTTATTTTTATATTCCAGACAACACTGTTGCCTGGAAGACTGGTCGTCCCAGGCTCTATGATTTATAAAAGAAAATGGAATAGCAAAAAAAAAAAAGTCTAAATATTTTGCCTAAATCACCATGGTTGAAGTGGGCGAGGCAGTTCTCGGCGTTTGAGGTACTCAACTTGTGAACGTCTGCCTGAGGACTGAGTGAAGAACTAATGCTGTGTGTGTATGTGTGTGTGTGTGTGTGTGTGTGTGTGTTGTGTGTGTGTGTGTTTTGTGTGTTGTTTGTGTGTGTTTGTGTGTGACTGTGTGTGAGTGTACTCACCTAATTGTACTCACCTAATTGTGGTTGCAGGGGTCGAGACTCAGCTCCTGGCCCCGCCTCTTCACTGATCGCTACTGGATCCTCTCTCTCTCTGCTTCCTGAGCTTTGTCATACCTCTTCTTAAAACTATGTATGGTTCCTTCCTCCACTACTTCACTTGCTAGGCTATTCCACTTGCTGACAACTCTATGACTGAAGAAATACTTTCTAACGTCCCTGTGACTCGTCTGAGTCTTCAGCTTCCAGTTGTGACCCCTTGTCCCTGTTCCCCTCTCTGGAACATCCTATCTCTGTCCACCTTGTCTATTCCCCGCAGAAATCTTGTATGTCGTTATCATGTCTCCCCTGACCCTTCTGTCCTCTAGTGTCGTCAGTCCGATTTCCCTTAACCTTTCCTCGTACGACATTCCCTTGAGCTCTGGGACTAGCCTTGTTGCAAACCTTTGTACTTTCTCTAACTTCTTGACGTGCTTGACCAGGTGTGGGTTCCAGACTGGTGCTGCATACTCCAGTATGGGCCTAACATACACAGTGTACAGTGTCTTGAACGATTCCTTATTAAGGTATCGGAACGCTATTCTCAGTTTGCCAGGCGCCCGTATGCTGCAGCGGTTATTTGGTTGATGGGGTGCCTCCGGTGATGTGCTCGGTTTATGGTCACCCCAAGGTCTTTCTCCCCGAGTGAGGTCTGTAGTCTTTGTCCACCTAGCCTATACTCTGTCTGCGGTCTTCTTTGCCCCTTCCCAAGTTGTGTTTGTGTGTGTGTGTGTGTGTGTGTGTGTGTGTGTGTGTGTGTGTGTGTGTGTGTGTTTTGACTCTGTATGTGAATGTGACTCTGTGTGTGTGTGTGTGTGTGTGTGTGTGTGTGTGTGTGTGTGTGTGTTTGACTCTGTATGTGAGTGTGACTCTGTGTGTGTGTGTGTGTGTGTACTCACCTAGTTGAGGTTGCGGGGGTCGAGTCCGATCTCCTGGCCCCGCCTCTTCACTGATCGCTACTAGGTCACTCTCCCTGAGCCGTGAGCTTTATCATACCTCTGCTTAAAGCTATGTATGGATCCTGCCTCCACTACATCGCTTCCCAAACTATTCCACTTACTGACTACTCTGTGGCTGAAGAAATACTTCCTAACATCCCTGTGATTCATCTGTGTCTTCAGCTTCCAACTGTGTCCCCTTGTTACTGTGTCCAATTTCTGGAACATCCTGTCTTTGTCCACCTTGTCAATTCCTCTCAGTATTTTGTATGTCGTTATCATATCGTGTGTGTGTGTGTGTGTGTGTGTGTGTGTGTGTGTGTGTGTGTACTCATGAATATGTTCTCACCTATAAGTTGTTGCATCGGTCGAGTCATAGCTCCTGGCCCCGCCTCTTCACTGATTGCTACTAGGTTCTGTCTCTTCCTGCTCCATGAGTTTAATCAAACCTCGTCTTAAAACTGTATGTTTCCTGCCTCCACTACGCCCCTTTCTAGGCTATTCCACTTCCTGACAACTCTATGACTGAAGAAATACTTCCTAAAATTCGTTTGATTCATAAGAGTCTTCAACTTCCAATTGTGACCACTTGTTTCTGTGTCCCATCTTTGGGACATCCTGTTTTTGTCTACCTTGTCACGTCCTCGCAGTATTTTATATGTCGTTATCACGTCTCCCCTGACCCTCCTGTCCTCCAGTGTCGTCAAGTCAATTTCCCTTAACCTTTCTTAGTAGGACAATCTCTTTAGCTCTGGGACTAATCTTGTTGCAAACTTTTGCACTTTCTCTAATTTCTTCACGTGCTTGACCAGGTGTGGATTCCAAACTGGTGCTGCATACTCCAATATGCGCCTGACGTACAGAATCTAGAACGATTCCTTACTGCGTATCGGAACGCAAATCTCAGGTTTGCCAGACGCCCATATGCTGCAGCAGTTATTTGACTGATGTGCGCCTCAGGAGATGTGCTCAGTAATATACTCATTCCAAGATCTTTTTCCTTGAGTGAGGTTTGCAGTCTTTGGCCACCTAACCTATACTCTGTCTGCGGTCTTCTCTCCCCTTCCCCGATCTTCATGACTTTGCATTTGGCTTTGTTAAATTCGAGGAGCCAGTTGCTGGACTACGTGTCTAGCCTGTCCAGGTCTTTTTGTAGTCCTGCCTGATCCTCATCTGATTTAATTCTCCTCATTAACGTCACATCATCTGAGAACAGGGACACTTCTGAGTCTATCCCTTCCATCATGTCATTCACGCATTCCAAAAATAGCACTGGTCCTATGGCTGACCCCTGTTGGATCCCGGTCGTCACAGGCGCCCACTGTGATACCTCATCACGTACCTTGACTCGTTGTTGCCTCCCTGTCAGGTATTCTCTGAACCATTGCAGCGCTCTTCCTGTTATTCGTGCTTCTGCACTAATCTCTTCTGAGGAACTGTGTCGAACGCCTCCTTGCAGTCCAAGAGAATGCAATCAACCCACCCCTCTCTCTCGTGTCTTATTTCTGTTACCTTGTCTTGAAACTCCAGTAGGTTTGTGAATGAATCCGTTCCTTGTATCAGATTAATCTATCCTCTCATTAGAGAAGATACGGAGATACGGGATACGTTTCACTGTGAGAAACGTATCCCGAGTGGTGTCGAATTTCACACACACATTCGCATTCTTACTATGTTGTCATGGGAGACAAATCCTTCTGCTCCTCTTATTATAAATGTCAGAATTCTGTGTCTTGTTGTTTCAGGAATTTCTCGAGTGAGAATGATAACAGTTTGTTCTTCCTTTGGATACGAGTAATACTGTTTAGGTGGGATCCGCCTAGTGCCTAGTACCTCTGAATTATTGCTGTTATAATCTCTGTGTTTAATTCAAGTTTTTATCACTGTTTAAACTCTGATATGTCATCTACAGATTTGTATGAAGACAAAGACTTATGTAGCAGATCCAGCCATGACTGTGACAACGTTTCGTTATAAGGAAGTTGAGACTCGACTTGAAGTTCTCCTTAGAGAAAAAAACTGTTAGAGTGAAGTCTTGTTCTTCAACAAATGTCTGTCTTCACATTTTTCTAGAGTACGACCGACCTTCAATCATCTACAAACTTTTCCAGGTATCTCACCACAGAATTTAGCTTGCCAGCAATATTTAACTAAGACAGACACTTTTACCTGCCGATAATGTACCTAGAAGGTACAAAGCCTCATAGATTAACTGTTAATCCTCTGCTTGATCTCATTCTTTTGTTTACTAATATTGCTAGAACCATAACATAGACACCTCCATTGATCGAAATAATCACTCTGTAAAGAAATATTGAATGAAATGTCGTCTATATTTGCTACACTGATCACTAACACAAATCAATTTTCCTACCTCAAATTATTTCAGAGCCCAGCTCTATCTAAAGCATACTACCCCGATCCTTGGATGCGACAACAGTCGACTATCACCCAAGAACCTACTTACTGCAAAGTGAGCTGCGACAGCAGGTGTAAGGAAACATGCCCAGGGTTTTCACCCGTGCCTGGGATCGAACCACGCACCCTCAGTACGTGAGCTGAGTGAGTTACCAATTGAGTCACGTGACACCCATTGTAGTATTATTTTTAAGGGTAATCCGAGTTAAATTTTTATTTTCAGGAAGGGAACTCCCCCTCTCCCTCCAACAGACAGACAGACAGACAGACAGACAGACAGACAGACAGACACACACACCACACACACACACACACACACACACAACACACACACACCACACACACACCACACACACACACACACACACACACACACACACACACACATGCACACACACACAAGCAGGTCAAGAGTTTAGAGAAAGTGCAAAGTTTGCAACAAGACTAGTTCCAGAGCTAAGGGGAATGTTTTGCGAAGAAAGGTTAAGAAAAATCGGCCTGACGACACTGGTGAACAGGAGGGTTAGGGGAGACATGATAACGAGGAATTGACAAGGTTGACACAGACAGAATGTTCCAGAGATGGGACACAGAAACAAGGGGTCACAATTGGAAATTGAAAACTCAGATGAGTCAAAGGGATGTTAGGAAGTATTTCTTTAGTCACAGCGTTGTCAGGAAGTGGAATAGTCTGGCAAGTGACGTTGTGGAGGCAGGAATCACACATAGTTTTAAGACGAGGTTTGATAAAGCTCATGGAGCAGGGAGAGAGAGAGAGGACCTAGTAGCGATCAGTGAAGAGGCGGGGTCAGGAGCTACGACTCGACCCCTTGAACCACAAGTAGGTGAGTACACACAGACAGACAGACAAACAGACACACACACAGACACACAGACACACACACACTCATACACACACAACACACACACACACACCACACACACACACACACACACACACACACACACACCCACACAACATACATAAACAAACACACACACACACACATGACAACACACACACACACAAACACACACACACACAAACACACACACACACACACACACACACACACACACACACACACACACACACACACACACACACACACACACACACACACACACACACACGTGGTCCTGAGCTTCGAATACACTGTTGAGTTGAAGGTAAAGAGTGATGCAGCACAAATAGGAAGGGAGAAGTCAGACTACAAATGAGAGAACTACACAGGCATATGAAATTTCCTGCATGAGGTACAGTGGGAAAGAGAACTGGTAGGAAAAAAACAGCAAATGGATTGGTGGAATACCTGACCACAAAATGCATGGAGGAAAGGTTCGTACCCAAGGGCAACAGAAACAATGGGAAGACAAAACGAGCCCTCGGTTTACCCAGGGGTGTAGTGAAGCCAGAACTGTATGCACCTGAGAATGAAAAAAAGTATAGAACACAAAGGACCCAGGAAAATAAGAAGATTCGCCGAAGAATCTGAAGCGAATATGCTTGGATAAGGAGGGAGGCCCAGCGGCAGTACGAGAATGACACAGCATCGAAAGCCAAATCTGACCCAAAGCTGTTGTATAACCACATCAAGAGGTAAACAAGAGTCAAGGACCAGGTAATCAGGCTGAGGAAGGAAGGTGGGGAGATCAAACGAAACGACGAAAGACGAGATTTAAGGACGTATTTTCATTGAAGGCAGAAAGGACTCCAGCAAACCGAGGAGGAGGCGAAGAGGCTGCAAAGTGAGCTAGATACCTCAATGGCGATTGGACCGGACATATCTCTGTGGATCCTGAGAGAGGGAGCAGAGGCACTGTGTGTGCCACAACCAATTATCTTCAACACATCTATCGAAACAGGGTAACTACCTGCGATGTGGAAGACAGCAAATGTAATCCCATCTTTAAGAAAGGAGACAGACAAGCAGCATTAAATTACAAATCAGTGTCACTGAAATGTATAGTATGCAAAGTCGTGGAGAAGATTATGAAAAGACTGGTGGAGTATCTAGATAACCAGCACGATTTCAGGAAGGGGAGATCCTGTTTCAAGGTGACAGAAGTAAGGCAAGAGAAAGAGAGAGAGAGAGAGAGAGAGAGAGAGAGAGAGAGAGAGAGAGAGAGAGAGAGAAAGGTGGGTAGACTGCATTTTCTTGGACTATAAGAAGGCTTTCCACACAGTTCCGCACAAAAGATTAGTGCAAAAGCTAGAGGTGCAGACATGAATAACAATAAAGGCATTGAGTGGATCAGACAATACCTGACCGGAAGGAAACAACGAGTGACGATGCGTCAGAGTTGGTGCTTGTGACGAGCGGGGTTCCACAAGGATCAGTATTAGGTCCGGTGCTGTTTCTGGTATATGTGAATGACATGACGGAAGAGATAGTTTCAGAGGTGCCCCTGTTTTCAGACGACGTGAAGCTAATGCGGAGAATTCAAGTGGACGAGGATCAGGCAGGACTACACAGGGATCTGGACAGGCTGCAAGCCTAGTCCAACAACTAGCTCCTGGAGTTTAACCACACCAAGTTCAAAGTCATGAAGACTGGGGGAGGTCAAAGAAGACTGCAGAGCGAGTACAGGCTAGGGGGCCCTATAAAAGAAATTGGAAGTTTCGGTCAAAATGATAAGCTGTTGTTCTTCCTAGGATAACCAGAAGTATATAATATGGAGTGATGCCATATTTTCCCCTGATAGACAATCAAAATTCGTCAAAAAATGGAAAATGGAGATCGTGAAAATAGTAACTCCTTGTTACGTGGGAAAGGGACGGAAAACCACTGCAAAATGGATATGGGGGAATGAATTTTCTTCCTTATTCCATATTAAATATTTTTTCCTATAAATGCTATGGTATGTAACATATGGTACAAATAGGGTCGCTGCCTTTTAATATAACTGTCCATTACCATGTTCTCGATTAATGTTATTTTTTTTTTAGGCAATCACTGTAATCCACCTTCATCACATTTCAAATGCCTCTTGAGTTATTTATCAATTAATCATATAAGATGACGCTGACTATTACACTGCGTTATTATGTGTAAAGGACAACGCTGGAATGTGAAAAGGTTTATGTTGTTTATGGAATAACGACTAAGAGAGAGTCAAACATGTGTGGGCACATGTATTTGGCTAGAGCCTGTCTGCTAACCAAGAGTCGTCATTATGGGTCATTTTCATACATGGACAGATTAAACATTTTTATAGTTTTATGTGGACAGATTTAAAAGGGTTATAGTCTATCGACTAAGCGAGAGCCATTAACGATGTGGACAGATTTATCAAGTTTATACCCTATCGACTTCGCGAGATTAATTGACATATATGGACAAAAACTAGGTATAGAATACAAGCTTCTATCAAATGTGTTATCCTCTATTTAACTTAGAAAAGCTCTGCAGACTTGCGTCATCGTCTACATACAACTGTGCTGCACGGGTACAGTAATATACTAGGAAAATGGACATATGTACAACTAATAAAATCTTTATTATGACTACGTCTTACTCACCAGGAGTTCTGTCAACGAAACACGACGATATATGGACAAAGCTTCTTATCAGCGAGACAGCTACAATAAAACTCTTATTACCCGCCCATGTGTTCATTGATAGAACAGATATTGTCGACATTATTACCAAATAACAAATCGCTAGGAAAATGCTTATTTTTCCTCTTTGCTTGCTTGGCAGTTCGTAAGAGACGAGCTCGGCAGACATATTGGAGGCGCATATATATATATATATATATATATATATATATTATATATATATATATATATATATATATATATATATATATATATATATATATATATATATATATATATATATATATATATACATACATACATACATACATATATATATATATATATATATATATATATATATATATATATATATATATATATATATTATATATATATATATATATATATATATATATTAGTGCTAAATACTAAATTTTAAAAGAGGAACTTGTTTTTCTTGATTATTATACAAGGTTTCGTGATCGATTATATTAGAACTACCTTCCTTTTCCTTGGATCAGACCTGATTGTTTCTCCAAGGGCTGTTTAGCTGTTACGAGTTTAGAGCTTCACCACGAGTTAATAACAAATATAAGAGTAAGCAACATGGAACGCCTTCACGCACACACGCAGGAGAGGTACGATGAGTTTCTAGGAGCAGGGAGAGACTGGACCTAGTTGCGATCAGCGTAGAGGCGGAACCAGGAGCTATGATTCGACCCTTGCAACCACAAATAGGTGAGTACACACACAGGCCAAGTGTCTAACGACAGGTGACCTTGACAATTAGTAACTACACAGGTTAGGTTAGGTAATGTTTGTCAGGAAACAGGGTAAGTGCTTCCTGATGAGGGTCTTAGTCATATGATGACCCGCCACTGCATATTTTGGCTATCTGACCGATGTTTTCCGCTGATTATCGGTGCACCCCTTTAAAAAATATAATTATGATTATAACCATTTCATTATTCCATAGTAACTACACACTCAAGCTTTATATATGAACATGTTCACCGTGTATACATGCTCACTTAGATATCAAATGGAACTTAAATATCATCATACTACTCTTGGGGCGACACCGACACCGCTTTTGAATATGAGAAGGTGTGATGCAAGACTGAGTCAGTACTCAGTCAATGTCACCTGAGAAAATTCGTACACCGCAGCAGGAAATTAGCGTTCTTGCTGTCACCTATAAACACTCAAGTGCCAATAAAAGGTTTTACTCTTATCAGCAAGGACTTGGTACTCTAACAGATTTTCTTTGTCAATTTTTTTTTTTTTGTGATTTCCGTAGACAATCAGAATTCTATATGTAGCTGGCAAAAGACTCAGGAAATGCCCCAAAATTTTGCTACCATATTTGCTGTTCTAAGAAGTATCATCCGTGTTGTACAAAGAGGTACCATCCTTGCTATAGTAGGAAGTACCATCCGTGTTATACTAGGAGGTACTATCTGTTCTGTGCTAGGAGGTAAAATCCGTACTGTACTGAAAGGCATCGTCTTTGCTGTACTAAGAGGTAACACTATAAACAACTGATTTCATAATAGAGTTTATCCCAATAATCCTGCTTAACACCATCCCTAGCATGAGACTTTCGAAAGCATTAATATGTACAGTGCTTGGAAAATGCTACAGAAATCTTTTATTTTGCTAACATTTATTTCATTTAATAAAACCAGCAAATATGTCAGTCATTTGTGTGAACCTACAGCAAAATAAAAGGTAGTAAATCCTTAGGAAAATGTATAACAGTTTTATCACATTCAGGACCCAAAGCATTAACGTAATCTCTTTTCATACTCTTACTATTCCCGGATAAAGAATCAGAAGGCATGTAGTCTCTCAGATATTTTTAAGCGTAATCAATTACCTAGTAAATAAAACAACAGTGATCTGTTTTTTTTCCCTCGTTGTACTTGTTGAAAAACTAAAACTAAGAAAATCTTTAATTAGCCGTTTGAATGACTCGTCAGTGCAGCTAGCCTTCCCTGTGACTGATGTTCCGAGTTACTGCTATTCGGAGTGACTGGTCGTTTGAGACTCAGGTGCCACACTGCCTCCACTGATGCTCAGTCGTATATCACGTGAGCAACTTTCCTTTTCCCTCCCCGGTGCACCCAGTCTATTTTTACTGACACTGTAACGAAGATTGAAGAAAAATAGTTTGACCAGTTTTTGCATCTCCAGTAAGTTAATAGTGCCTTTACGGCATTAAAATAGTGATTGTCTGTTTTCTTTTTAATTTCTGCGCATGTCAACTGTAAAGTTAACGCTTTATTATCTTTGGTTGAGCTTTACCGAGGCTTTATTGGAAGCTATATTTTTCTTTATCAGTGACGTGGATTATCGGGTATAAAACCTATCGAAAACACGATGATTACGTGGGCTGTGTATAACATGTGACCGGGCCAAGAATACATTAACCCCTAAAATAGTGATTAAATTCTCACTGTAAATAAACACAGGATTTGATCATTATTTGCAAAATCGCGTTTTATCAACAAAATTGTGTGGATATCGTGAAAAAATCATTCGTATAGACAGAAGACAGGTTGTATTCAACGGTCTGTACAAAAATCCCTGCTAGAAACCAGCAGCCTCTGCGAACTGAAGCCTCTTGCGGCTCTTGAAGTCTATTGTCCCAATCAAAGCCAAGTAATAGGCACTCTTCAGAAAAATATAACTTCTTCCCAAATTATTTTAAAGACTCAACTTATAATTATTACCAAAAAAAATAGAAAATGTATTTATAGCGAATAAATCGTTCACAATAACAATAACATACATTGAAAGGCAACAAACGAGCGCATGAAGCATAATCGCCAGCTGGAAGCTAATGGTAGCAGCATCGTCCAGATTGCATTAGCATCGCCAGCTGTTACGACACAACGCGAGTAATCTCACCAGCAGCCATCTCGAGGGCCGTCCTACGCTAGTGTCCGCATTAGAGAAACAAGAATCGGGCGGGTGGGCGATCACATAGGACCCAGCCAGTGACATTTACCCAACTTGGCCCATCCCAGGGTCCGGTTAACCAGGGTCCTGGATTCACACTAATGCATAACAAGGTCGCTGGCTTTAAATTGGGTTAGGATTTGGATTTGCTCCTGAGGTTTAGTGAAGGAGAGAGTTTTGTGTACTTGTGCTCTTGCGCATTCACGAAAGATGATAGTGAAAATCATAGACAGACACAGATTATAACAGAGATAAAAATTCGAAGACAATGATATATGTGGACAGACAACAGCTTTCATTCCATATACAAAACAGGAAGGTTACGGTCTACTGTCCAACCTGCTTCATAGTCAGGCTGTACACAAACTTGAGGAGTCAGTTTGTTTCCTGTCGCCACTAGTGGTGAACTCATTGAGTTACATACACACTCATAGTCATTATATGATTTCTGTTGTGGAAATATTTTTGGAATAACGCGTCTAACGAGAATTTTGCTAAAATATCTGGCTACACTTCATGAGTTAAACGAGACAGGCAAAGACATGCAGGATGTGTTGCAGTATGCTTTAGTAAAATTTTATACGCCCAACCCAATAATACAATTTCTGATCACCTGGAAAGAAAACATGTAAAACCGTTAAGGTAAAACGAGAAAGGGAGAGAGAGAGAGAAGAGAGAGAGAGAGAGAGTAGGAAAGTGAGAGGAAACAGACGAGTATAGCGAATTTTTTTCCAACATGGCTGGTACGGTAAGGACAGCGGCGTGACAGATACCACGGAGAGTTTTTGCCTATGGAATGAGAAGGCAATTGAGCGAAGCCAAAATAGACAGGAATGGTAACGAACAGCGCCATCCTGGGAAAAGTTGGGCAAGTGTGCAGTAAGCGGTCGTCGGGGGTATTGTAGCACCAGCATATCTGCCAAGGGGAAATGTACGTTACCAATATTGCTGCGGGGCAAAGTTAAGGAAATGTCCGAAAGTTGTTAGACAGCCATACCGCGGTGGAAATTAGTAAGCGCCACGAGTACTTTGTGATCATGACTGTATAGGGAGCACACACACTCACATACATAACTGTACATACAAACATACATATGCACACAGAATACGACTAATGCACCTACCTAAATACACGCACTTCTGCACGCACACACACACACACGCACACACACCTACACACACATATACATACACACACATACACACACACACATACACACACACACACATACACACACACACACACACACACACACACACATGTCCAGAGATGGGACATAGAAACAAAGGGTCACAGTTGGAAGTTGAAGCTCAGATGAGTCAGAGGGATGTTAGGAAGTATTTCTGCAGTCACAGAGTTGTCAGGAAGTGGAATAGTCTGGAAAGTGATGTAGTGGAAGCAGGAACCATACATAGCTTAAAGACAAGGTATGATAAAGCTCATGGAGCAGGGAGAGAGAGAGAGAGGACCTAGTAACGATCAGTGAAGAGGCGGGGCCAGGAGCTGAGTTTCGACTCCTGCAACCACAATTAAGTGAGTACACATAGGTGAGTACACACACACACACACGCACACACACAGCAGTAAACTATAGACCAATGTCACTGACGTGTATAGTATGCAAAGTCATGGAGACGATTATCAGGAAGAGACTGGTGGAGCTCCTAGAACGGAAAAAGAATATAAACGCCAACCAGCACGGATTTATGGAAGGCAAATCCTGTGTCACAAACCTTCTGGAGTTTTATGATAAAGTAACAGAAGACACGAGAGAGAGGGGTGGGTTAATTGTATCTTTTTGGACTGCAAGAAGGCCATCGACACAGTTCCTCACAAGAGATTAGTGCAGAAGCTTGAGGATCAGTCGCGTATAACAGGAAGGGCACTGCAATGGATCAGATAATATCTGACAGGGAGGCAACAACGAGTCATGGTACGTGATGAGGTATCACAGTGGGCACCTGTGACGAGCGGTATCCCACAGGGGTCAGTCCTAGGACCAGTGCTGTTTTTGGTTTATGTGAATGACATGATGGAAGGGTTAGACTCAGAAGTGTCCCTGCTTGCAGATGATGTGAAGTTAATGAGGAGAACTAAATCGGATGAGGACCGGGCAGGACTTCAAAGAGACCTGGACAGGCTGGACACCTGGTCCAGCAACTGGCTTCTCGAATTTAACCCCTCAAATGCAAATACATGAATATCGGGGAAGGGCAAAAAGACCGCAGACAGAGTATATACTAGGTGGCCAAAGACTGCAAACCTCGCTCAAGGAGAAAGATCTTGGGGTGAGTATAGCACCGAGCATGTCTCCGGAAGCACACATCAACCAGATAACTACTGCAGCATATGGGCGCCTGGCAAACCTGAGAACAGCGTTCCGATACCTTAGTAAGGAATCGTTCAAGACTCTGTACACGGTGTACGTCAGGGCCATACTGGAGTATGCAGCACCTGTTTGGAATCCACACTTGATCAAGTACGTCGAGAAATTAGAGAAAGTGCAAAGGTTTGCGACAAGGTTAGTTCCAAAGATAAGGGGAATGCCCTACGAAGAAAGGTTAAGGGAAATCGGCCTAACGACACTAGAGGACAGGAGGGTTTGGGGAGACATGATAACGACATACAAAATACTGCGTGGAATAGACAAGGTGGATACAGACAAGATGTTCCAGAGAGGGGACACAGAAACAAGGGGTCACAATAGGAAGTTGAAGACCCAGATGAGTCAAAGGGATGTTAGGAAGTATTTCTTCAGTTATAGAGTAGTCAGGAGAAAAGACAGAAGGAACAGAGGGGGTGGAGGAGTGGCATTGCTGATCAAACACCGATGGAATTTTGATGAGCTGGAGAAAGGAGACAGCGGAGAAGAAAGTGATTACATAGCGGGAACGCTTCACTCTGGTGGTCCCAAGGTGATAATTGCAGTGATGTATAACCCACCACAGAACAGCAGGAGGCCAAGGCAAGAGTATGACGAGAGCAATAGAGCGATGGTTGACACACTGGCTGCAGTGGCGAGAAGAGCTCATGCATGCAGGGCAAAGCTCCTGATCATGGGCGACTTTAACCACAAGGAGATCGAATGGGAGAACTTGGAGCCACATGGGGGCCAAGATACATGGAGGGCTAAGATGATGGAGGTGGTACTGGAAAACTTCATGTACCAACACGTAAGGGACACTACAAGAGAGAGAGAGGAGAGGATGAACCAGCAAGACTGGACTTAGTATTCACCTTGAGTAGTGCAGATATTGAGGACATCACATATGAAAGACCCCTTGGGGCCAGCGATCATGTGGTTTTGAGCTTCGAATACACAGTAGAGCTACAAGTGGAGGGGGGAGCAGGAAGGCCAGGACAAATGAAACCAAACTACAGGAAAGGGGACTACACAGGAATGAGGATCTTCCTGAATGAGGTTCAGTGGGACAGAGAACTGGCAGGGAAGCCAGTTAATGAGATGATGGAATATGTAGCAACAATGTGCAAGGAGGCTGAGGAGAGGTTTGTACCCAAGGGTAACAGGAATAATGGAAAAGCCAGGATGAGCCCATGGTTCACCCAAAGATGCAAGGAGGCAAAAACCAAGTGTGCTAGGGAATGGAAGAAATATAGAATGCAAAGGACCCAGGAGAAGAAGGAGAACAGTCGTAGAGCCAGAAACGAATATGCACAGATGAGAAGGGAGGCCAAACGTCAATATGAAAACGACATAGCAGCAAAAGCCAAATCTGACCCGAAGCTGTTATACAGCCACATCAGGAAGAAAACAACTGTCAAGGACCAGGTAATCAGGCTAAGGAAGGAAGGAGGAGAGACAACAAGAAATGACCGTGAAGTATGTGAGGAACTCAACAAGAGATTCAAAGAAGTGTTCACAGAGGAGACAGAAGGGGCTCCAGAAAGACGGAGAGGTGGGGTACACCACCATGTGCTGGACACAGTACACACAACCGAGGAAGAAGGGAAGAGGCTTCTGAGTGAGCTAGATACCTCAAAGACAATGGGGCCAGATAACATCTCTCCATGGGTCCTGAGACAGAGAGCAGAGGAGCTATGTGTACCCCTAACAACAATATTCAATACATCTATCGAAACAGGGAGATTGCCTGAGGCATGGAAGACAGCAAATGTAGTCCCAATCTTTAAAAAAGGAGACAGACATGAAGCGCTAAACTACAGACCAGTGTCACTGACATGTATAGCATGCAAAATCATGGAAAAGATTGTCAGGAGAAGAATGGTGGAACATTTAGAAAGGAATGATCTCATCACCAGCAGCCAACATGGTTTCAGAGACGGGAAATCCTGTGTCACAAACCTACTGGAGTTCTATGACATGGTGACAGCAGTAAGACAAGAGAGAGAGGGGTGGGTGGATTGCATTTTCTTGGACTGCAAGAAGGCGTTTGACACAGTACCACACAAGAGATTAGTGCAAAAACTGGAGGACCAAGCAGGGATAACAGGGAAGGCGCTGCAATGGATCAGGGAATACTTGTCAGGAAGACAGCAGCGAGTAATGATATGTGGCGAGGTGTCAGAGTGGGCACCTGTGACCAGCGGGGTCCCACAGGGGTCAGTCCTAGGACCAATGCTGTTTCTGGTATTTGTGAACGACATGACGGAAGGAATAAACTCCGAGGTGTCCCTGTTTGCAGATCGTGAAGTTGATGAGAAGAGTTCATTCGATCGAAGACCAGGCAGAAATACAAAGGGATCTGGACGGGTTGCAGACCTGGTCCAGCAACTGGCTCCTGGAGTTCAATCCCACCAAGTGCAAAGTCATGAGGATTGGGGAAGGGCAAAGAAGACCGCAGACGGAGTACAGTCTAGGGGGCCAGAGACTACAAACATCACTCAAGGAAAAAGATCTTGGGGTGAGTATAACACCAGGCACATCTCCTGAAGCGCACATCAACCAAACAACTGCCGCAGCATGTGGGCGCCTGGCAAACCTCAGAACAGCATTCCGACATCTTAATAAGGAATCGTTCAGGACCTTGTACACCGTGTACGTTAGGCCCATATTGGAGTATGCGGCACCAGTTTGGAACCCATACCTAGCCAAACATGTAAGAAACAGAGAAGTGCAAAGGGATGTTGAAGAAGTATCTAGCCACAGAGTTAGAGGTATGCTAGAAAGTTTAGGGAATCGACTGACGACATGGAAGGAGAGATAGGGGGACATGAAAGACTACAAAATCGAGAGGAATTGACATAGCAGTGGAAAAGCAGGAGCCAGAGACTGGACACAGCAACAACGGGATACATTGGAAGCTAGGTGATCAAGATGTGAACACCACAGGTAGCAGACAGTGAAAGTGGGAAGCGAGCATGGTGCAGGACCATCACATAGCTTTAACAGGTACGTACAACTAGGTTCAGAGATACCATACACCAAAACACCACACACCACACACCATCAACCAACTAGATACAACTAGCACACACACACACACACACACACACACACCACACACACACACACACACATAAGATATGATAAGTCCAACTAGGCCAGAAATCAGTAATGCTTATCAAAATAGGTTAGGGAGCCGGGTCATGAGCCGAGGCTCGACCCTAGCAAACGCGAATATCACGAGGAACAAGTGAGAATCAGATGAGACATGATCATAATATACAAGATACTCGGGGCGGTGGCAAAGTGGTTGAAAACAATTAGGAAAATAGGAGACACAGGAACTAAATATCCTAGTGTATAAACCTCCTCCAGCATTAAGGGTAGATTATTATTTTATTCAAGGCGAAGTGCTTAACCCCTAAGAGTCAGAACGTGAGTGAGCAGAGGCAATCAGGTATGATCCGAGGAAAGGGAAGGAATCTTCAACTACTCTGATAAACGGAATTAGGGTAGAAAGTACGTGGAATACGACGAGAAAATGACTGGGTCCAGGAGCTACATCTCATTCTATGGAAACACATACAGGTAAATGCAATTAAAACTTTGATAAATCTTCGAACTTAGGACGTTCTATTTAGGAAACGTTTCACCCACTGGATTTTTATCAGTGCAGTACAGAACATATGAAAATACAGTGGACAGAGGTCAGATAGGTTAAGTAGGGTGAGGTCCTGAAAAATTTGGTAGAGGTTTTGGTGCATATGTCACCTTATAGTGTTGCAGCTGGCGGGGTTGCATCAGTTAGCAAGTACTCCTGATGCGCTGAATTCCAGAGAATCTAAGCAGCCGTGTCGTATACTGCAATCCCATGCTGGAATTTATGTGATCCTATCCGGGGGAGGCGATAAGGTATACGTGCGCTTGACAGCCATAGTTTGGACCATCGTTTAAAGGAGCACAAATATGGGTGCAGCAGGAACAATCAGAATAACACAAAAGTTTAATACACAGCAACTCCCAACCTGCAGGGAATCTATGTAAAAACAATCAGTATCTAAAATTCATCCTTGCCTAATCAGTTCTAACACACTAACTTTGGATATTTTTTTTTTATTTTCATTCTACTTCTTTCCTTGTGACTATTACCTGTCACGCCTGCCGTGACGCCTGACGATATACAATGAGGTAACCTTAGTAATCAAGGTAAACTATTTACAGAAGCGGCGTTGTCTCGAAAGTAAACCTGATCGCAGCTTCCGACACTGGTCCAACATTTTGGGAGATTCGTCATTTCAGGAATCCTTCTTAATTTCATGTTACCCCAGCAAGCACAAGGTGAGATAACGTATGCACCTGCACCTCTACATGGCCTTCCATGACCTAACCCCCACCTAACCTCACTTTGTGTCGACCATTGAGATATCTTGTAAATTCATACGACTGCAAACACGATAGGGCGAGCTTGTACAATCATAATTATATTATTAGCTGCAGTTTAATTTTGTGATTAGGAATCAGCACATCCACATACAAAAAAAAAAGTTACGTGTGTCCATTGTCTATTGACAAGTGTCTTTGATAAATGATAACTATTACACAAAATTAAATTGTCGCCAATATAATTATGATCATAATACATTCTTTGATGGCATACCATACAGTATGCATAGGAGTGAATGCCATTAATATACCAGTGGAGCTAATGTTCTAGTATTTGAGGAGATCCATCTTTATTATTATTATTATTATTATTATTATTATTATTATTATTATTATTATTATTATTATTATTATTATTATTATTATTATTATTATATTCAGGGATGTACTAAACCGTTAAGGATTAATCAGCGTCCTCTGGAACATGAAATAATTACGCATGATCCTAAATCCCTATGTCCATCATTGGGATTTAGACACTTCCCTTTCAGGGAGATCGATCTTTAGCATCTGGACCATAGATTCCCTTGCTAATATCGTTTTGCTACCATGGAGAAGCTGTGGCTATAAGGGGTATGAGAACAGATGTACCACGAAAGCTCCGTTGTTGTGGTAAGAGACACTAGGTAGGATCACAGATGGTGACGCAGACACAGACAAGTCATGGAGGTGCGGCTGTAATAATTTATGTGATATATCAAGGTATGATATTAGTGTAAACATATGATACCAGATATTATAAGCAAATATTTTAAATTTTCTTGTAACAGATAAATTATAAATAGTAAATGTATACCCAGATGGACTCATGGTAATCTCTTTTGGTTGCTAATACCTAGTAATTTTGTGCACCTGTGTTCCTGCGATAACATCTACAAGATGGCTATAAGTGCAAAATAAACTAGCTACAGCTGTCGACGTGATGGATACAGAGTGAACATAAACTAACCGTTACTGTCCACAGGATGGGTATGGGGTGAACAATAAACTAACGCTTCGGCGACAAAGTCAAATCGAGATTAGATAGTGTATAAGGTAGGCAGAAGAGGCAGTGAACAGACCAGTAGGTAAAAATACAGACAAAACAACTCGAGCCTTTATTATAACAATGTTTTGCTCTTGGAAAAATTGTCTTTCGCTGCTTTATATGTCCTGTCATCCAATGTGTACGGTGTGTGGCAGACTGCACAGAACTAGCAAGAACTGGAAGAGCTACCGCCCTGTTCTCCCACATTCGTATTCCCGTCATTACTGCTACGCTGAGTCAAGTGGGACCTCGGCTTGCTGGGGTTTAGTTAGGAGTCTTGCCTTCTCCGGGCCGGCTCTTCGCTTTTCCAGCGCTCAGTCGGGCCTAATTAATTGAGACTTTGCAGTGAACAGCTATAATGTGAGCTCTGTAGTGCTTATGTATGCCCGTGAAGCACGCCAGAAGAGAACATTAATTAAGAACTCGGGTGAAGCCGATGCTCATCTTATCGTTTCTTCTCACGTGTCTGTTCAGTGGCAACATTCCGTGGTGGTGAGTATCAGAATGGATGTATTGTTATAGTATCATACGAGAAGCTGATCCTCGGTCAGTTACATCATAATACCTATTATTCAGCCAGTACGTTTTAAATTATTATTAAAAGGCGATACCCACTGATAGGTGAGTGACAGAACGATAACGTCCCGCATGAATTCCTACCATGTTATACACCGGCACGACGCTCCTCCATGTTAACCATACCCCGCACGTCCGCACAGCTTCCTTCTGCTCTCTACTATCGCTCTGTAGACTTGTGTTTTCCTCAGCTTTCACACTGTTTTCGATTATCGTTCTCTATCACTTAGTGTCTTTTACCTTCGTAATCACCCTCTTGACTCGCTTTACCTTCATTTTCATCCTCTTGATATATTTTACCTACACTATCACCCTCCTGACTCATTTTTCTTTCGCTATCACCCTCTTTTGTTTTCGATTTTTTTCTTTGCAATTGGCCTCTAGGCATTGTGTCGTCGTCTATCGCTCTGCATGTGTCCTTGTTCCTTGTTCACCTTCTCTCTATTAAATTATTTACACGATTTAATTTACAAAGTTAAACTAATTCATGCACCATCATTCGATTTGTTTGAGTAGATAAGTTTTTATTGTGACAACATTTTACTCAGGGTAAAGCTTTATTAAAAGCTTTATAAAAGCTTTATAAAAAGCTCTACCCTGAGATATACTGGCGTAACGCCAGTATATCCAGAAGACTGAGACACTTATGCAACATATGGGAATATTTATTGAAGAAACGTTTCGCCACACAGTGGCTTCATCAGTCCAATACAAAGCAGAGAGGTGTAAGGAGGGAGGAGTTTGAGGTAATCAGTCCCTCAACCTGGAGTCGATGTGTTTAGCCCATAAGTCTTGCAGAAAGTACAGTATAGGGCCAGAGAAGTGGCTTATATACTGTAGTCAGGTGCTTCGACTCACCTGACTACAATATATAAGCCACTTCTCCAGCCCTATGCTGTACTTTCTACAATATTGATGGACTGAACACATCGATTCCAGCCTGAGGGACTGATTACCTCAAACTCCTCCTCCTTTCTGCTTTTTGCTTTTTTACATAAGTGTCTCAATCTTCCACATGTCGGTTTTCAAAACCGTTTATCACCAGTATATCCAGTTTCGATTTTTACTCATTTCTTTACGCTCCACACTTATTATATGTACTTATTAACTTTACACTCTTTATGTCAGGCTATTAATAGCATGAACTCAGAGTACTGCTGCCTAGTAACCGTTCTGTCACATTCACCTCTATCTAAACTCCCCTCTGCTCGCTACTAAAAAACAAACTGTCTCCCAGTTTTCGCTCCTGCCACTGATCCCCTTTGCCATTCAGTCGTTACCCGATATTTGCACTGTAAAGCTCCTGCCTCACAATCGTCGCTTCCATCACTAAGCCTTTCGTCATCCAGGTGTCTTCTCGATATTGAGCATTGTAAAGCTCTTGTAGCAAAGTCGTCGACTCTATGATCACCATTCCCTCTAATACCCGGTTCGCCCATTTGTCGTCTTTAAATTCATCACTTTGAATCCCTGAGAAGTGGCCGCTATATTCACCTGTTGCTAGTCGCTGTCCCTGTCATTAAGCCACATGACAAACATTATATACCTAGTTGTCACAGCTCGCTCTACTAAATCCCCAATATTAGCTTGAAGCTCTAATTCCGTTTCTTCTAACAACATATATAATCACAGCTATTTCTATATATTTTAAGAACAGTGTGCCATTATGTACAATAAAAATTCTGCATAGGATTTCGCATGTTTTATTTTAGTTGTATCTTCTGTAATACCATCTACAGCCCTTCACAATGTTCAGGTGATCTATCTGTATACGAGATTTTGCTATTCTGCTATTCTTAGTTTATTCGTTGGAGTCGGTTCTGTAGCGGGATACCGGAAAGGTGTGTCCAAACCTCCGTTTCTTAAGAAACTTCTAGGCGCTCTTTTCCTATGCACACACACACACACACACACACACGCACACACACACACACACACACGCACACACACACACACACACACACACATATATACACATACACACACACATTCACACACATACACACACATAAACACATATACACACACATACATACATATACACACACTACACACTACACACACATACATATACACACACACATATACACACATACACACACATACACACACATGCACAACACACACTTATACACACACATCCCAATACACACACATACACACACATACACACACATAACAGCTCTTTCCTCTCCTAGAAGCATTCTCTTCATTCCCCTTTCCTTCTTCTCTGCCTTTTTTTTATTTTCTTCTTCCACTTCCTTTTTCCTCATAGTCTTTTTCTTCTTTCAAGAGTTGGCAACGCGCCTCCTCTCTTGCCTCTGCCATTTTTATGACCCCATATCTCATATCTTCCCTCTCATCCCTCTCCAGTCATCCTCACTCACCGCTCCATCCACTTCTGGGAGAAGATCCTTGATACGCCGTTTTGGAAATATTATTATTGGACTCAGCAATATCATTAATAAGTAGTACTGATTGTTGTAGGTTTTAGGCTGTATTTTGTAGATTTTTGCTAATGAAGGGAATGTATATAGTGGTTGGAGGCTGTTATAGGTTGCTATTTTGTAGGCTGTTATTGCAGTTGTAAGTTATTGAAGTTGTAGAGTGTTGCAGGGTGTAGCCGTTGCAGGATGATGTTTTTACTAGATGAGCGTTTCAAGTTGTTGCTGGTCGTAGTCATCATCATTATCTTGCAATTTCCACGGGTTCTCGTGATCCTTGAGTGTATCGGCAATTCACAGTTTCTCAAAAAATATTCAAGCCAAAAAAAGTAAAAAATCTTTGAAAAAAAAAAAAATACCTCTCGTAAAAAAAAATAACTTGAAGCTGGTGAAATCTGTAAGCAGAGTGCCTGGCCACCTTGAAATATTCGCTTGAAAAAGGCGCCCTTTGAAATGTCTCTTTGTATAATTTCCTCGTTCGCTTAAAAGTATCATGAACCTATAAAATATGCTTCGACTTCAACCTAGGGTTTCGCAAGCTTTTCTTCAGTGAGCATTCCTTTCCTCCTTCAAGAACGCTTTAGAGACCAGCTCCATTAGAATTCCCTGTCACTTGAAGAATCCCGAGTATATTTTATATAATAGAAAAGCGTTTTTTTCCCTTTCGTTAAAAAAATATCTGAATTTCCAAGTCAACAAGAAACGAAGGGAGAGTTTTTCAAAGTCTTTCTTTCATGGCATGTCAAAAGAGACTTCAGCTGATGTGGAAATTTCTCCTGACACGCGTCAGCTTTTCTGAATTCCGTTTTTGGTCATTTTAACGATTGCCATAGTGACTCTGCTCTCTTATACTGGAAAAGTCAAAGTGTTTGAAAAGTATGTGTTGAGTGATGTACAGTAAATGTGTCCAAGATCGGTATTGCGAGACGTTGGAGTAGTGGAGAATTTAATGGCGTCGCTACAAAACAAAATAAATGAAAGTGCACAGGCCTGAGTGATGTTTTAAGAAAGCTAGTTGTATGAAGTGTTAATTGAGTGATGGTTTAAGGAAGCTAGTTGCATAAAGTATTGACTCAGTGATGTTTTAAAGAAGTTGGTTGTATGAAGTGTTCATTGAGTGATGATTAAAAGGAACTTGGCTATGTGAACTGTTTACGAGTGATTTAAGCTGGGCAGCTTTGTTTACAAGCAAGCTTTTGAAGCATTTATGGGCGAGTGGTGTAGAGCATCACTTGAGGAACCTAGGCAGTCTCCATGTAGTGGGTTCGAATCCTGCTGCGATTCTTCTCTGCATATACCCGCCTGTTTCTGCGTGGTTCATTAATACAGAAATCGCTAGTGAGATCAGAGCATAAAGGAGGAGAATGAAAAAGCTTGAAACCATACTTGAGACCCACTGATGTGCCCGGGCTGGGAAGAAACATGGTTTGTAAAGCAAGCTGCCCAGCTTTTGAAGCATCTGTGGGTGAGTGGCGTCGCTTAGGGAACCTTGCCGGTCTCCTTCTAGTGGGTTCGAATTCTGCTGCGATCCTTCTCTGTACATACCCGCCTGTTTCTGCGTGATGCATTGATATATATATATATATATATATATATATATATATATATATATATATATATATATATATATATATATATAATATATATTATATATAACATATACATCTTCTTTGTTCTTCCCCAATCTTCATGACTTTGCACTTGGTGGGGTTGAACTCCAGGAGCCAATTGCTGGACCAGGTCTGCAGCCTGTCCAGATCCCTTTGTAGTTCTGCCTGTTCTGTGTGTGTGTGTACTCACCTACTTACCTACTTGTGGTTGCAGGGGTAGAGACTCAGCTCCTGGCCCCGCCTCTTCACTGATCGCTACTGGATCCTCTCTCTCTCTGCTTCCTGAGCTTTGTCATACCTCTTCTTAAAACTATGTATGGTTCCTGCCTCCACTACTTCACTTGCTAGGCTATTCCACTTGCTGACAACTCTATGACTGAAGAAATACTTCCTAACGTCCCTGTGACTCGTCTGAGTCTTCAGCTTCCAGTTGTGACCCCTTGTCCGTGTGTCCCCTCTCTGGAACATCCTATCTATGTCCACCATGTCTATTCCCCGCAGTATCTTGTATGTCGTTATCATGTCTCCCCTGACCCTTCTGTCCCCCAGTGTCGTCAGTCCGATTTCCCTTAACCTTTCCTCGTACGACATTCCCTTGAGCTCTGGGACTAGCCTTGTTGCAAACCTTAGTACTTTCTCAAACTTCTTGACGTGCTTGACCAGGTGTGGGTTCCAGACTGGTGCTGCATACTTTAGTATGGGCCTAACATACACAGTGTACAGTGTCTTGAACGATTCCTTATTAAGGTATCGGAACGCTATTCTCAGGTTTGCTAGGCGCCCGTATGCTGCAGCAGTTATTTGGTTGATGTGTGCCTCCGGTGATGTGCTCGGTGTTATGGTCACCCCAAGGTCTTTCTCCCTGAGTGAGGTCTGTAGTCTTTGTCCACCTAGCCTATACTCTGTCTGCGGTCTTCTTTGCCCCTCCCCAAACTTCCTGACTTTGCATTTGGCTGGATTGAATTCGAGAAGCCAGTTACTGGACCACATGTCCAGCCTGTCCAGGTCTCTTTGCAGTCCTGCCTCATCCTCATCCGATTTAATTCTTCTCATCAACTTCACATCATCTGCGAATAGGGACACTTCAGAGTCTATTCCTTCCATCATGTCGTTCACATATATCAAAAATAGCACTGGTCCTAGAACTGACCACTGTGGGACCCCGCTCGTCACAGGCGCCCACTGTGATACCTCTTCACGTACCATGACTCGTTGCTGCCTCCCTGTCAGGTATTCCCTGATCCATTGCAGTCCCCTCCCTGTTACATGCGCCTGATCCTCCAGCTTCTGCACTAATCTCTTGTGGGGAACTGTGTCAAAGGCCTTCCTGCAGTCTAGGAAAACGCAATCTACCCACCCCTCTCTCTCGTGTCTTACTTCTGTTACCTTGTCATAAAACTCCAGGAGGTTTGTGATACAAGATTTGCCTTCCATGAACCCATGCTGGTTTTCATTTATAATCTTGTTCCTTTCCAGGTGTTCGACCACCTGATAATCTTCTCCATGACTTTGCACACAATACATGCCAGAGACACAGGTCTGTAGTTTAGCGCCTCGTTTCTGTTTCCTTTCTTAAATATGGGGACTACATTAGCTGTCTTCCGTTTTTCAGGTAGTTGCCCAGTTTCAAGGGATGTGTTGAAGATTGTGGTTAGAGGCACGCACAGCATCTCAGCTCCTTCTCTAAGGACCCATGGGGAGATGTTGTCCGGTCCCATCGCCTTTGAGGTGTCAAGGTCACTTAGGAGCTTCTTCACCTCCTCCTCAGTTGTTCGTATGTCATCCAACACTTGTTGCTATATTCCCTCTTGATGTTCCCTTCTGTGCTGTCTTCCCACAGCCCTTCCTGTCTCTACTGTAAAAACTTCCTTAAATCTCCTGTTCAGCTCCTCACATACCTCCTGATCATTTCTTGTGAGTTCTCCACCTTCTGTCCTTAATCTGATCACCTGGTCTTTGACTGTTGTCTTCCTCCTTATGTGGCTATACAACAGTTTCGGGTCAGTCTTGATTCTCGATGCTATACCATTTTCATACTGTCGCTGGGCCTCCCTCCTTACCTGTGCATACTCATTCCTGGCTCTGCGACTGATCTCCCTATTTGGTGTGTTCTCTGCCTTCTGTACTTTTCCATTCTCTATTTCACTTTGTTTTTGCCTCCTTACACCGTCGGGTAAACCAGGGTCTCGTTCTGGTCTTCCCGTTGTTATGTTGCCCTTGGGAATAAACCTTTCCACTGCCTCCTTGCATTTTGTTGTTACATATTCCATCATTTCATTTACTGGTTTTCCTGCCAGTTCTCTGTCCTACTGGACCTCCCGCAGGAAGTTCTTCAACCCTATGTAGTCCCCTCTTTTATAGTCAGGCTTTTCCCATTCAACTCTTGTTGTTCTCTCCACTTGCAGCTCTACTATGTATTCAAAGCACAGAACCACGTGGTCGCTAGCTCCTAGGGGACTCTCATACTTGATGTCCTCAATGTCTGAGCTGCCCAGGGTGAAACAAAGGTCCAATCTTCCTGGTTCATCCTCCCCTCTCACTCTGGTAGTGTCCTTAACATGTTGGTGCATGAGGATTTCCAGCACCACGTCCAACATCTTGGCTCTCCATGTTTTGGGACCCCCATGTGGCTCCAGGTTTTCCCAGTCAATCTCCCTGTGGTTGAAATCCCCCATAACCAGCATCTTTGCTCTGCTGGAGTGAGCTCTTCTTGCCACCTCAGCAAGTGTGTCCACCATTGCTCTGTTGCTCTCTTCATATTCCTCTCTTGGCCTCCTGCAGTTCTGTGGTGGATTATACATCACTGCAATGACCACTTTGTGTTCCCCAGACTGAAGTGTACCTACTATGCAGTCTCTTTCTCCCGTCTCATCTATGCCTTCCATTTTCTCGAATTTCCATCTGTTTTTTACTAGCAGAGCAACCCCACCTCTCCCCCTGCCCTTTCTATCTTTCCTCATGATCTGGTATCCTGGTGGGAAGATTGCATCTGTTATTGTCTCCGTGAGTTTTGTTTCTGTAACTGCTATGATGTCTGGGGACTTCTCATTGATTCTTTCTTGCCATTCCTCATGTTTATTCGTTAATCCATCTGCATTTGTGTACCAAACCTTCAACTTCTGTTCTAATACTGAAACTGTGGTGCGGGGGGTGGGAACAGAGGGATCTGTGTGTGATAGTTGGTTTGGATTGTTCGGTTGCCTTGGGGGTGTCGTGGCTGGGGTCCTTCTGCAGGTGTTTCTGGGGGGTGTGCTTGTCATTCCATTTGATCCTGGGTTATTCTGTTCTCTTTTTTCATTTCCTCCCATTTCTCCTTTCGTTTTTGAACTCTCTCTTTCATTTTCTTCCTTTCGTCCTGTGTTCTGTCTCGATCGAGGTACACACTCCGGAACTCCTGCTTGCCTCTCAGCCGTGCTTTCTCCTGCAGGATCATGGTTCGGGTTGATTCTGCCTTGAAAATTACTTTGAGAGGCCGATTCCTTTTCTTTGTGAACCACCCAATTCTCCGAAAATTTGCCACCTGGGTCATGTCCCCCTCGCCTATCACCTTCATGATATCTTCAATCACTTTTTTCTCCTCCTGCTTTCTTTCATCATAAGTTTCCCCTTTAGCTTCGTCTAGCCCATAGACAAACACGGATCTCTCCCTTTCCACCTCCCACTGTGACTCCCATTGCATCCTCTGATGTGTTTTAGTTCCTTCCCGTGGAGTGTTCCTTCCTTCAGTCTCTTCCTTAGTTATGGCCCCCTATGCTTCTTGGTTTGTCCTTTCTGCTCACCTGTTCCTGGCCCCCACAGGTATCTGGTATGGTCCCTGCACAAGTCCTAGTTCCTTCAATGTCTTCCATCCTCTCATTCTGTCCTAGTGTGCTCCCTGTCTTTGTTTTGGCCCCATGTGGGTTTGACAGGACCTCTGCATACAGTTTAGTTTCCATGCTTCCTTCAGACCTGTTGTCTGTGTCTGATGTAGCCATTGCCGATGCTACTTCTGTAATATCTTTGTCTCTGTGCTGTTTCAGATGTCTCAGCTCCTCTTCTAATCTCTCTATCTTGATTTCTGCTGCTGTGGCCTGTTGCTTCCACCTTCTGCATTCTTCTGCTAACCTCTCTTCCATCTTCCTTTCCAGCTCATCTAGTCTCCTTCCCCACTTTCCTCCCTTTTTTTGAGCTCTACCTCCCGCTCCTCCCTCCCAGATTCGTCCTTGGAGCCCCTTGTCCTCATCCTGGTTCTAGGTTCCCCCGTTGCTCCACAGAAGGGGGGACGGGCGGTTAGGGGGAGAGAATAGACAGGAGGAGAGGGGATGGATGGTTGTGGGGGAGGGGGAGGATGTTTATTGGAGGGGTAGAGATAGTTGGGGGAGGGGGTTAGATGGTTTGAGGGAGGGGTAGGTGGCTAGGGTTAGGTGGTTAGGGAAGAGGGAGAGGTGGTTAGGGGAGGGGGAGTACGTGTTTGAGAGAGAGAGGGGATGGATGGTTTTTGGGGAAGGGGGAGATGGTTATTGGAGGGAGGGAGGTAGTTGGGGGTTAGATGGGTTGGGGAGGGGTTAGGTGGTTTGGGGGAGGGGGAGGTGGCTAAAGTGAGGTGGTTAGGAAAGGGGGAGAGGTGTTAGGGTAGGGGGGGTACGTGTTTGTGTCAAGTGGTGGAGGGTGTGTGTGTGTGTGTGTGTGTGTGTGTGTGTGTGTGTGTGTGTGTGTGGTGTGCGTGTTTTGTGTGTGTGGTGTGTGTGTGTGTGTCTGTGTGTGTGTGTGTGTTGTGTGTGTGTGGTGTGTGGGGTTTTGAGTGTCTACCCTTGTGTGTGTGTGCTTGTGTGTGAGGGAGGGATGGTTAGGGGGGGTAGGTGGTGTGGTTGAAAGATCAGTCATGTAGGCACAAATTTAGTCTCATTTATCTTTCCCAATTATGCTACACTCTCCACTTATTGCCCTTTCTGGAGTTACGTATTAATTATTGCTGGTTATTATCATTTTGCTTGTTCACATTGAGAGAGGACTTCCTAGCTTCCTAAGTATTCTTACTGCTAATAGCTACCGGTAGTAACACTGCCCTACCCCTGTGTGCGTGTGTGCAGGTGTGTGTGTGTGAGTGTGTGTGTGTGTGTGAGTGTCTTGTGCAGTGTAATGACTGGCCACAACTTCTTGTGACCTGACACAACCCTCCTGGGACTTGACCGACCCTTGCACTGTCTTACAATGTTGCCCTTAAAAGCTTGTCCCACCTAGCTTATATTAAGTTACTCGCCTTGTGTGTGTCTGGATTTAAATCCCTATTTTGGAGAACCTTCACCCGTGATGTTTATAACCATATATTCTCAAACATCCCGCTTCCTCACGCGATTTCACTCTTCACTGATGATAGTATACACTTCACATTATATACACATCACTTTATATGTATAATAGCTCACAACTTGTCGTGACGTCACTTCTTCAGGCCTACCGCTGCCAATGTGGCAACAGCGCCTAAGACCCCCAACGGTTTGCGCTTTGAAATATTATGATTTCAGCTTTCCTCTCACTTTTTTTAACTAATAACTTTAATTATCACTCGTAGTATTGTTCACTGACGTTCCACTACCACTGATTACTGCTAGCTGTTATTGCACGCCTTACAACGCTAAGGTTCTCGGAGCCTTGTTACCCACGTCTGCACCCCACGGACCCACGCGTGTGTGTGTGTGTGTGTGTGTGTGTGTGTGTGTACTCACCTAGTTGTACTCACCTAGTTGAGGTTGCGGGGGTCGAGTCCGAGCTCCTGGCCCCGCCTCTTCACTGATCGCTACTAGGTCACTCTCCCTGAGCCGTGAGCTTTATCATACCTCTGCTTAAAGCTATGTATGGATCCTGCCTCCACTACATCGCTTCCCAAACTATTCCACTTACTGACTACTCTGTGGCTGAAGAAATACTTCCTAACATCCCTGTGATTCATCTGTGTCTCAGCTTCCAACTGTGTCCCCTTGTTACTGTGTCCAATCTCTGGAACATCCTGTCTTTGTCCACCTTGTCAATTCCTCTCAGTATTTTGTATGTCGTTATCATGTCCCCCCTATCTCTCCTGTCCTCCAGTGTCGTCAGGTTGATTTCCCTTAACCTCTCCTCGTAGGACATACCTCTTAGCTCTGGGACTAGTCTTGTTGCAAACCTTTGCACTTTCTCTAGTTTCTTTACGTGCTTGGCTAGGTGTGGGTTCCAAACTGGTGCCGCATACTCCAATATGGGCCTAACGTATACGGTGTACAGGGTCCTGAACGATTCCTTATTAAGATGTCGGAATGCTGTTCTGAGGTTTGCTAGGCGCCCATATGCTGCAGCAGTTATTTGGTTGATGTGCGCTTCAGGAGATGTGCCTGGTGTTATACTCACCCCAAGATCTTTTTCCTTGAGTGAGGTTTGTAGTCTCTGACCCCCTAGACTGTACTCCGTCTGCGGCCTTCTTTGCCCTTCCACAATCTTCATGACTTTGCACTTGGTGGGATGAACTCCAGGAGCCAATTGCTGGACCAGGTCTGCAGCCTGTCCAGATCCCTTTGTAGTTCTGCCTGGTCTTCGATCGAGTGTATTCTCATCAACTTCACGTCATCTGCAAACAGGGACACCTCAGAGTCTATTCCTTCCGTCATGTCGTTCACAAATACCAGAAACAGCACTGGTCCTAGGACTGACCCCTGCGGGACCCCGCTGGTCACAGGTGCCCACTCTGACACCTCGCCACGTACCATGACTCGCTGCTGTCTTCCTGACAAGTATTCCCTGATCCATTGTAGTGCCTTCCCTGTTATCCCTGCTTGGTCCTCCAGTTTTTGCACCAATCTCTTGTGTGGAACTGTGTCAAACGCCTTCTTGCAGTCGAAGAAAATGCAATCCACCCACCCCTCTCTCTCTTGTCTTACTGCTGTCACCATGTCATAGAACTCCAGTAGGTTTGTGACACAGGATTTCCCGTCCCTGAAACCATGCTGGCTGCTGTTGATGAGATCATTCCTTTCTAGGTGTTCCACCACTCTTCTCCTGATAATCTTCTCCATGATTTTGCATACTATACATGTCAGTGACACTGGTCTGTAGTTTAATGCTTCATGTCTGTCTCCTTTTTTAAAGATTGGGACTACATTTGCTGTCTTCCATGCCTCAGGCAATCTCCCTGTTTCGATAGATGTATTGAATATTGTTGTTAGGGGTACACATAGCGCCTCTGCTCCCTCTCTCAATACCCATGGGGAGATGTTATCTGGCCCCATTGCCTTTGAGGTATCTAGCTCACTCAGAAGCCTCTTCACTTCTTCCTCGGTTGTGTGCACTGTGTCCAGCACTTGGTGGTGTGCCCCACCTCTCCGTCTTTCTGGAGTCCCTTCTGTCTCCTCTGTGAACACTTCTTTGAATCTCTTGTTGAGTTCTTCACATACTTCACGGTCATTTCCTGTTGTCTCTCCTCCTTCCTTCCTTAGCCTGATTACCTGGTCCTTGACTGTTGTTTTCCTCCTGATGTGGCTGTACAACAGTTTCGGGTCAGATTTGGCTTTCGCTGCTATGTCATTTTCATATTGTCTTTGGGCCTCCCTTCTTATCTGTGCATATTCGTTTCTGGCTCTACGACTGTTCTCCTTATTCTCCTGGGTCCTTTGCCTTCTATATTTCTTCCATTCCCTAGCACACTTGGTTTTTGCCTCCCTGCACCTTTGGGTAAACCATGGGCTCATCCTGGCTTTTTCATTACTCCTGTTACCCTTGGGTACAAACCTCTCCTCAGCCTCCTTGCATTTTGTTGCTACATATTCCATCATCTCATTAACTGGCTTCCCTGCTAGTTCTCTGTCCCACTGAACCCCGTTCAGGTAGTTCCTCATTCCTGTGTATTCCCCTTTCTTGTAGTTTGGCTTCATTCGTCCTGGCCTTCCTGCTTCTCCCTCCACTTGTAGCTCTACTGTGTATTCGAAGCTTAAAACCACATGGTCACTGGCCCCAAGGGGTCTTTCATATGTGATGTCCTCGATATCTGCACTACTGAAGGTGAATACTAAGTCCAGCCTTGCTGGTTCATCCTCTCCTCTCTCTCTTGTAGTGTCCCTTACGTGTTGGTACATGAAGTTCTCCAGTACCACCTCCATCATCTTAGCCCTCCATGTATCTTGGCCCCCATGTGGGTCCAAGTTCTCCCAATCGATCTCCTTGTGGTTAAGTCACCCATGATCAGGAGCTTTGCCCTGCATGCATGAGCTCTTCTGGCCACTCTAGCCAGTGTGTCAACCATCGCTCTATTGCTCTCGTCGTACTCTTGCCTTGGCCTCCTGCTGTTCTGTGGTGGGTTATACATCACTGCTATTACCACCTTGGGACCTCC
>NC_069418.1:34435496-34437996 GCF_026875155.1 Cherax quadricarinatus | reverse complement strand
GAGGGAGGCCCAGCGACAGTATGAAAACGACATAGCATCGAAAGTCAAATCTGACCCGAAACTGCTGTATAGCCACAATAGGAGGAAGACAACAGTCAAGGACCAGGTGATAAGGCTGAGGAAAGAAGGTGCAGAACTCACAAGAAGCGATCAAGAGGTATGTGAGGAGCTCAACACGAGATTTAAGGAAGTATTTACAGTAGAGACAGGAAGGACTCTGGGGGGGACAGACCAGATGGGGACACCAGCAAGGAATACACCAACAAGTGTTGGACATACAGATGAGGAGGAGGGGAAGAAACTGCTAAGGGATATCGATACCTCAAAGGCAATGGGACCGACATCTCCCGTGGGTCCTTAAGAGGGAGCAATATTTGTGCGTGCCATTTACCACAATCTTAAACAGTCCCTGGAACGGGGCAACTCCCTGAGAATGGAGACGGCAAATTAGTTCCCATTTTTAAAAAAGGAACAGAAAAGAGGGCACTAAAACTATAGCCCGTGTCATTGCGTTATAGTATGCAAAGTTTGGAAAATTATCAGGGGAGATGGTGCAGCACCTGGAACGGAACAAGAGTATAAATGCCAACCCCGCAGGATTCAGGAAGGCAACCCCGTTCACAAACCCTTCTGGAGTTTTATGAAAAAAATAACAGAGGAAAGACCGAGAGAGGGGGGTGGGTTGTTTGCATTTTTGGGACTGCAAGAAGGGCCCTTTTAAACACATTCCCTCACAAGAGATTAGGGCAAAGCAGAGCATCAGGCGCATATAACAGGAAGGGCACTCAAGGATCAGAAATACCTGACAGGGAGGCAACAACGATCATGGTACGTAATGATGTATACAGTGGGCACCTGTGACGAGGGGGGTCCCACGGGGGCGTCCTAGGCCCAGTGCTATTTTTGGTTATTAAAACGCATAGGAAGGGGTTAGACTCAGAAGTGTCCCTGTTTGCAATGATGTGAAGTTAATGGGAGTTTTTAAATCAATGGGACCAGGCAGGACTTCAAAGAGACCTGGAAGCCCTGGACACCTGGTCCGCAAATGGGCTTTCGAATTTAATCCTCCCAAATGCAAAGACATAATATGGGGAAAAGGGGCAAGAAGAACAAAAAAACAGAGATAGGCTAGGGGGCCCAAAGACGCAAACCTCATAAGGAAAAAATCTTGGGGTGAGTAAAACACGAGATGTCCCCGGGAAGCATACTCAACCAGAAAACTGCGCAGCAAGGGCGCCGGCAAACCTGAGAAACAGCTTTCCCGATCCTTAGTAAGGAATCTTAAAGACTCTGTACACCGTGTATGTCAGCCCATATTGGAGTATGCAGCACCGTTTGGAACCCCATTTAAAAAAAGCACGTAAAGAAACTAGAGAAAGTACAAGATTTGCGCAAGGTTATTTCCAGAGCAAAGGGGGAAGTCCTATGAAGAAAGTTTAAAGGGGAAAATCGGCCTGACGACACTGGAGGACAGGAGGGTTTGGGGAGACTGATAACAATATAAAAAACTGCGTGGAATAGACAAGGTGGACAAAAAAGGGATGTTCCAGGGAGGGGGACACAGAAACAAGAGGCCAAAATTTGAAGTTGAAGACCAAATGAGTCAAGAGATATTTGGAAGTATTTCTTTAGTCTAAGGGTTTTCAGGCATGGGAAAAAACCTAAAAAGACGAGTGGAGGGAGGAACCCCTACACAGTTTTAAGACGAGGTTTTATAAAGCCTGGAGGGGGGGAGAGGGGCCCAGTAGCAACCCGGGGAAGAGGCGGCCAGGAGCTAAAACTGACCCCCGCAACCACAAATAGGTAGTACACTACATCGCCAAGGTGAGACTTTACCCCCATCCAATATAGTCCCCATACCAAATTCTCTCTCCCTCTCTCTCTCTCTCTCTCTCTCCTCTCTCTCTCTCTCTCTCTCATCTCCCCCTTCACCACCACACACACACACACACTCACTCTCCATTTAAGTGAGTAAAAATTTTCCCTTTAGGATAGGGAGAAGTAAAACCCCATCACTTGAAAAACCCATTGGGCAAAATACAAAGAAATCATCGTCGTTCCAAAACCTGGAATGAAAGCCTTCTCAACTTCGTATATTTTACCCCTTTTTTTTCAAGTGATTTATTCCGTGTGGGAAGGAAAAAGATACAAAAAAAACTAAAAGCCTAATAATTCATTGAGTAAATGAGCCAATGAAAGCATCATTGGCCCAGTTTCGGGCCCATAAGTTCGTGATACTTATACAAAGGGGGAAACATTATTCTTCTGTTTTAGTGGGAAACACTAAATTTTGTGAGGTGGGAAAGTGGGTCCATACAGGGCCCTGTTGACTGGGAATAATCAATTTGATCCACGAGTGCAGTTTAATTTGGTTGAGTCATTTATCACATCAAGAAATCCCCTTTTAGGAAAAGGAAGCGGAAATTAGTTTAAATGGACGTCTATTTACAGCGAGTGTTATGGCAATAAATAACTTACTTAGTATTCGACCCCCCATGTT